>OX243815.1:35189784-35705284 GCA_945859605.1 Lumbricus rubellus | reverse complement strand
AACATCTAGATGAAATATTAAAATGAGCTATACAACTGTGAAAAACATAAATGTCGAAGGCGTAGTTCTCCCAAATCATCCGTTGACGAATTTTGAACTACTAGATGCCGCGAAAAAGCTCAATATCCCTAATTTCCGGGGAGTATTTCTCAGAGACGAGCTACCGAAGAAACCTAGACGGACTGAATGCGGGATATTGAATCTAGACGATTCTAATGGAGCCGGCTCGCACTGGGTCGCTTTTTCAAAAAACGGCAAGGACAAAATATATTTCGACAGCTATGGCCTGCCCCCTCCTACAGAACTGGTAAAGTATTTACAGAGTCCCGTGTACTACAATAGCGAGCGTATTCAGCCCGACAACGAAGTGTTTTGCGGTCATCTATGCCTGCACGTCCTGAAAAAAACATGCAGAGATGGAGTGACTTTTCAAGAAGTTATAAACAGCCTGCATTGAAAATTATATTCAGATGTAAAAAATGCCTGTCGATAAATTTGGACATACAGATTCAGGATCTACGCAGAGAGTAATTGCCGGCGGAGTTACTGAAAGTCAAGTAAATAGTACTTTTCTAAGGCTGGATGGAGCAAACCCCGCGACTGGAGATCTAAATATGAGTGGTCATACTATTAGAGGTCTGCCTACAACGAATACAACGAATACAGCGAATACTCCGGAAGCGGGAATAGACGAGGCTGTAAGTCGGGGGCAAGTAATAGATTTACTGCGGAATCACGACGACGTTCCGACCGACAATAATCATTTGACGAATAAGAAATACGTCGATGAACAACTTACTTCGAAAGTGGCGACGGTAGTAGGACCTGCGGTTAGCGCTTACAGTTCAACTCAGCAGGCTATACTCGCTAGGACTCACACTGCAGTTACTTTTGACGTAATAAGATGCGGTACCGCAAAACACGGTATTGAACAGGGTATCGGAACGACTTCTTTCTTCCCCAGTAAAGCCGGGTACTATATCGTTTCGGCGTACATAGAATTTTGCAACAATAGTAATACCGCGTATGGTACCGTCCACCTGTATAAAAATGGGGCGTCGTACATGCAAATTGCGGGCGGAGGGAGTACGAAAGGTTCGCAAAACCATTCAATCAGTAGTAACATAGTTTTTCTAGACGAGTTCGATTACGTCAACATACACGCTTTTTCATCCATCGCTACGAACATTTTGTGTAGGGACTTTTCAGCGGCATTCTTACGGCCCTAATTAATAAAAATTATTATATTCAAAATGCCTGTTGATAAATTTGGTCATACAGATTCGGGATCTACGCAAAGAGTAATTGCTGGAGGCGTTACGCTGTCCCAAGTAAACAGTACTTTTCTAAGGATAGATGGAGCAAATCCGGCGACTGGGAATCTAAATATGAATGGCAACTGCATCAAAGGCCTGCCAATAACGAATAATCCGGATGCGGGAATGGATGAAGCGCTAAGTTGGGGGCAAGCTATAGATTTGATTACGAATCATGACGACTCTCCGTCAAACGATAATCATTTGACGAATAAAAAATACGTGGACGAACGAATTGCTTCGATAGTGTCTAGCTCCACTGCTGAGGATGCATTTGGCCCGGCGTTTAGTGTTTACGCCCTCTCGGCTCCGGCTATCATCGCCAACACAATAACGCAAGTAACATTTGGAACTGTAAAATTCGATCCGGATAATTGTCTAGTCAATTCGAACCGTTTCCTTCCTCGGAAAGCCGGCTGTTACATGGTTGCGACGTGTTTGGAAATACGCGACTATAGTGCTACATATTTCGAAAGTATTGGCTTGTACAAAAGTGGGGGAGTGTACACGCATATTGTCGGCGGCGTTGTTGACGGCTTTGGGTTGAAAAAATATGTATCGAGCACTACCCTAGTTCGATTAACTAATACCGATTATCTCGAGATATTTATTACTTCGCCTAATCCGGTAAATATTTTAGTTCGCGATTTTTCAGCTGCATACTTACGACCTTAGAATTCAAAACCGAATCAAGTTTTGAATTTGAGTACCACACTTCATCTACACTTCATCGACCATTCTATCATGAACTTCAATATACCACACTCATTTTCTGACCGTCCGATTGAAACCTCAGTAACTTGTCTGAAATCACCATTGCGTACGCTTCCGTATTAGCTGGCGGCGCCGTATTGAACGTGCCTTTGATCTGGATATCGACCACCGATGACTTCAGACGCTCGGATTGCTTGCTCACGTCAAACACCATAATCGGAAACAGATCTTTGAAGTCTGAGGGTGTGATATTGCATTGCGTCATTAGTTCGTCCATTCCATAGTATTTTTCACTGAACGCGGCTGCTGCTCGGTACGCCCGCGCGAATTGTTGATTCGGAAATGATAGGTTGTAGTCGACAACTGGGTATCGGTCCTGGTTCATCATCACGAACATGTTCTTCAGATCGCAATGATTGAAAATGGATGGATTTTGTACTTGATCGCCGCTTTTGTCGGTTTGAAAACCCAAGATGATGTACCTAGGCTTCTCGGGTAATGTCTTGACGCTAAGTCTCCAGCTAAAATTAGTCGACTGTGCGACGGAGGTGGTATCGCATTGACGGGCTCTGTACGCAACTGGCAACGACGCTTTCGATTCGATCGTTTTGTACAATTGCATCTTCTCCATATCCGCGGGAATAACGTGCGGCATGAACCACGAGATTTTATCCAGCCTAACTTTCCCTGCAGTGTTCACGGCGGCGGCTCTAAAAATTGCGTCATCATCGGCTTTACGAACCAGAGTTAGCGTATGTTTCACACCAAAAACAACCTTGTCGTAATCATCGCAAAATCCGAAAATATGCTTCAATGGAACTACAAAGCTAAAAGTACCTTTGGCATTTGGTTTTTGAATTATATACGACTGTCTAACGGCGAAACCTTGATTATTCGCGGTAGCAGCCGTCGCTCCGCTGTCCTTGTACCACAACTGATTCAGACCTTGAGCTAGTTGAAAATCATTCGGGTATTTGAGTAATCCGAGCATCGTCGTTGCCTGGCCTGGGTGAAATAACGATTCAATTTCCTGATTCGACAGGGAATACGAAATTTGGCTGAAAAGATGCATGAGCCCATTACTCGTAAGGGTTGCTTCATCGGCATTGACGTAGAAGGTGTTGTCCGCCTTCGTCAATCTACCCTCGAACAGCAGGTAAGATTCCGCCGGATGACAAAATAGATCTTGAAGTTCGATATTTATTCTAATCTCGCCGGAGGTGTTTAGATTCGCCCCCGATATCGGCTCATACTCGTACCATTCGTAACGTTCGACGCTTTCATCGCTCAATGGTTGTTCGGTAAATCTCAGATGATTGCATTTTTACTACTTTTTACTACGCGATAATATATTTTTTTACGCGACCTTCATTCCGGCGCCGTTTAGCGAGCGTACTAAATCTTGTATCGATATGGCGTCGTTCTTCTTCAGACCATCCCCCATCATCAGATTATTAATATTCGAGATATTTGGGCTCGACCCGACGCCGCTCAGCCGCTCTAAAATTTGTATAGTTTCTGGCGTAATTTTCTTGGAGGTGGGAGTAGGAGTAGGGGCAGGAGTAAACAGTTTGGCCACTGCTTTGTCTACTAATCGTTTACCAGCGTCGATTGCGGTTGTTTTCCCAACATCGATGGCCTTTTTCCCAATTTCTTTCGCCACGTCTTTACTCGCGTTGAGAGCGGTCGTTGCTAATTGTTTGGCGGCGTTCGACGTTACTAGTCGTTTGAAAAATCCCGAAATTGTATCGAATATTCCCGATCCTCCGATAACGTATTGTTTTCTATACCTCCTTCTATTAATGACTTGCATTTTTTCTGCATTTTACAATGTCATCATTATATTTTTGTAAGCATCTTTACTCAGCACTTCCTGCCTCAATAACGCGTCGCACATCGCCACGATCTCGTTTCTCACGCCGGTATTGCCTGCTTTGAAGCTTTGAAATCGTAGTTCTAGCTGTTTCGCTAACACGTTTGGATCTTCGGAAATAACAATTACACCACCCACGCCTTTACCCACCGCATTACGAGTCCTCTTTTCCCATATCGGCTTGATAATTTTTCTATATTTGACGCTCGAAGATGCTTTCGGTTTGTTGGGATTTTTTGGCTGTCTGATAGCATCCGACGCGAGTAGAATCTCGGCGTAATCGTCTCTATCATTATTATCGTATATCGACGTGTTCGGCTGTTTCATCGTCAACAACTCCCAAAGCCCCGGTGTTCCGCTATACGTCTTATTTCCAACCGTCACATCGTCTCCTTGAATAAAAATCGGAGTGTCGCCGATGTAGAATTGACTATTTTTTGATCGTATTCCGAACGTCGTGTCTACGATTTTTCTATCGGAGGCGTATTGATGAAGGTACTTGGTGGCTACATCACCTAATTCTAAAGTTCTAATATCCTCAGTCGGATCGTCGCTATACGCTTCTATCGAGGGATACTGAGGAAATTGAATCTTCAACGAAGCGGGTAGCGTCTGTAGTGCGTTTGTAGTAGCTATCGAGTTTTCTTTGATGGCGGATAGTAAGACATTTTGCTCTTTGGAAATTGCGGATTGCGAATCGACGATAGGCTTGTACAGCTTGGTTAGTTCTTGTTGCAGCCCCGAATCTCCCAATCTCTCCGATAAAAAGTTTTGTTGAATATTCTTCTTGGATTTCAGAAACTCTTCGACTATGAAATTTCTTTTCGCCGGGTCATCTATCTTTAGAAACGACATTTTTAATAAAAAATTTAATGTTTTTCGACATGTTTTCCGGCGTGTTTTTCGACGTGTTTTTCTACATGTTTTTCGACATGTTTTTCGGCATGTGTAAAAACACAAGTTAGACGTATTTTCAGACATAGCGACATAGGTCTACATAGGTCTGCAACACTCTACAGGTCTACAAAACTCCACAAAACTCTACATGATTTCGTACATGTTCACGTTAGTCGTCTTTCGAGCAGATTCGGTATTTTTCTCAAACATGCTTTGAAAGGACTGCCTGACTTCCTCTCTTCCCCGATCGATGAGTGATTGTTTCGTTTCCTCGTCCATCGCGGCCGCCGCAACTTTCGACTTACTTTTGATTTCTTCTTTCATGCCATTGAATTTTTCAATCTCACTTAGAATCAGAGAATATTCCTCGTCTGAAATGTGATCATCCACGAGTGCTTTTGAAATATGGTCGCTGATCGTGTTGAGCTTCGCATCAGCTAGCGTTTTGATCTTTTCATGCTTCTCCGCCTTCAGAGCGAGCTTTTTACAGATTCGGCTGCCAATTATACTCAATAGCCCCGCACCTAGCGCTGTCCCTTCCATAGCAATAGCGATGGGGGTTGCAATTATGGTGGCTAGTACACCGATTCCCGAAATTCCGAGCCCCATCGTGACCACCATGAGGAAGTTGTCTACTACGCCGATTACGCTCACACTTCTATGGTACTTTTTACTCAACGTTGCTCTTTTGTCTCGTTCTTGCTCGATCTCCTTTTTGATTTCGCTAATCTTCTGAAGTCGATACGTTTGTGCGGACCCTGCGGCTATTTGTATTTCGCCTTCTGGCGCAGAGGGTGTTATATTTGTTAGGTTTGGATAGAGTTTGATGCCTTCGTATTCCATTCTTTTATTTATTAGCAATATATATTTTTTTACCGTTGATAATTTACACAGCATA
This sequence comes from Lumbricus rubellus, assembly GCA_945859605.1. Lineage (NCBI taxonomy): Eukaryota > Metazoa > Annelida > Clitellata > Crassiclitellata > Lumbricidae > Lumbricus > Lumbricus rubellus. Next base: position 35,699,586 of record OX243815.1, on the reverse strand, counting down.
GCGAATCTCCTTCGTTTATTGTTACTGCCGAATCGGAGTTGTTTTGAATGGAAACTATGATATCATCGACCACATCTTCTGAAATCACTCCATCTAGTAGGCTGCATCGTCGTTCTTTGATACTCTGTCTGAGGGAAACCAGGCAAAGTCCTGCCGCCATTTCTACACCTAGTCCAAGCCTTAGCGTATTTGCCGCCTTTGGTTGTATCGTGATATCATTTTGCGCAAAAATCTCCCGTCGCAGACCTCCTAGTTGTCTTACTGGGACGCGAGTAGCACCGCTCGTAATCTTCCAAAAGACTGAAACGGGCTGCGTTCTAACCTCTACCGGTCTAGTTGGTTTAGTTCCAAATTTGTGTATTGGTCTCGACATTTTATAATAGAATAGTTTATAATATCATGCCGAGAATCGGAATGTTTCGAAACGGAGAGTTGGGGCCCAACAAAAGTCCTTCGCCCCTCGCGTAGCCCGACCCTGTTTTCATGTACAGCCCGGATGCCGTTATTGAGCTACCTTTTTGCCACGGAGACAAGTACAAACCAGATCCAGCTGCTCTTATTTTGCACGCTATGTCGTCTTTCTTGACATACATTACACCCGAACCGCTGATTTTATCCACAATCTTGGTAGTTGCCGCGGAGCCGAGACCACTTAGTGCCCCCATCGCCAAACTTGGCAGTGCATTAGACAGAAGGAACCGTCCCGCTGTCGCTAGAAACGGAAGTATCGCGCCTATGAATCCACCTTCGACTTTCTTGTTGTTCTCCAATTGCGTTTTACTCATTTTAATAATCATGCCAGTTCCTTTTTGGTAGGCTGCTGCCATTTTATTGATTTGCGCCTGGGTGAGAGCCAAAATGTGTTCTCCATTCAAATCATCGTGCGATAGTTTGATACTCACGCCGGTTCCCGCTTCAAGTGATCTTTTAATTTTGTATTGTTGCGCTTCTGAAATATTAACTTTTACGCCCGTGTAACGATTCATTTTATTAATAAATTACAAAAAATTTCAAACTTCCCTGATGTGAAATCGAATCGCCAATTCTTCGCCTCGAAGATTTAGTAGGTTCCCGTGTTGGTCTGTGAGTCTCGTTTCCATCGTTGAAATTGTAGACAGCAAAATCGGGAGATATATTAAATTATGCGGCACTTCGATAATCTTGTAACCCGGGCCTACGTTTGGGAAAAAGAATATATCACGTTTTCCGATGTTCCGTTAGTGTACGAAGACCCGATAATGTCGCTGGTCACTCTCAGGCTGCTTACACTCATTATATTTACCAAGTCCTCCGATTCATTGTATCCGCCCGAATAGATCCATCTGTTGAAACCTAGAACCTTTCCTATCGAATTCTTTGGCGTAAAGTCAACCATATACTCTGCTTCTATATTTACCACAGACCTCAGAGTATTGGTGTTTGGCGCTATTGAGATACAGTAATTTCCATTTACTCCGTCGTAATGTCCATTCCCCTTCATGACCCTCTGTATATATTCGTTGATATCCGTTATTTCATAGCAACCCTCTGGAACTTCAATGTTTACCCAATCTGTGCTGGAATTCGGCGAATACCTGAAGCCGTTGTTTGCCGCATCGATATTAGGAAAAGAATAGTACGTCTCGAGGGCAACTAAGGCCATTTCATATTTCTTATTCTTCTCCAGTTCAAGCAGTGGACTAAACTTTGTTCTGATTCGCGTGCTCTTTTCGCTGAGAAAAATGGAAAATGATGTTTTTGGTTCCGTGTTGCAGGCCGTCTTTTCCGTGTTTTCCGATATCTGTTTGAGAAGCGATGATTCCATTTTTATTATACAATACAATTTTACAATTTTTACAAGGGCGGATCCTCGATTATATAAAATTCGTCGAGTCCGCATCGGTATTTACCATTGTACTTGTCGCTAGTCAGGTCTAAAACCACGAATCCGTGAGGTTGCTCCCATACTGTTTTGCATAGTTTTCTAAATTCATCTTTCGCCATGTCTGTACTCACATGATCGTTGTAAATATGATTGCAATTTTTCAGGTCTTGTTTGAACAGGCAAATAAAGTTTGCATTTTCTCTGATTGTTTGGCGCGGTAATTTGAAATAATTCTGGGCGAGGTAAAAACAATCTACATTACTATGCCTCCCCCGATTATAATACGTTTCACATTTGTTTTGTTTTTCTAATTGAAGATCATCGAAAATCATCAGGTTCTTCTTTTCGGAGCTCAGATCTCTCGGGTCTGGTACATCGTCGGCGCTCTCAAAGAACTTGACAATTATATCAGATTTAGCTTCTGAATTTTTTGCCATTTCCTCCATAACGAGGTCTGGCGACGCATTTAGACCCACGATTTCATCTCGGTGCTCGAACAGCCGAACGATCGCTTCTTTTGGCAATTTTTCTTCGTATGCTTTTTTGATAATACGATATTCCGGTTGAAACAGAGAAGTGCCGAATACTTGTAAGTTATTATAATCCAACCAGTCTGGCCTGAGTAAAAGATTGAGAAGAAGCGTTGTTTTTCCACACGCCGATTTCCCAACTATCAAACCGCGTATGCTTTTGGGTAACAACGGATTATTGAATCTTTTCGAGAGCGCTGTGCCCCAACTCATATCTCTAATCTCCATTTTAAAAACATATATTATTAAAAACGAAATGTATTGCGTAAAATGTAAAAAACAGACCCAGACGACAGATGTGCAGAACGCCGTGGCTAATAATGGGAGATCGATGCTCAGAGGTGTTTGCGTCGTATGCGGGAAAACAAAAACACAATTCGTGAAGGCGTCTGCTATTGTGCAAGGCGGAGATCTGGTTAGTTCACTGAACGCTGCCACTAGCAACATTAAATTACCTTGGGCCAAGTTTGCTGGTGAGGTACATTTGCCAGGCCATCAGTTTACTGGTCCCGGTACTAGACTAGATTTGCGTCTGAATCCCAACGAAACCCCCAAAGATTGGAGCAAACCTATAAACAGGGTAGATAGTGCGGCATACGTTCACGACCTGGCATACAATCAACACACTGATACGGCTTCTAGGAATGTCGCTGATAGAGTAATGATAAACCAGTTGAATAATATACCAAATCCAAGTCTGCGGGAACGCGTAGAGAGGGCGATAGTCAAACCCATCTTGTCAGCTAAAACAAGCCTAGGTTTGGGTTTTAAAAAAGCCTAGAATTACAGCAGGACCTGAAATGGACTAATCAATTAGCGAATGAATTACACAAACCAGTAGTGAGAAATTTTAGGACGAGGCGGGTCCGTGTTGGCGGGATTGACCAGATTTGGGCGGCTGATCTAATCGACATGCAAGCCTTCGCCAGAGATAATGATGGCGTGAAATTTCTATTGACCGTCATAGATGTGTTTTCCAAGTACGGATGGATCGTTCCATTACATGACAAGAGTGGGAAGTCTACAGCTGATGGGTTCGTGAAGATACTCGGGGGTGGTCGACAGCCAGTCAAAGTTTGGTGCGACAAAGGGAAAGAATTTTATAATAAAAATGTGAAGAATTTAGTCGAGTTGTATTCTACCGAAAACGAGGGAAAAAGTTCCATCGTAGAAAGATGGGTGCGTACGATGAAAGAGAAGATGTTCAAATACTTTACGGCTAATTCAACAAGAAGATATATCGATGTATTAGATGAAATGGTTAGTAATTATAATGAAACGAGACATTCTTCAATTAAAATGACCCCCGCGAAGGCTAGTATGAAAGTGAACGAAAAGACTGTATTTATGAATTTATACGGCGATGAGATTTCAGAGTCTATTACACCAAAGTTTTCAGTCGGCGATCGAGTCAGAATAACTAGGAAGAAGAGCATATTTGACAAAGGATATATACCTAGATGGACAGAGGAGGTTTTTGTAGTATCTCAGGTTCAATATACAGATCCGCCAACTTACAAGATCACTGATTCTAATTCTGAGGAAATACAGGGGTCATTCTATGAGCAGGAGCTACAGAAAACAACTCAAGAAATATTTAGAATCGAAAAAGTGATTAGGAAACGCGGGAAGAAATGTCTCGTGAAGTGGTTGGGCTACCCAGACTCGTTCAACTCGTGGATTGATACTGAAGACTTGGTGACATTGTGAGACGATTATGAAAAAATATGTTGTGTTTGGAGGAAAAAATAATATTCGATTGATCCAAAGACGATTATAAACCAACGGTGTAAAATCGTTTGCGATATTGTAATCCCGTATCTACGTCGTAGTTCACTCATGCTCTTACATCACACAGGCATGAGTTGCCATTACATTGACAATTAACGACGATGATCTCGTTGTCGATCAAACTAACATCACACGGGGGTGAGTTGCCATTGCGCCGACGACGAACGACGGTAATCGTGCCTGGGCGTTGTTGACGATCCGGCCGTGGATACTTGCATGGGCATTCATCGTCGTAGCATTCGCGGTTGTGGACGTCAATTACAACAATCAACTCCGATCTCCGCAGTCTTGTTGTATATGCGACCAAGCCGAGCTGCCTGGCGATTTTTCGTAATTCAGTTTTAGTTTTATTCGGGTTGACCATTTTTATTGGAATATCTTGTCTTTAAGCCGAGCTGGATATTCCATGAATATGAAAAAGTAAGGCTGACATTGGTCAAACTGCGCGGGCACTCAATTTTTTAGGCTGGTATTGGTCAAATGGACGAAACTGAAGGCTGTACTGGTCAGATTGGACGAAAGTCAAGGCTATACTGGTCGAATGTCCGAGCTTGCTACATTCTGTTCTACTGTCAGTATCACTTTGCAATGGGATGGTTTGGCTTACCATAAGATGGAGGTTTAACTAAAACAAAAGAAACCTCGATCAGTAGAAAAGTCCAGATGATAAGACAAACGGAACATTTTAGAGTATAATATATGCAGTGATTTGTGTCACAAGAACAGCTTCATTGTCAGACTAACATCTTGGCTTACTCTAAAAGCATCGCACGTTATTTTCATTGAAAACGAAAGTTTAATGGGAGTAAAGAATAGCTGCCGCCGACTAGGCCTGTTAAGCAGAACTGCCTGTTGTAAAATGCAAACCTTTTCCTAAACCGACCTCATATTTATGGCTTCAACCCTGCTCCACTGTTCAACGAATTCTTTGGCTGAGATCCTTCATTACCGACTTGCCACTTTAGATGGGTTTCACGCCATAACATTTGCCGATATTTAACCGTCTTGTTGCCAAAGACTTATACAATGTAGGCCTACATGTATTTAAAGTAAATGAGCATCAGGCAGAGCGAACCCTGGACTGCATACTCCCTAGAGTCCCTATAGCTAAAGGCGCGTTTGAGCGCATCCGACCCCAGATTATGCCGATTAGATGAAGGCTCTAGAAATCAGTGATCTTGTTACTCCTTTTGATGAACTCAAATATGATTTAACTAAATGTTGGTCAGATGTGTTAAATATATTGAAAATGTTGTAAAAATCGCTTTGCATTGAGATTGTAGCCTATGTGATTTGTCTGACTTACCAGGAGGCTGATTCGGACCTGCAAACGTTCATCATTGAACAAAGAAAAGTTAAACAGAAAAAGAATTTTGAAACATACTCGTCGTTAGGTAGGCCTATATCAAGAAAACAGTGCAACTAGGCCTATGACTAGAAATACTTAAACCTAAGTTAACCATAATTGAACGCATAGGCTACATAGACCATTCAAGTCGAATTAGGCATTCAGAAATCAAAATGACCCAGATCTCATTTTTAAGTCCTCGAAACACGTCGAAGTAACAACGATAATGATTAGAATTAATTAATAATTATTGATAGTTGTGTTGTGTTCGATTGTATGAGGGCAATAAAAAAGATGTCAAATAGGGCCTACTATGGCTAAGGAAATAATTGATCCAATTCATATTTTAAAACGAAGATAGATTAAATGTAACAAAAATGCTAGAGGCCCATGTAAAATATTGATTTTGCTATTCATTGAAAAGTTGCACAATCCGCGTTTAAATTAGATAGTTTCACTTTACACATTTTTACAGCAGATTATGGTATAACTGGCATGTGGTACACATGCTCGTTAACGGTTTAACACGTTTCACAAATCAATTCTACTATGAGATTTTATGTGGACGTCTGACGTACCATTAGGCTGAGGTGGAACTGCAACAAAAGAACATTGTTCAACGGTTAAAGAGTATTAGACGAAAGAAATTTTTAACGGGTCAAGTAACTGTTAAAGCACTCGTTGAGCTTGACTATGAATAGCCTAAGTCTTGAACCAAATAACTATATTGAACGCTCATGTAGGAAATATAGCCTAGATATTGACAGGAATTCAAACATCAATATTGCCACAGTTCTCGGTTTAACTCTGTGATTACGTCAATACCAAATAAAGTTATTAAGGTTCTGGAAATAATTAATCCGTTCATTTTAAAAAGAGAACAATTCAAAATTAATAATTGTTAATAGCCTAGCAAGTCGTGTTGAAATTACGATTCATTGAAAACGTTATCAGTTTCAATGTGCATAAAGACTCTAGAATCTAGACTGTCACCTACTCTAACATTAGCCTATATCCCTCGTGGTTTTCATCGATAACGCAAGTTGAATAGGTGAAGCCCAATCAGCGTGCTCTCTAAGACAGACACGCATCTCACGCCAGATTATGTGAAAGCCTCAGAGGTCAAGGCTCTAGAAATCAGTGATCTGAATCTGATTGATCCTTTTAGCAAACTCAAATATGAATCAAGTAATTGCTAAGACATTTGTGCAAATAGTTCATCGTTCAACAAAGACATTATTAGATCAAATGTATGTGATCGTCTGACTTACCATTTGACTGAGGTGTAACTACAAGAAGAGAGCATAATTTAACGGATAAAAAGAGCATTGAATAGAAGAAAACATGTTGTAACATGGCACATGCACAAAGTTTACGTCAGAGAAACAGACTATAGTCATGATCTAACTAGCCTATATATCTATGCCGATGTAGATTGCGCAAGTCTGAAGATAAATTCAGGCATGACTTTGCAGCATATGCAACTTTTATATCAGCAAAAACTTGGGCCATGACTACGACTTCAACCAAATTTTACTATGTTGTACATTAATTTGAAAATAATAGATCTTAACTTAAATTCAGAAATGACAATTGCCAAAGTCTCTGGTTATTAAAAGCGTTGTCAGCAAGGCCTAACTACAATAAAAGAAACATCGCTCAGTACCCTAAACAAATCGAGATGATTAGACAATGAATGCAGTGTTTTAAGACACAATAACAGTTTCATTGTCAATTAGGCTATCACCTTTTCTCAAAGCATCGCACTTCGTTTTCATCGATAACGAAAGTTTAATGAGAATTCAGAATAGTTGGAGCAGTCTGTTCAAGAAGTATTGGAGAATGCAAACCTTTTTCAAAACCGGCCTCATAATAATATTATGACCTCAAACATGCACGTTGTTGCCAATTTATCGGATGAAACCCTTCAACACAGCTTGCTAACTTAAATGTGTTTCACGCTATAATCAAATCCCGTGCATGAAACGTGTTATAGCCCGATACTTAAATCTTCTAAATAAGCCAGCATTGGATAGAGCGAGCTCTCCATCTGCATGCTCTCCATGATAGAGGCGATCTAGAGGCGCATTATAGGCCAAGACAGATCATGTCAAAGCCGAAGAGATGAAGGCAATAGAAATCAGTGACCTTGGTGCTTCTTTTAGCAAACTCAAATAATTGTTAGAAGCATCATGTGATTCATGTTAAATATTGATTGTAGCCGACGCCTTATTGGAAATGTTGTAGCTTGCATTCTCGCTTTGCAATGAGATCATGCATATGCGGTTGTCTGACTTACCAGGAATCTGATTTGGAACTGCAATTGAAAGTTCATCGTTCAACAGAGAAATATTTAGCATATAAAAGCAGCTTGTAAAGTAGGCCTACGCATCGTTTATATATCAAAGACTAAAAATTAATTTTGCTTCTAGCCTTGTATGTTTACCGTCTTAACGATACGCATAGAGTATAGGCCTAAGGTCTGCATGCAGGTCTTTTCCGCATGAAAATCATACAAATATATTGAACTATATGCACGCTATTGCACCTCATTTTTAGAAACGCTGGCTTATAATAAGCCTATAAAAATTATAGAAAACACAAGTCGTAACAGGATTTCAGATATATAGGCCTATCAAAATTACCCTAGTCTCCATTTTAACTCTTCCAATTACGTCGAAGTCAAATATCATGGTTGGGGCCGTCCATAAAGTATGTCACGCTCCAGGGGGGGGTCCGAGAAAGTGTGACAGTTTGTGACAGGGGGAGGGGGTCAGGCCATGTGTGACGTCACACATTTATTTTTTAATGATGTGTATTATATAATTGTCTAGTTTAATTTTTGCAATTTTTGTTTTCAAATTCAATCTACATTGAGTTACTGCTTCAATGAATAACTGTGACAACTGTTTGCAATTAACTATTCTACTATTAAAATCATTTTAATAATGTGATAGTACTTTTAAGTGGAAACTTTACAGTTTAATAGTGAAGTGTGTTTTAGATTAAATTTGAATAAGGTGTTAATTACAAAAAAATTCGAAAGTGCGACGTACTTTAGGGGGGGGGGGTCCGAGAAAGTGTGACATACTTTAGGGGGGGTCCGAGAAAGTGTGACAGTTTGTGACAGGGGGAGGGGGGTCAAAAATGGTCAAAAATAGCGTGACATACTTTATGGACGGCCCCGTTCTGGAAATAAAAAATCCAGCTCTTATTTGAAAACGAAGCTAGGGCTATAATAATTAGATAATTATTACAAACATGTGTAAGTTAAATATCGAATAATTAGATAATTATAACAAACATGTGTAAGTTAAATATCGAATAATTAGATAATTATAACAAACATGTGTAAGTTAAATATCGAATAATTAGATAATTATAACAAACATGTGTAAGTTAAATATCGAATAATTAGATAATTATTACAAACATGTGTAAGTTAAATATCGAATAATTAGATAATTATAACAAACATGTGTAAGTTAAATATCGAATAATTAGATAATTATAACAAACATGTGTAAGTTAAATATCGAATAATTAGATAATTATAACAAACATGTGTAAGTTAAATATCGAATAATTAGATAATTATAACAAACATGTGTAAGTTAAATATCGAATAATTAGATAATTATTACAAACATGTGTAAGTTAAATATCGAATAATTAGATAATTATAACAAACATGTGTAAGTTAAATATCGAATAATTAGATAATTATAACAAACATGTGTAAGTTAAATATCGAATAATTAGATAATTATAACAAACATGTGTAAGTTAAATATCGAATAATTAGATAATTATAACAAACATGTGTAAGTTAAATATCGAATAATTAGATAATTATAACAAACATGTGTAAGTTAAATATCGAATAATTAGATAATTATAACAAACATGTGTAAGTTAAATATCGAATAATTAGATAATTATAACAAACATGTGTAAGTTAAATATCGAATAATTAGATAATTATAACAAACATGTGTAAGTTAAATATCGAATAATTAGATAATTATAACAAACATGTGTAAGTTAAATATCGAATAATTAGATAATTATAACAAACATGTGTAAGTTAAATATCGAATAATTAGATAATTATAACAAACATGTGTAAGTTAAATATCGAATAATTAGATAATTATAACAAACATGTGTAAGTTAAATATCGAATAATTAGATAATTATAACAAACATGTGTAAGTTAAATATCGAATAATTAGATAATTATAACAAACATGTGTAAGTTAAATATCGAATAATTAGATAATTATAACAAACATGTGTAAGTTAAATATCGAATAATTAGATAATTATAACAAACATGTGTAAGTTAAATATCGAATAATTAGATAATTATAACAAACATGTGTAAGTTAAATATCGAATAATTAGATAATTATAACAAACATGTGTAAGTTAAATATCGAATAATTAGATAATTATAACAAACATGTGTAAGTTAAATATCGATTTTACAATTTCATGAAAACGTTGTAGGCCTACCATCGCTTTAAAACGAGATATTATTTTCATTTCACGGCAGACTGTGGCATAAATAAAATGTGTTTAGCATGCTTATTAAAAGTTTAGCACGTAGGGCCTACTAAATATCGTTTCTGCCCTAAGATTGTATGTGATTGTCAAACGTACCATTAGGCTCTGGTGGAACTACAACAAAAAAGCATTGTTCATCGGATAAAAAGACCATTGGCCAGAAGAAAACATTATTTTTGCATCGTATGTAACTTTTAGGGGAGAGCGGGGCATAATGAGATATCGGGGTATAACGGGAAACTTCATTATTGTCGACCTTACTTACTTTTAAAATACGAAAAAAAATTCATCTGAATTAAAGCATATTTGAAGGTGAAGGACAAAAGCATTTACGATTTTGATGCGTCTTGCAGTTTTTATGATGAAAAATTGATTTTCACGCTCTCCCTAGTAAGGTACGTCCATTATTCAAAAAAATAGTCTAGAAACACTGGAACTATATTAAATTTAAGTTATGCCATCCATGTGTAGGGTCATATATAAAGTCACATATCCCAAATGAAAACTTGTACAAGTTCAGTGTTTTGTTTCAAAATGGCGGATTTACAATTTTGGAACAAATTGGGGCATAATGGGATACATATATCCCATTTTGCCCCAAGCTGTGGTGCGAAAGCAATTTTTCCCCATATCTCTTATATTGTAATATTTCATGGGTTCTAATTACCCGCTCACGTCTCGATCGTTGTTTAGATTACAAAACGAGCAAAAATAAAAAGTATGTGGCACTTTTTGGAAATTATAAAATATTGCATGTTATGGGGCATAATGGGATAGGAATCCCATAACGGGATTTTGGGACCTGTTGGTAAAAAAATTTGTATCTTCTATGTGGCTGATGCTTAAGTAGATTATTCGTGTCCATGTTGTACTTTATATATGCCTGCACAATGTGAGTACAAAAAAGTCCTGATTTCTTATTAATTATATTATGAAAACTTCAAAATGCATTAAGTATCCCGTTATGTCCCGCTCTCCCCTATATAAAAAAACAGTTTGACCATGACTAAGACTTCAACCTAATTTAACAATAGTTATGCTTGTTTTTTAGAAACATAAATCTTAACAGGACTGGTCTAAAGAAATCTTAACAGGAATTCAGAAATCACAATTTCCATGGTCTTCGGTTTAACTCCTTTAGGCCTAATTATATTTTAACGTCATATATAGGCCTAGTTATCATGGTACTGGAAATAATTCAAATAATTAATTTAATTCATTTTCTAAAATGATGACAACACAAATAGGCCTACTTGAGGTGGAACTGAAAAGTTCATTGTTCAACGAAGAAAAATTGGACAGAAAATAGCATTTTGTAGCGAAGTTATGCTTGATTTTAGAAACATAAATCTTAACAGGACTGGTCTAAAGAAATCTTAACAGGAATTCAGAAATCACAATTTCCATGGTCTTCGGTTTAACTCCTTTAGGCCTACATAAGCTTAAAGAAAACCGCGTGACTATGACTAATACTTAAGCCTAATTTAGCTATTCTATGCTTATAGCCCAGTTGTACGTTTAGGCCCTATAGACCTAATTATAGATAACGCATGTCTTGGCAGAAACTCACAAATAAAAATTACGCTTGTCTCCGTTTTAGGACATAAAATTGCGTCGAAGTCAATAGCACGTCGTGGCTCTGGATTTAATTGATCTAATTCGCATTTTAAAATGAAGATAGATTAGATAGCCTAATTGTTATCAACATCTGTAAAAGATTGATTTTACGACTTGTTGAAAACGTTGTAGCTAGCCCAATACACTGTGTCCACGATAAAGTAGAACACACAATATTTTCTTTTACGGATGTTGATATAATGTTCCCGCAGTGCATTTGCAAGCGGTTCAATAAAGCACATACTTACTTACTTACTTACCTTTTTTAGTCATTTGATTTTGAAGTTTCGTCAAAAGAGACATTTCCCCCGAATATATTTCCGAGTCTGGGCCTTCTTGGGGCGGGGCTAACCCGGAAAAATTACCATTTTCATGGTGAAAAACTGACTCTGGGCCTTCTTGGGGGGGGGGGTTTAGCCCTCTAACCGTTGATAAACTCCACCCATGGTCCCGGGAGACACTCGGCTTCATATCCGCAGCTGTTGCCGCCTAGCACTCGACACCTCAATTCCGGCACATGTACTGGAGGAGCGCGTTTTTCGTTTCCGTAGCCTATTCATGACATCGATAATACCGTAGGGCGCGTCTGATTGAAGAGTGGCAGCTGTTTGACCAGGTGATCATCGACCGGACCATCAAACAGTAGCGTCTACGTCTACGGTCGTGAGCAAAAAGAACATTTTGAACACCATGTAGGCCTATACATTTGTAGCTGAATTTTATTTCCTTTCAGCTTTTGCCTGTTGGATAGTTCAATTTTTCGGTGCTGCATCTCAAACGCTCATAAATTTGAGCACGAATATTTCTAATCGGTTTTAGGATCTCGTGTAAATAATTATGGTCCCTGTTGTTGTGTTTAAAACTTCAGACAAATCCTAAAAGTTTTGACCGTTATGACACTTTATCGTGGAAACAGTGTATAATTATCTTTTAAACGAGAAATCATGACTTTACAGCAGACTTCGGTATAACATGTGTTAAACATGCTTAGTAGGCCTACCGCGTTTTACGATTCGCATCTGTTTTGAGATTGTTTGTCTGACTTACCATTAGGCTTGGGTGGAACTGCAACAAGAGAAATTGTTCAACGGATTAATAGACCATTAGATGGAAGAAAACATTTTGTAACGTAGGCTATGCAACGTTCACGTCAGGAAAACAGTTTTACTTAGTCATAGTAAAACTGTTTTCCTGACGCAAACGTTGCATACATTACAAAATGTTCTGACTAAGTTTTAAAACTAATCTAACTATAGGCTATATTTGACGCTTGTGTGGAAAGCAAAAGTCTGAAGAGAAATATAGGCATCATTTTGTAGCGCAGGCAACTTTCAAATAAAGAAAATAATTTGACTATGTGTACGACTTAAACCCAATTGAACTGTATCTGTACTTTTTTAAAATAGGCTATATTCGACGCTTGTGTGGAAAGCAAAAGTCTGAAGAGAAATATAGGCATCATTTTGTAGCGCAGGCAAATCTTAACAGGATTTGAGAAATGAAAATTGCCATAGGCCTAGTCGTAGTTTAAGTCCTTGAATTATGTCAAGGTCAAAATCATGGTTCTGGAAATAACTGAACCCGTTCATTTGTTAAAAAAAAAATAATGTGAATGATTGTTGCTCACATGTGTAAAATATTGTTTGTAGGCCTACAACTACGACCTATTAAAAATGTTGTCAATATCGTTTTGCATTTGGATTGTATGACTTACCATAAGACTCAGGGCTAACTGCAATAAAAAAATACATCGTTCAGTAAAAAAGTCGAGGCGTTTAAACAACAGTTTTAGAGTAGGCCTATGCAGTGTTTTGCGACACAAGAACAATTTAATTCTAACTTAGACAAACACATATTCTAATATATAATCTAGCACATTGTTTTCATCAAGTTTAAAGCGTGGACGGAAAAAATGTTCCCGGACAAAATGTCCCGGACAAAATGTCCCTGGACAAAAAGTCCCCGGACAAAATGTCCCCGGACAAAATGTCCCCGGACAAAATGTCCCCGGACAAAAAGTCCCCGGACAAAAAGTCCCCGGACAAAAAGTCCCCGGACAAAATGTCCCGGATAAAATGTCCCCGGACAAAATGTCCCCGGACAAAAAGTCCCCGGATAAAATGTCCCTGGACAAAAAGTCCCCGGATAAAATGTCCCGGACAAAATGTCCCCGGAAAAAGTGATCCATGGTGGAGAACCCCCCTCATCAATTCACGACAGCCGATCAAAGACACACGACGCCCCGGGATAGACTTTAGCCACCCAGTCAATGACATCAAGTCTAGAATAACAGCGATCTTTATGCTCATGTGGACCGCAGTAGTGCAAATCCATCGGGCACCCAGGAGCTTACGTGGGATTTGGTTCTACTGCCATAAACCGATGTGTGGAGCTAGATCGCCAACAAGTCAGTGAAGTCACAGACATCTTTGCCGCTGCTCAACACACGACCTACCGCCCTTGGCGTTTTGTGACACTCTCCCCTTATCTTAGAAAGAATAGACTTGTCGTTGTCACGCGCTACCCACTCGATCACAACGAATGAGACAGAGTCGGACTCCGACAACGAGTTTAATAGTGTTTTCTTTCTTGCAGAAGCTTCTTTTCTAGACAGGGATTGCGATTATAGGTACGGTGAACAACCGTTGTGCACTGAAGTCTGAAGGTAGACAGAGCCGTGACTCGGGTGACTTCAGACGGAAAAGTGGGCTGGTGTCCATTCCGACCCGTGAACAAGTATAGCGTCCAGGCCGTGGAAGCTACATTATAATTATCACCCAGGATTACCGTGTTCACTTTGCAAAGATTTACTAAGCTTCTTTTCAGTTGCCTACAAATGTTTGCTTGGTTGTAGGCTACTAAAGTGGTTAATTTTTTACGTTTTATAATTAGGGCTGTTGATTTAATCGCGTTAACGCGTGCAATTAACGCGTTAAAAAATTTTGCGAAATTTTTTTAACGCATTAATCGTACGCGTTAATTAGGTCTGATTAAAATGGAATTAGAGGCAGAATAACTCGTTTTAAACGGAAGCCTCATACTTAAAACTAGTGATACATTCTTTGGCAGATATTCCAAAAAAGAAGTGGAGTATTATGGTAGCAATTCTTTGCTCAATTATCGCCTGCATGCGAACCAAAACATGCGTTAAGCGCTAGCGATGAGTCGTCGACATTGACCGCATCGCATCGTCCACTAAGGTTGTTTCCTCACCCAGGAAATGGATGCAGGAGATAACAAGACCAATGGATCCAGGTTTCAAGTGATAAATGTTCACAGAAGGACAACTGAGACGAGGTTTGGCAAGAACCTCTTGTAAAAAATTGCGACTAAATAATGAAGTTCAATAGTAGGAATACTATTGTTAATTACGTTGAGAGCATCCCTTGAACCGACCAATGTAAATAAACTGGTCTACCTATACAATTGGCGAATAAGTAATTAATTTTGATAGTCAGAAAACGGTTGTCTAATTTTCACATTTAGGCCTATATCATTTTAAATAAAGGTGGCTCAAATGAAAATATTAACGGATTTTGAGCAGTTGAATGATTTGAACAGTGTTTCTGTTTCAATACTGTCTGTCATACAAAACTGTTCAATAAACTAAATGCAGAAATTCAATAGACCTATACCAAAGGTTATTGAATTTGTTTGCAATAGAAAGAATGCACTCAGACATTAAAATTTTATGCTTCATAGGTCCTTAGAAAATTGTAAGATTAATATAAGGAAATGCATTGCGATTAATTTGCAGGTAATTGCGATTAAAAAAAGTAATCGTGCGATTAATTTCGATTAAATTTTTTAATCGAACAACAGCCCTATTTATAATCCTTATTATTGTATAGGCTATATTTTGACATTTATTTTCTTTTAGGCCTATTATGTATTCGCTATTTTTGCAAGTTTCCGATCATGCCATTTAATTGTTTGATCGGACTTTCTTTACATTAAAACATTTAGAAATGCACAAAGCTTAAATAGAAGGTTTATAGATCTAATAATACTGACAATAAGTCTGTCTGGCACAAATAACTGTTGTCAAAATACAGAGGGACTCGTGAAAGAACGTGCGATTTTATGTTCTTTAAAGGGACTATTTGTCAAGGGACATTTTGTCCGGGAACATGTTTATCCGGGGACTTTTGTTCGGGGACTTTTTGTCCCGGGACATATTATCCGGGACATTTTATCCGGGGACTTTTTGTCCAGGAACATTTTGTCCGGGGACTTTTTGTCCGGGGACATTTTATTCGGGGACTTTTTGTCCAGGGACATTTTGTCCGGGGACTTTTTGTCCGGGGACATTTTGTCCGGGGACTTTTTGTCCAGAGACATTTTGTCCGGGACATTTTGTCCGGGACATTTTGTCCGGGGACATTTTGTCCTAGCACCGTTTAAAGACATTCAAAATGGCTGCACCCGTCTATTTAAAGTTTAAAGAGAGATCCTCGCTGTAAAACCTTTTTTTATACATGCCCTATTTATAGCTTCAACCCTGCTCGTTGTTCAGTGGATTCAACGGATGAGATCCTTCAGAACCGATTGCTACTTTAATGAGTTTCACGCCATAAAGAAACAGACCCCGTGCATGAACCGTGTAATAGTCCGACACTTACAATGTAGTTCTCTAAAATAAGCCAGCATCGGATAGAGCGAGCCTCGACTTGCATGCATGTCTCTAAGACAGAGACGGGTTAGAGGAGCATACTACGTACATGTACGCCAGTGTCAAAGCTGAAGAGATCAAGACTGAGAAAATAGGCTAACCACGCAGTTGCTCCATTTTAGCAAACTCGAATATGGTTCAAGTAATTGTTATAAAACTTGTTGCACATTAATTGTACAACATGTTGAAAATGTAAATGTTGTACATTTCGCTTTGCAATGAGATCACATGTGGTTGTCTGACTTACCAGGAGGCTGAGGTGGAACTACAAAAGTTCATCAGTCAATAGAGAAAAATTAGACAGAGAAAGGCATTTTGTAACGTAGGCTACTCATCGTTTATATAAAGATAGGCCTAACAGTGGTTATAACTAAGACTTAAACCTAATTATTTTAACTAAAGGGCCTACTGTGCGCTTATATAGACAACGTATCAGCAATTCAGAAATCAAACTAACCTTTGTCTCAATTTTAACACTTATATTAAATTACGCCGAAATCAAACATCGTGGTTTTTTAAATATTAGCCTATAATAATTGATCCCGTTCATTTGTTTTATTAAACAATGGCAGTTTAAATAGTTGCTACAGTCATTTGTAAAACATTGGTTATTACTAGAAAAGTTGTCGTACACATGCACGAATCGCTTTGCAACAAGTTTGTATGTGGCTGTCTCGCTTACTCGTTGAAAACATTGTTCGTATCGTCTTGAAACGAGATTGTATGACTTTATAGCAACCCGGGTGTATGCTATATAGGCCTAACTAGCACTTGTTAAACATTATGCCTAATTTCGACCTTTTTAAAACCTTTGTAAGTCTCGCTTTGCAATGAGATAGTGTGTGGTTATCTGACTTACCAGGAGGCTGAGGTTGAACTATAACAAAAGGACATTGTTCAACGGACAAAAGAGATCAATATACAGAACAATAGCCTAGGCTACATGTTGTGACATATTATTGTTTAAAATTATCTTACTACATGTATATTGTACGCCTACATATAAAGCAAGTCTTAAAAGGAACTCAGAAATAGAAAATCGCCGTAGTCAATGGTTAAACTCGCAGAATTAGGCTTATTATCGTCCTTTAATATACTTTAATTATGTCAAGTAGCCTAATTGTGACAAAACATTGGTTCAACATTGACTTAAGACATAATCCTACTACTAGAAAAGTTGTCGTACACATGCACGAATCGCTTTGCAACAAGTTTGTATGTGTCTGTCTCGCTTACCAGTAGTCTGTAGGTCTTCTGGCGGTGACTTGGGAGTAACACATGGCGGAGAACTTCCAGTGACTACACAAATACATAGCAAGTTACGTAGGCTACAATAAATCAACCAGGCAAGTCCAAGCATACCGTACTCAAACACCGTCTGTTAAAATTGGCAACTGGGAACACATCAGATGCTTATATTAGAGAATTTCTTATAGGCCTACCTTCAACAATTTACACCACAATCTGATAGCGCAAATACTTAACACAAGATACATCGGACACCTCAAATTACCCCCCCCCCCCCCAACCCACAACCCAACCCATGCTCTTCTAGCAACATTCGACATTTCGACAATCTGCAGAGAAGAAGCCAGCATAAAAATTTCATTACGCTTCAAACTCCAAATCGCAACTTTCGACTCTTGCATGCATAGTGATAGACAGTCGCGATCTACTTTATGCCCAATGAAAGGTCATGCGACGCGCCTTAAAGAATGACGAGCGTAATCTTAATATTTTGTCACTGAGTTACATTGTATAGTGGCAAGCGTAATATTAATATTGGGCGAATCATTACTGTATGTAGAGACTAGAGTAGGTTACGGTTATAACTTAGGAGTGTCCAGAAGGCCTGGTGTAGTTTAAGCGGACATTAGCCCAACTGATATCTGAGCTCAGATAACTTAAATTGATGGCTGACTACAGTCTGTAAAGACTGTAACTTACCACATTTCCCACACAAAGCTGGACAGGCATCGGCTACAAATGCATGCTGAGAACACCACTTTGCTGGCCAGCCAGGGTTTCCTCCACATCTAGCGTCGAAATTCTTGCACTGCTCTATAACATACAGTCACAAAAATATCATGTCATCTAAAGTTCATTTGACGAATAATGACAGTAGTAATGCCCGGTTCAAAAGCTTTGATTCAGATTTCATTGCGATATCACGCATGCACCGTGGAATAAACCAGACTAATATGAATGAATGAATGAATGAATGAGTTAATTAATTAATTAAACTACTTATGTTGTGACAACAGAACGTTGCGATTATGATTTTTATGAACTGCGGGAAGAGAAATGATCAGCGAGAGGATGTGTGAGTCACTCACTTGAACAGTCGTTACCAGCCGATCCAACGTTGCAGCTGCATCTACAGTCACTTGTTACCTTTCCACAGTTCTGACAAGCAGCCGAACATGCTATAACACGAACGTATAATTATATTACACGCATAATTTATAGCATATGTACATGTACGCTACATTGTTTATACGCGTGTATAGGCTATATACTATATTATGTGTGCTTAAGTAATAAAGTATGTATAAATGTATATATATATATATAAATATATATATATATTATATATATATATATATGCAAAACTGGTTAAACACGCATAGCATTCAAGATTTCTCTTGGTCCACATAGAGATAAATTGGTAATTATGCGACCCTATTGCAGGCCTATGTTCGCTTATAATGTCACTGCATTTGATGAATGGTCCTCCTTACAGACTTTGGTAGCGAACACACGATAAAAAAGCACAACAATAAGAGAGCACAACCATAATAGAGCACGACCATAAGAGAGCACGACCATAAGAGAGCACGACCATAAGAGAGCACAACCATAAGAGAGCACAACCATAAGAGAGCACGACCATAAGAGAGCACGACCATAAGACAGCACGACCATAAGAGAGCACGACCATAAGAGAGCACGACCATAAGAGAGCACGACCATAAGAGAGCACAACCATAAGAGAGCACGACCATAAGAGAGCACGACCATAAGAGAGCACAACCATAAGAGAGCACGACCATAAGAGAGCACAACCATAAGAGAGCACAGCCATAAGAGAGCACGACCATAAGACAGCACGACCATAAGAGAGCACAACCATAAGAGAGCACGACCATAAGACAGCACGACCATAAGAGAGCACGACCATAAGAGAGCACGACCATAAGAGAGCACGACCATAAGAGAGCACAACCATAAGAGAGCACGACCATAAGAGAGCACGACCATAAGACAGCACGACCATAAGAGAGCACAACCATAAGAGAGCACAACCATAAAAGAGCACAGCCATAAGAAAGCACAACCATAAGAGAGCACAGCCATAAGAGAGCACAACCATAAGAGAGCACGACCATAAGAGAGCACGACCATAAGAGAGCACAACCATAAGAGAGCACGACCATAAGAGAGCACGACCATAAGACAGCACGACCATAAGAGAGCACGACCATAAGAGAGCACAACCATAAGAGAGCACGACCATAAGAGAGCACGACCATAAGACAGCACGACCATAAGAGAGCACAACCATAAGAGAGCACAGCCATAAGAAAGCACAACCATAAGAGAGCACAACCATAAGAGAGCACGACCATAAGAGAGCACAGCCATAAGAAAGCACAACCATAAGAGAGCACGACCATAAGAGAGCACGACCATAAGACAGCACGACCATAAGAGAGCACAGCACGACCATAAGAGAACACGACCATAAGAGAGCACAGCCATAAGAGAGCACAACCATAAGAGAGCACGACCATAAGAGAGCACGACCATAAGAGAGCACGACCATAAGAGAGCATTGATGGAGATGCTGAGCAAATTGTGAGTGAGGGACTTAAGTCTCAACCTTCTAACACACCAACTTTCTCAGGCTAAATCCGAACCTAGGCCTAACATACTATATAGGCCTATCTCACTTTATATTTCTCTTTATATATAATTAAACATAATATGAGCAGTGCATGATGAAAAATCTGAAAGTATCACGTGCTACACTGACAAAGCCACATCCGACTAATTATCTTCCAATTTTTGCCAAACTCCTTCTTTGGACTGATGAGCTGTTTGCTCTTGAACAATAATATAATTATAGTCATAATTAGTAACGACGTTTAGCTAGGGCCAGGCCTATGAGAATTACAATAGAAAGTGCGGCGCTCCACGGAAATAAGTCTAAATGAATTGAGTCGTTATTTGCCAATCAAGTTATGAACCACGTGTTCACCTATTTTAGGTACGTTGCTATGGTGACTATGACGTCAAGCGAATAATGGTGCTTGAAAGAGGAATCAGTTTTCGGCTGTTGTCAAAACGGTAAATTTGCAATGCATGAGAAGAATGCTGGATTACATTAAGTATCATCGAGTGGTGCTATAGAAGCACTTAGCTTAGATTAGAATATATTATGAAATCTACAAAAGTCTGAATTTATACAAACTGCAGGTAGGTCCTGGACTGGTGCATGCATCTGCAATAGAAAAGCAGTCTTATTACAAATGAATGATTACATTATTATTTTTAGGTGAACAAATATATTGCTTGCTTTGCTGAAATAACTGCGTCACGTTTAGGCACTCGAGATTTCTCTTGTTCCACAGAGAGATATATATCCTATGTACTTTTGGTATTTGTTCGCTTATAATGTATATATATATATATATGCAACTTATTTGATGGATGATCCTGGACTGTTTACGTTTAGAAGCGAGCGCAATCATGGGACAGTAGGCCTACATGAATGGAGCTGAGCAATTGTGAGTGCATGTAGTACCTATACTTGAGCCTCGAGATTCAAACTGTGACCAATTGCCTCGTCGGGCGACGTTCGAACCTGCATCCTATCCTCCTTCATCGTTCCAATCTATAGACTTTCAGCAGTTTCAGTTGAATTAGACTCTCGCTTGGAATATTGCCGACTGGCACTGGTACCGTCAAACAGAGCAATTTATGTGACTAATACCATACTACTGGCCTAGCTAAGTTTGTCCAGGAAATGTGCTTATTCCCGGGTTTTTTTGGGACATGAGATAATCCAGAAGACAGACATTTAGCAGATAGAAGTGAATATCATGAATATTATAAACAGATGTAATGACACTGATCGGCAGCAAGAAAACCACTTACTATCACACAGTCCATTATTGCAATAGAATTGTCCACTGGAGCAGTTGGTGCAAGAAGGTCCAGGCTGGTAAGGTTTCGTGCCAATCATATTTCCTCTAAATAAAAATGGAATAATAATTCAGAAACACGTTATCATCACTGCTCAATTTTTATCAACGAACTTTTTTGGCTCATTGGGATGTGCCCCCTCCCATCTATCAAACAAAACAATGTTCATGTGTAAAATACTGATTGATGATCATGTGTGTATAGAGACTGTAGACTGTAGCCTACTAGACATGCAGGGTAGGCATAAAAGGTAACCCCGACACTTTTTTTGCTAATTAATAGTTAGACCAAAAGTATGAATTTGTGAATCAAGTTTTAAAGTCTAAAAGCTAATTCATGTTTAGGCCTACCTGGTACGCATAATAGCCAAATTTCACCAAAAGACTTTAAACAGGACAAAAATTACCTCACTTTTAGTGAGTCCACAGTCCACACGTTGTTTTTGATGATCCAAAAACATTACGCACCGAAAATAACAAAGAAGCGATCCTTATTAAGTTGCATCGCATGTGATTTTGACCGTATCAATCGTTTTATGATCACATTCCAAAGTCTCCTCCTCCTCCTCCTCAGTTTTTATTGGCGTTTGTTGCCTAACAGTTTTTTTTTATCTGATCAACAATAGACTGCTAACAATAATTATACACTGTGACTAATCGGTGTGTGCTTCATCGACTTTGTAAACCCTGATCAGCGTGCGAGAGATGATCTGTTTTGCCGGTGAAAGATACAGAATTATTTTAGTTTAACACTTACCCTGGACCATAGTTGCAAACGAGGTAGATAACGTCAATACGGTTCATTGGTTTGAGTTCTGGACAGACCACGTAGCCGCAGCCAACCTCTGTAGACGTCGCCCAAACGAGCTGCAACGTTCAGAAGACGAGCAACATACATACAGACATACATGTATTACACCACAGCAGAACATAACATAATATAACATACAGTAACATACAGACATATTACACCACAGTATAACATAACATAATATAACATACAGTAACATACAGACATATTACACCACAGTATAACATAACATAATATAACATACAGTAACATACAGACATATTACACCACAGTATAACATAACATAATATAACATACAGTAACATACAGACATATTACACCACAGTATAACATAATATACAGACATTATTACACCACACCAAAACATAACATACAGACATACTACACAACAGCATAACATAGCATAACATACAGACATATTACACCACAGCATAACATAACATACAGACATATTACAACACAACAGAATATAACATACAGACATACATGCATTACACCACAGCATAACATAGCATAAAAACATATTACACCAGAGCATAGCATAACATACGGACATATTACACCACAGCATAACATAACATACAGACATATTACACCACAGCATAACATAACATACAGACATATTACACCACAGCATAACATAACATACAGACATATTACACCACAGCAGAACTTAACATACCGACATATAATAACACAGCATAACATAACATACAGACATACATGCATTACACCACAGCATAACATAACATACAGACATATTACACCAGAGCAAAACATAGCATACGGACATATTACACCACAGCATAACATAACATACAGACATTGAGACATATAATAACACAGCATAACATAACATGTCATAACATACAGACATATAATAACACACTTTAAACACCGCATAACATAACATGCATAAAGCATTGCATATTATACCACAGCACAGCATAACATACATCCATGGGCAAAGACTACGCCCGAAAGCAAAATCGAGTCACCACCGACGAACCAATGCGCATATATTATTATGAGTCCAGCCAATAGTTTCTCGTCCGATGTTGAGTGGTGGACCGAATTTATAGAGTTCCTTTCTAGATGTTGACAGCAGCTGCAGCGTCCCATCTCTCTTTCTTGTCCCATCCATGCATGAGTTTAGGCAACGAATACCAGGAAGCGACAAAAGAAAGCTGCGAAATAACTATTGTGCCAAACCTATTGTGCAACAATTCAGTCGACAGGGTGAGAATTGCCGGGGGGCTGGGGGTTTCAACCCCCCAGTCTTTCTTAGAGCCCCATGTTAAAGTCTGTTTTTCACATCCCGATTCCAAGGGGATAATGGTCCAACTCCCCCCCCCCAGTTATTTTTCCACAATTCTTACACTGTCAGGCGAATGACGGCAGGACTTGGGTAAATCATGACAATATTTTAAATTATGTACAGTTGAAAAACATTTGAGTAAAACAGATCTGCATGCAGCGTGATAGATGAGCTGATTTTAAGAGACATGACTATATGTATACGTAACCTGTGTGTAATGGCCGCACATCTGTCCTGGTGGACATGAATTTCTTTCGAAGTCAAAGTTTGGCTTCTCGTCGAACCAATCCTTGATGGATGCCGTCAGGTTGACTGGCTTATCGCCAAGGAACAAGTTCTGACCAATGGTTTCGTAACTAAGCGACGACTTATCGCCTCCGTCTGGCTGACCGTGAACGAAGACACAACCCTTCGCCCAAGCGCGTGCCAAGCGAGCCAACACATCGTTCCATCTCTACAATTATCATTATAATTACAATTATCATAGCATGCAGACATAAAAAGCGTCTTCTCAGACAAAATGGCGTCTCCTATTAGTCGCTGATCGTGATTAAGTAATTGGCAATTAGACAATAGACGGTGTAATTAAGACGGCAGAA
This sequence comes from Lumbricus rubellus, assembly GCA_945859605.1. Taxonomy (NCBI): domain Eukaryota; kingdom Metazoa; phylum Annelida; class Clitellata; order Crassiclitellata; family Lumbricidae; genus Lumbricus; species Lumbricus rubellus. The sequence goes on along the minus strand of OX243815.1, from coordinate 35,675,260 downwards.
CACGGATATAATCGGTATACCTTCGCAGCTGGCACCTCTCTCGCAGCAAGCAATATTATGCTCAGTGGCGACTTGGCGTTGTCAGTCTCACTAATAAGCTGAAGTCAAAGACTTGAACAATGAACATCATGTAAGAAATTTTAAGCCAACCATCATTTTCGGTACACATTTAGGTCTACATGCCTTCATATCAATGCCAGGAGAAACCAATGCAAACCATGACGACGCACCTTGAAATTGAATCGAGTCTCTTACATGGGGCATTGGGGCAGTGTGCGTTGAGCGATCAACTGACGGGGATCACATCTATATCCATCCGCAGCTCCTCCTCCGTAGCCGAATTATCCATATACACCGTAGTTCAAAAAAGTAAGCCAAACTGTTTTTCAAATATCTCCTATGCCTGATAACATATCACGCTAAAAGTTTCCAAATATTGAGAAAATTGGACAAAGAATATGATTCCAAAATTTCAAAAGATAAAGTTGGACGGATAAAAAAATATGAATCTTTCAACTTCATATGCCGAAATTTCAGTTTAGCCTACAAGCAATTTTCTGTTAGATTCAATGAAATGTAAGCCAAATTGTTTTTCTCTGATGTCTGATGATTAATCATACTAAAAATTTTCCCAATATTTAGCGAATTGAACCTAGAATCGGATTCCAAAATACCATGTCATAAATTTGAACGAATAGAAAGACACGCATATTTCGATTCTAGGGGGTTTGACCACCGGACGATTGACCACCGGACGGTTGACCACCGGACGATTGACCACTGCGGACATTTGACCATCGACCGATTGACCACCGGACGATTGACCACTGCGGACGTTTGACCCTCGACCGATTGACCACCGGACGATTGACCACCGGACGATTGACCACCGGACGATTGACCATCGCTTGATTTTTTATAAAACTTTACGACAGAGACTCATGTACCGGTACCACATACTCTATTTAATATGTAGCCTAATCGAATTTTTTTTAAATTAAAGAATAATAATATTAAGTAGCCTACGCTATGTACGCATTCCAAATAAACCTCCTTTTGTTCTTCACCAAGGTCCAGCGCCGTCCATCAAATATATATATATATATATATATATATATATATTCGCATTTGACTTCCTATTATAATTGTGATATGCTATTTCATGTAGCCTAGGCCTACATGTATGCAGGTCTACATATAAGAATTAAAAGAAGCCGACGAGGTTTATCTTTAGGCCTACTAGCGGTAAATAGCCTACTACATTTTATTTCATCATTAGTTAATAAATTTAAGTCACCATTAGACCGGTGATCAATCGTCCGGTGGTCAATCGTCCGGTGGTCAACCGTCCGGATGGTCAAACGTCCGCAGTGGTCAATCGTCCGGTGGTCAACCGTCCGGTGGTCAAACGTCCGGTGGTCAACCGTCCGGTGGTCAAACGTCCGGTGGTCAATCGTCCGCGCACCCATATTTCAACTTCATCTCCCGAAATTATGTTTCAGCAAGTCTGTTACGGTGTTCATTGCGGTTTCGACGCTTGGTCGATCCCATTTAGTCCTCATTGATCCTGTCCAGAGTAAAAATTAACGGAACCTATTATTGCGGCGTTCTGCTGTCACAGCATCTTATAAGCTTACCTGTAATCAGAAATCTATCCCCAGAAGGCTGCTCTTTTCAACAGGACAGTGCCCCAGCCCACAAAGCCAATGAAAACAATGAAATGCTGACAAGAGAGACGCTAGACTTCATTTCTCCCACATTATGGCCTGCGAACAGTCCAGATTTGAATCCTGCCGGCTATAAAGTGTGGAGCGTGATGCAAGACCGAGTCTACCAGACAACAATCCATGATACAGGCCTAAACGATCTGAAGCAACGCTTGTTGGAAGTGTGGGATGGCCTGGACCAGAGGATAATCGACTATGCTGTTGCCCAATGTATGGCGCTAGCGCCTCCAGGCTTGCGTGCAAGCAGGAGTAGGACATTTTGAGCGTCTTAATTAATTAAATAATCAAACCATACTGTTGGAATCATATTGTTAGTTCAATTCTCTACATATCTGGACAATTTTAGAATGATTAATTATCAGGCCATAAAGATAATGAAAAGCAGTTTGACTTACATTTTATTGAATATAAAAGAAAATTGATTGTAAACTGAAATTTCGGCATATGAAGTTTAAAGATTCATATCTTTTTATTCGTTGAACTCTATCTCATGAAATTTTGGAATCATATTTTTGGTCCAATTCTCTAAATGTTTGGAAAATTTGAGCTTGATACGTCATCAGGTATTAGAGATATAAGCAAAACAATTTGGCTTACTTTTTTTGAACCACGGTGACCACTGACTTTCCACACTCCGCCTTGAGATTACAAGTGCCGTATTTCGTGCACCCATCCTAACGTCTGCACCGATAACGTGCACACTGGATGAGGATGCCTGTATACGGTTCTGATGCAGGAACGCATTGATTCTTACCATGTGCAATTCGCGAGGCGCAGCTTCCGGTCTCGCTATATATATATATATATATAAATTATATATAATATATATACTGCATATGTCGCACATCAGGCAACTAACGCACTTGTGTATCATTCAACTGACAGTATAAATATACTCATTTTTAAAATTTCACTGATTTCATTTTTTCATCGTAGGCCTTAGACAGGTATACATTGATATTGCTGATTGCATCGTTTTCCGTCGAGTTCATTGATTGTGTCTGATAATTAATAATAGTTAATTCAATGGCTGAGACCGCTGATTAATAAAATATGTGGTTATATATACTGCATGGTCAACAACAATTAACCTTGATTCATTCTGACGAAAGCATTCTGATGTCTATATTACAAGTTTTCATTGTCTATGTCTTTTACAAATTACAATGAATGTGCATCTAATCACCATATGATACATATCGGAAGCTCCTTCTTTTCGTCGGAAGTCGTTATGGATGCGGATGATTTCATCTTGTTCAGCTGCTGTCGTCGTCGTCGTCGCTGCTCTCTTCCTTCTTCTTCCCAATCGATGATGATCATCGATGTTGACCGCTTCTTCTCCTTCTTCATCTGCTCCAGCTGCCGACCTCGATGCTGCCCTCCTACCTCTTAGTCCTTCATTCGAGTCGTCAAGGTCAAGGACGTTGCTCGATCCTTTCTCATCGGGTGACGCCTGAAGATATCCAGTCAGCAGAACTGACCAGACGACCAAAGTGACCGCCAGTGATGTATTTCCGAACACCATCGTCCAAGAATGTGCTCGGAGGAGGAGGAGAGTCTTCTTCGTTCTTTACATAAATATATTGACCCGCAAACTACCGATATAAAATATTATATACACTGTGTCCGGGGAAAAGGGACCCATTGTGTAAATAAGAAAATAAATAGTAGATATTTATTGATTTTTACAATTCAAACACCGTTTTAATCCTGACATATTTATCTAACATTGCTGAAAATATAAAAGTTCCAGTCACAATATTGACGTCATAATGACGTCATTTGCATCAAAATGCATATAGCCGGCCTTTCATGCATGTTTTTTTTTACAAAATGGGTCCCGTTTCCCGGACACAGTGTACACATGTATACACATGTGGCCTACCAGCAGAAAAGAATGAAAAATTGAACGGATTGCAGCACCCGACTCATACGTAGTCTACTTATTACATATTAGTGATAAGTTGTGTGTATGCAAAAGTTAGAGTTGGAAGCATATTCACATCGTATGCAGCGTGTCTACTTGTATTGATTTTGGTTGATCAGGTTGATGGTTTGGTCGATGAAAAACTGATCTATGTCTACAGTTTGTCAAAATTCAGGACCACATGGAGGCGAATAGGTTGGCTGTTTGTGAACTACGTGTGGGTGTGGGAGGAGGTGTGGTGCATGGGGTGAGGTGGGGTGAGGAGAGGGGATGGGAGTAAATCTATATATATATATATGTATATATATATATATATATGCACATCTCATGCATACATGTATCACCTCCACTTCGATTCCGGCGCAGATGACGACAAAGGAGAGAGCAATGATTCTCTATTGTTCGGCTTTGATGTATAGCTGATAAATCTCACAGAGTGGTCCTGGTCAACCAAACATGTACACTGTACAGTTGTAGACCCAAGCAAGAGCTTCAACGATGCTGGCAGACTATACCAAATAATTTTAATTGGTGACAATTTGATAATTTTGATTGTCATTAAATGTCACCAATCGAGAATCTGATAAGTATCAGTGGACAATGGTCACATATATAGAGCGGTTTAGGGTACGTAGTGGTGACACAATGGCAAGAAGAGTTCACGGACGCGGGTTCGCTTTCCGGTGTAGGCTAAGCTTATACCTCGAAAGATTCACTCAATCAATATAATATATGTATATACAGGGTGGTCCAGCATAAATGTCCCGACTTTGCAAGCTTATAATTTCGCCAAATTTTGGAATTTATTTATACTTTATACGTCAAATAAAAGGTATTTCACTCTAGTATTTGCCCTGAAAAATTGGAACTGGTACAAGTTTAGGTTTTAATTATAAACTTGGAACAGCGCTAGCTACCATATTTTGTTGTTTTCTATGACGCGATCTGGCGCCGTTGACAGACGGTGATTGCGTTTTGATCTTAATTTTCAGAACTGATAAGAGATTTAATTCGGTTGAAATGATTAACGAATGTTCTAACAGTGGATGGAATAAACAAAACCCTGAATTATCTGCTACGGAAAATTAATAAAAAAGGACTTTCTAATCGTAAACCATGGGAATTACGGCGCTCATATCCGCTAACATTGCTCTTGTGTCAGAGTAAATTGGCCGTCAAGACAATGACCCGGGCAGGCCTTATAAACAAATCTCTCCAGGTCATTCCGCGCGATACAGGTAGTCCTAGAAACACCGTATCCTAAAAGATGATCTAAAGTTATTTGTCAACGTGATGTCCAACAGCACTAAAACACTGACGCAAAGAAACTGCTATAGCGAGACAGCCGTTTCTTTGCGTCTAAAGCAGCGCGTGGCAGTGCGCACCGCTGTTGATAAATTTGAAAGAAAATGGTTTAGCGAAAAGAGGATATTCATGGGAGAGACTCCTACAAACACTTAAAATAATTGTGTCTATGCGCGCGTTAGCAAAAAACGATTTGTGAATATCCCGGGAAAACGGCGCCATATTATGTCATAGAAAACAACAAAATATGGTAGCTAGCGCTGTTCCAATCATATAATTGAAACCTAAACAAGCACCAGTTCGACCTTTTTATTGCAAATACTAGAGTGAAATACCTTTAATTTGACGTATAAAGTATAAATAAATTCCAAAAATTGTGGACGTTATACGCGTTCAAAGTCGGGACATTTATGCTGGACCACCCTGTATATATATATTTTTGTTTGTTTGTATGCGTACTTGTTATAGCGCCCCTTCAAGCTCTCTCCTCAGAGGCGCTCCCGATGCAGAGCGGACACTGCATCGGAGGTCCTTACGCGGGGAGGTGGATTCGAACCTCGGACCTTCCGGCTCCAAGGCAACGACGCCACCCCTAGACCACCGCGCCCCACATATGTATATATATGTATATACCGGGTGGCGCATAAAAAACGTCCCCAAACTTTGTTAATCTGGCAAAGATCTAATTTCAGAGATATCAAATATTAATTTACACCAAAATGTTAAGCAATCATTTCTGTGCACACATGTCAAATTTCAAGAGAGTACGTTTATTATATCACACTCTGCGGCAAGGTTATAACGTCGTACCTGTTAAAATATTTTGCACAAAACTACGTCATTTATTTTGCCGCGAACGAAAATCTTCAATTGCGCCAGTAAGACTTTATCATGAGACTAGTCGTTTCTCTAAAAAATTTAATGGCATCTGCTTGAGTTTCGATGCACGGTAAAACACACATCATCGTCATTGATCCTCGGAAAACCAAAGTCAATGGAGAGTAGGCCTATTACGTTGGCTTGTTACGCGATAAGCTCATTCCCGAACGTCGTATAGGCCTAGTACGTAGACTCAATCCTGATGACAATTAGGCCTACATCTTTCAACAAGACAGTGCTCCTTCACATCGTTGCAGATTGGATCAGCAATTTCTTCAAGCAAACATCCCTGATTTTATCCACAGTGATGCCTGGCCTCCAAACTCTCCCGATCTAAATCCTATGGTCTACTATGCACGGAGCGCCCCAAAGGAGCTTGTGTAATGTGTATGCTGGTTGCAGAAAATTGTTTCTAAAATTAATGCAGACGAACTTAAGCAGGTCATTGAAGTAAAAAATTAATGGTCTCTAATTTAGACGACACACAAATAGGCCTACAGAAGTCAACAGGACAGTGGAAATAGCGTTTAAGGGTCGTTACAAGAGAAAGCGGAGGATCAATCAAACATTTTCTCGCGTAAAACATCATCATTAAACAACAGTTACTGTGCAAAATTTTGGCCATGGGTCATACAGTTCTAACAACAATTTCTCTCAAACGGTTGAGTATTTTTAGCTAAAATTTGGCTGTGTTGTACAAATATGAATTATGATTAGTTTGATGTACTATGATTTAGTTTACCTTTAAAATTGTTTAATTGCCAGCCTGCCAGGTTAACAACGTTTGGGAACGTTTTTAATGACGTAGGTTTGTGCAAAATATTTTAACAGGTACGACGTTATAACCTTGCCGCAGAGTGTGATATAATAAACGTACTCTCTTGAAATTTGACATGTGTGCACAGAAATGATTGCTTAACATTGTGGTGTAAATTAATATTTGATATCTCTGAAATTAGATCTTTGCCAGATTAACAACGTTTGGGGACGTTTTTTATGCGCCACCCGGTATATATATATAAAAAATCATCAGTCGAAGCTGAAGTCATTGATTGAAACAATATCTCTTCGAGTCTTTACACACAGCCTTAGAAATGGTAAGTGCAACCTAGTGTCTGATCGGTAACGCGCTTGCTCACGGAGCGGTCGGTTGCAGGTTCGACTCCGGGTAACGAAAGTGGCAAGTTGTTTACGCACACGTGCCTCTGTCACCAAATTATAAAGCAGTGTAATCTGGTACCGGCGTAAGCTGGGAAGTAAACGGCAAGTCCTGCGATATACACTGACCCCGTGTCCAGGACCTTGCATGGGATTCGTCCATTGACGGTTCAGCGCCATCGAAAAGGAGGTGAGCGCCTCGATCACCAACGGGTCTTCGGCCTACGGACAATTTTACTTTGTTAACCTAGAAATGAAACCCTAGCTCTTAATTCCTAGATCAGCCAGGAAACACAGTCACTGCTCGTAGCCTCGTCCTTTGGCAGCGCCAGTCCCAATCTGAAGAGAGGAGGAGGGCGACAAATTAATCATTCTTGATGTGACAGAGTATCGTTAAACAGCCACAGTGCACTTGTCTCTATAGCAGCACGAATAGCCTATCAGGTAGGCCTACAGTAACTCATGTCGCGCCTAAATCATGCAGATGCATAATATGCATCTGGTGAAACCACAAGGGCATAATGCCGTAGGCCTATATGCCAAAATTAACCCTCATCCGAACAAGCGAAAATCCAACTTAATTTGAACAAGGGGGGTCTGGCCAGACCCCCCGTTTTAAAGTAGGTTTTTCATAGGTAATAGTGTTTTTTATATGCCAATTTTGTAGGATGATGTCAGAATGACTAAAAACAACAATGTATTAGTCTCTCTATGCAACACAAATCATTTTTATGATGAATTTTAGACTAGCCTACATGTTTAGAAACATTAATTGCGACGGTTTGTCATACCTGTTTCATGGACTCAATAACTGTCTGTCTATAAAATTTTGAAAATCAAATAAAGAAATAATAATTCTAGTAATAGCCTATTAGCATTAAATGCCGTTAAATTCAAAGTCAGTATTACTGTTTCATATAAAATATATATCAAAAATTAATGGAATAATTATGCCTTCACCTAAATTGTAAGCATGTATCATAGTCCGGGTTTGTATGTCGAATAATGATGTCTCTCATCTTACTGGTTAGGAAACTGTCACAACTATCTTGAATATTCGGCAAAACTCCGAACGGCGGTCCCAAATTAAAATATATCGTCAAATGTTGTAATTGTCATACAACAACTGGGAACGGCAGTCCCAAATTATATAATTAAAGAAATCGATAGGCTATCTCCTGAGAAGGCTTTAAATATGATGTGTGGTGAACTAGAAGGTGGATTGATGAAAACCGTTTGATTGATGGACGCCTGATAAAAGACAGCTGGATAAACGGCATATCAGCTGAAATGGAAGCTGGATTCATGGTGAAATACATCACTGAAATAAACAATCCAGTTTCGATTTCTCAAGTTGAATTTTCATCAATCCAGTTTCTATATCACCTATAAATGGACCCTTCATCCAGCATCCATTTCGCAAGCGTTTTAATTAATCCACCTTCCATTTAACTTTTTATGTTCATCATCCAGGTTCTATTTCTCAACCGTTCAATTCATCAATCCAGCTTCCATTTAAGATCTAATCATAGGCTACCTTCATCCAGCTTATATTTCACTTGCGTTTTTTCATCAATCCACCTTCATTTGATCCAGTTTCCATTTCTCAAGTGCTTTCTCATTATTCCGGCTTCTATTTCGGTGGACCAGCTGGTCGTTTTATGAGTGTGGAATGCAAAAGAAACCGTTTCTATGCGCCCATCCAATACACCGCACTATTACGACACGTCATGTTGATTTACTTAATGTTATAATTTGGGACCGCCGTTCGGAGTTTTGCCGAATATTCTCATATAATGTGTCCGTATTCTTCTATTCCACATTTTGTGCTTACTAGCCTATATTGTGCAACAGAGCACATCCTTTTGTGAAGTTTTGTCTGCCAAACATATCCGGATCTTTACTTGTATTCAGGTCTCTCGGCTTCATCAGTACAGTATCGTCATCAACATCTTCACTATTAAGTCCAGTCTCATCATCATGTTCATCATCATCTTCAATTTCAACACTGTTTTATCATAAGAAACACCTAAAGGTTGTTATTCAGGCATTGGTATCTTTTCACGTTCACATTCTTTGTTATTGCTCTTATTGTCAAAACTGTCAACATTTATACAGTATCCGTCAGTATTATCTTCAGTATCTTCTTATAACTCAACCGATTTGGTCGCTTAGATGTGCTATTTGTAGCTCATCCACATAGGAACAAAGTCATAAAAGCAATTTGAGAAACTATCACCTTTAAAAAAGTTATGCACTAAATATATGAAGGGGGTCTGGCCAGACCCCTCCTTGTTCGGATTAGGGTTAAGGTAAAATCCTGATATTAAACCCAAGGGTGGAAACAATGAATTTTTACATAAGCGATTTACTACCAACCGGTGAGGTCATTTTTTAATATTTAATAAGCTTAGTAGGCCTAAAATGCATAAATATTGAACCAAAAATCCATGAATATTAATCATAACTCATTTGCAGTATCAGCTGCTCTGGTTCGCTTTCCGGTGTAAGCTTGTTTTTATATGGTACCTCGAAAGATTCACCCAACCAATATATATATATATATATATATATATATATATATATAATTATCAGTCGAAGCTGAAGCCATTGATTGAAACAATATCTCTTTACACGCAGCCTTAGAAATGGTAAGTGCGACCTGGTGGCTGATCGGTAACGCGCTTGCTCACAGAGCGGGCGGGTGCTGGTTTTTTACATGTAAAAATGAAATGTTTCCATGATTGGCCCACACAAAAAATGAAGCAAATGACTGAAAAAAGGTCGTCAGAAATTTTGGCGAATGAGGAATTGAGGATGGAAAATCTTTTCCGTGATTTCAGCCCAAAAACTGAAATCCTGGCGCGGCCACTGTAGGCTACTTATGGACGATGGATAGTAGGCCCTAGAAATTCATGGGAAAAATGGTCACGGATTTAGTCAAATTGGCACAAAATATTTCGAAATCACGAAGAAACACGACGTCAGAGAAACAGCCTCAACAATTCAGCAAGTCAACTTCAATCCAACTAAACATTCACTGAGCAATGATCATTTATCAGTGAGCAATGATCATTGAACAGTGAGCAGTGAGTAGTGAGCACTGAGCAGTGAGTAGTGAGCAGTGATCATTGAGCAATACTCACTGAGCAGTTATCAATGAGCAGTGAGCAGTGAGCAGTGAGCAGTGAGCAGTGAACAGTGAGCAGTGAGTAGTGAGCACTGAGCAGTGAGCAGTGAGCAGTGAGCACTGAGCAATGAGCAGTGAGTAGTGAGCAGTGAGCAGTGAGCAATGATCATTGAGCAATGAGCAGTGAGCAGTGAACAGTGAGCAGTGAGTAGTGATCATTGAGCAATAATCACTGAGCAGTTATCAATGAGCAATGAGTACGCGATTCTCGGCCGCTCTCACCGTTCGTCTGCTACTTTTGCTCGGTCAACTTTATTTTACTCTTCATGGCATGCTAGATCATTAGCGTATCTTTCTTCTTCTGTTAGCTTAATATTGTTACTCTTTAACGACACTATATAAATTATATATTGTATAATGTATACATCGTATCAAGGAGGATGAGTGTCGCCCCTCCTTTCTCCAGGCTTGGGACTGGCGCTACCAAAGTACGAGTTCTACTGTGACTCACTCCTATTCATACCATAATAGGCTATTTATATGCTGGGCCAGCGAGACGAGGGTGGCACAAAGGCGCTGCCGGCGTGTCACGAAATAGAGTATCCCCCCGTATTAAAAGTATCCCCCAAAATGAGGAAAAGTCGAAAAAAACACTTCCGCGTGCTTTTATTTTTGCAAATTAATTTTCATCTGCTTTGTTTTGAACAATGACACTAACAGGTATGTTTATTCCTACTAGATAATTTGTTTTGCTTTGTTTTTATAGCACTTAAAACGTTTAAAACACTTAAAAACACTCGGAGACACTAAATAAATTCGAGTTGCCTTTCTCTTGGCATTGCTTAGGTCACTTAAAACAATTAGAGTCACTTTAAATTTTGATTAGAGTATAATTGTTTTAATTATACACATTTTTCAAAAAATGGGATAGAATGGTTTATTCCCCCCCCCGGATAGTCTAGACCGGTTAATTCCATCCGGGGGGGATAGATTAATTCATCCCCCCGGATAGCTTTTGGGGGATAATCCTTTTCGTGTCACCGGCGGAGATGAGGGCACAAAGGAAGACGCCGGATGGAGATCAGGGCAATACAGTGAGTACTCGAGGGACCGAGGGTATAATAATTTAATAATTTCGTTTATTCAACAATCCGGTTGACAGAACGCAACCGGTTATAACTTATAAGCTTACAGTGTAGGCTACACTTTACACAATTGAAACAATTTACAGGAACTCAGATTACATAATACATAAATCTTAATTATATTACTGGCTGAACAGACAGCCTGCACTAATCGGCGCTAATAGCAGCCTGCAAAGCTGTCGGCCCAACTGGGGCTCGAACTGGTTACCTCTCTCACACTTGGCCAACGTGTTATCCATTACTCTACGCGGGTAGATCTATACAGCGTGTACTCACCTCCGTGAAAAAACGGCATCATGTAGGTCCTACTCATCTCCGAAAACCAGTATAAGCAGGTATAGGCCGTATACCCGCGTATACCCTGGTATACGGCCTACTCACATCATGAAGAATTCATTGTGAGCAAATGTGCGAGAAATGAAATAGGCGAAAATCGCAAAAAGTAGTGGTTTTGGACTGTCGGGGATTACAAGTAGGGCCTAAACCTAACAAGAAATCCAGGTGATGACTAAAAGAAGGTCGTCAAAACATTTTCGGCCCAAAAAAGTCGAATGTTTTTCGCCCAGCGTGTATACTCACCTCAAAATTTACCAGTAGGCCTATAACCCTGATGGAGATGACGACTTGGCATCAACATAGATCTATAGTGAGTATAGTCGATGAGGTACTGCTAGCAAGCAGCGGTAGTCATCCATGGCGCAAGATGGTCGTCCAAGCTATCATCGTTCACCACATTATCATCGTTGTCATCATCATGTTCATCGTCGTCATCATCATGATCGTCGTCCTAATTATCATCATCATCATCGTCGTCGCCGTCGTAATTATCATCATCATCGCATAACAATTTTAAAAGGAACCTGTTTCTGGAAATATTACCTTCGAAATTTTGTTTTTCCTCACGAAATATTGATTCCTTATTTGCAAGAAAGTTTATGGCTCGTCGTGCGCGCCATTCCCTCACAGAGAGACATCTGTCCGATGATCACATAATATATAGGCATATCCCACTGAGCATCAGTGAGGCTGAGTGAGCAGGGATGGCTAGACACAAGCAGTCTCACACATAGGCCTAGGCCTACATACACCGCCGCTATAGATATAATATTGTCAAGCATTGTCTGCTGCAGGGTGGTATGAGCTGCAGACATATTAATATGTCGATGCAGTTCGACGATGTAAACGTAATCTGTGCAACGTGCACCATTCATCTCAAGGTCGATTTAACTACGGTCACATATACTTTATTCTATTGGTCGAAACAGGTGCATTGAAATCAAAGTGGCTCATTAGTGTTTAAAAGTTATTGAACTAGAACAGTGGTTCTTAACCTTTTCAAGGGAGCCGAACCCCAAGAGAAATCCATGACCATTCACCGAACCCCTCAAGTTTGAACCATTATTTTTCTTTTTTGCTCGACATACTCTGCGGTATAAATATTATAAGAAAATGGCAATATTTGCTTTTAGCGTACGTCATACGATGCTATTTCTGCAGAAAAACAACGAAAAATTAGATAGGCCTATCTAATCGGTAGGCCTATAATACCTTATATTACTTCACAGAAAGATGCCTGCCGGTGTTAATTATCGGGAGGTGCACTGGTGCAGTAAGCCAAAACTAAGGTTAACAGAATGAGCAGCTTTAAATTTAATAAGGTTTCAAACAAAAGTTATTAAATAAAAGTTGAAAAAATAGCAGATGATTTTTCACTGAATATGTATATATTTCAGAGGACCTCTGCCGAACCCCTGGCACTGGCTCACCGAACCCCAGGGGTTCGGTCGAACACCGGTTAAGAACCACTGAACTAGAATTTGAAATGTCCTCTTACATTATCGCGTTAAATTAAATCATAAAAGTTATTTTGTCAATTATCATGAGCCAGACTTTCGAAAGATAGAGGGAGTTAGCCTACAAGAAGATATAGAATACGGAACGCGATTAGCCTATATACGAAAGATTAAACATCCGGAATGAAGTAGTGAGCAGAATACAGAACAGAAGACTGCGCTACTTTGGGCAAATGGTCAGGATGGAGAACGCCAGATATCCAAAGATTAGCCTTCAATGGGAAGGAGAAAAATGGGAAGACAAGGAAACGATGGACAAACATGATCAAGGAGGACTGTCAGGAGATGGGGCTGTCGATGCAGGAGGCTGTGCATCAGGCGGAGAACAGATCGAGGGAGATGGAGAGCTTCCATAGATGAGCGGCTTCTGCGTGCTGGGGCATCGCCAAGGCCATAATATATAAGTCAAGTAAGTCATACCCTGCACATCAAAGCGTCTCTCCCCCAAACTCCACTGCACATTGATGTCTCCCGTAGTTGACTCCTTTGGATTTAAGTCTGGCTACATCCCTGCCAGTGATACGCGTACCATGTAGGCCTACCGTTTGAAAAACGCTGGAAATGACAAAATATTAGAAGGCAATTAAAAAAGTATTAACTTACACAGAACGAGCCAACAACGCCTGGTATAAGTATCTAAACCAGCAACAGAGAACACGGTTTAGATATATCGAACAACAGAGAACGATGTGTGGAGATGACAATCTAACCGGATTAAGAAGGGTGGGGTCTACCCTTCCCCCCCCCATCCCCACCCCAATGGAGGATCGAAGTTACTTAATCGCATCGACATCTGATGACTATTATTCCGCATCAGTGACGACGTGCACCAGCTGCAGCAGTCTCTTCTCAGATACGAAAGCCGCACTTCGTCAGGTGACAAATGTTTGCAGCAACGTATACGCATTTATCGCAAATCATAAAGCTCAGTCATGCGCGCAAAAGAAGCAGGAGCGTAGCTATAGCGTTGGGCCTGGGGCCTTAAGCCTGGCTCCGAAAGAAGCTGAAGCCATCGAAATAAATCAAGCCGCTGCATACCCAAGGCTAACAATTCAGATAAATGTGGGCCCCATTCATATTTTCACTGTAGGCCTTCATGTCTCCGACTTCAGTTTTTTTTATTAGTGGGTAGGCCTACTTGTATAAAATGTCCGTAGACAAAAATTCCTTAGACAGAAAGCCCCTAGACCAGTGGTTCCCAACTTTTGTTGACTTTAAGGCCACTTTTTCTAAGTTGGAGGACACGGGTGCCACTTTTCTTAGTTGAAGGGCGTTAGGGCCACAAGACTAAAATGTAATTAACTAAAAGCACTAAAATTATTATAATTGAGTCAAAATAGGCTAGAATGTTTGATGTTATTTATAGACTTTAAAATAAAATAATTTTGTATAGAAAGGTAGCCTAATTGTGTTCTATCCTGTCCGAATTGTCAATTTTTTCATATTTTTGTCTTTAAGAGATGAGGGACATTTTTAGACCTGGCGGGCCACAGATTGGGAACCACTGCCCTAGACAAAGGCCCTGACACACAAAGTCCTTGGAAAAGAATATAATTTTTTCCTAACTCATCAGTTAAATACATGATATTTAGAAGATCTAGCAGTGATTTTCAACCGGGGTTCCGCGAGACCCTTGGGTTCCGCGGACGTCGACCAGGGGTTCCGTGGCAGTTTGATGGAAAATTTTTTATGGCGCCAACTGAAAGCACGAAGAGATAGGCTATAGCATGCAGTGAATAGATTCTGTCACAGCTTTCAGTCATTCTGGCTTACAATAACATTATTACGTAAATGCATTGTTATTTTATATAATTATGATTAATGTTGTTTTGTATAATAATTTATGTCGTTATAGATCGGTACTTGTTATTCGGAGGGCACATGCATTATAGGGGAGTCTATTGCGCTTTAAGCACAGATTGCTTATAGCCTACTAGCTGTACGGTGCGTTTCCATCAATCAAGTCGGACAATCACAAACAAAGCATTTTAATAATTGGTTTTTAAACTATTTGGACTGCTCTGAACAAACAGAATCTGCTGAGCACTAGACCCACGACTTGTTTGATTTATTCTTCTTTTCAGTCGTTCATTTTGAAAGACAGTGGTTAAATTTCTTATCCAGAGGTTTGGCCTAGCGCCCCAGCGGATAATAATTCGAATTTTTGCGAATGAAAGCCTAAGCCTTTAGAAAGTTTAGAATCATTAACTCGACCGACCTATAATAATTATTATACTCGCTATTTGTTTTTCGGAAAATCGATATAAGATGTGCGAAGCAAAAATCAATAATTAGGGCCTATACTCGCTATTTGTTTTTTGGAAATTCGATATAAGATGTGGGAAACAAAAATCATGCAAATGTGTGATTGTTGTGAGAGAAGCACTTTTTCAGGTGCAGCGACGTAACCAGCAAACGAAGCTAAAGTTCTCCAAATAAGCTGAAGCCCATCGGACCTCCCCCCCCCTATTTTTCGTGTCACTCACAATACGCACATGGCGGCTGAGGCTTGAGCCCCATATGATTTTTTATGCTGAAGACGAATCGTTACGTGTCTACCTATATAGGCCTTAGCCTACGTTACGTGTTTTATAGGCCTATATAGGCTACGATGCGTCAAGGATTTAAACCAGGCACCAAAAAATTTAACAGAAAACTTGAGGAAGGATATAGGCCTACATTAACACAACTTGTCGAGCCATAGCACTGATCCAGAATAGACCGTATTTTCATTTTTCAATATTCCATACATAATGGATAGCCTAGTTGGCGAAATTGAGCAGAAATGCAGTTGTTCTCTGACAGTGTTTTGTGCCAATAGTTTTAGAGTTTTAAGGCATATAATTATTTGCAATGTGATATTATAGACTGCACCAGAAGTGCAAGTAACGTGCATTTAATCAAAATATTACATTGTTTTACAAGTTACAACTATAGGCTAGGCTGTGTAGGCCTATATCTTGAAATACTGGACGGGTGAAGCACGAGTGTTCCGCGAGCAAATGCGTGCTTCGAGAAAGGTTTCACCAGGCCTCACCACTAGGTTGAAAAAGGTTGAAAACCACTGATCTAGCCTATCTGTGGAGGTTGATGACTTTCAGGCTCATAATACATTAATACAAGATTGTAATCTACAAACTTCATCTTGAAAGCCATGCTTTTGGCATCAGATTAGGCTATAGTCATTAGTACTGCGCCGAGGTAAATGGGTTTTCAAAAAGATAAAATGATCCGAAGGGGATTGAATCCGGTTTCTAGAGTGTCGGACAGTCAGAGGATCAATGGATCTGATCAAGAAAAGTATAATATTATGTTAAGGTCGATGTCGTCTATGTCGAGAATTATTTGTGGCTTAAGTGGGTGATCTATAGATTGCCCTAGCTTCTGTTTGCTCGCCATATTTTGTGCTCCCCCTAACCTGTGCATGCCCTGCGAGTCCTGAAATCCTACAGCCGTTCTAGTGTAGGCCTACCTCAGCACATTGAGTTCAAGTTTCTGGCACTTATGCGCAATTCTCTTCTTGAGGTAGCCCCCTCGATCATATCTTCGGGCGCTGTGTAACCTGGTTTCTACTCTCCCTGGTCGCTCTGCCAATGGCCTTCTTGTTGTTCCCCGCATGCGAGGAGCTACTGCCGAATCTAGAAGCTTTGCTTATGTTGGCTCTTCTTGCTGAAACCGCATCCCTCACAAGATAGGCTACGTCTTGAGCTCCTAGGTCTCTCTCTCTTCCCCTGTTCCGTAAACGCCTGAAGACTGTACTTTTTGTTAGACGGAGCGCTGACCTGAATTGGGAGCGCTACTGAATCTGTGAGCGGCGCTTTATAAATGTTCAATTACACCGTGGTTAAAAAAGTAAGCCAAATTGTTTTGCATAATTATATCTCTAATACCTGATGACATATCAAGCTAAAATTTCCACAATTTTTTGAGAAGTGGACCAAGAATAAGATTCCAAAATTTTATGAGATAAAGTTGAACGGATAAAAAGATATGAATCTTTCAACTTCATATGCCGAAATTTAAAGTTTACAAGCAATTTTCTGTCAGATTGAGTTCAAGATTCAGGCACTTAGGGGAGAGTGCTACAAGACGCCCAGGGCGAGTAAGACGCCCACCCCCTTTAAAACGGTTGAAAAGATACATATTCGTGTTTTAGTTGTCTCATTGCATGAAGCGACATCTTGTGAACCTTCCATAACAGTAATGTTTCAGTATTCGAGATATTGACGAGATAAATCAATTTTCTAGATTTTCACCACTTTTTTGTAAGTACACATTTACGAATCTTTCTAATTTTCTCTTTAGCCTTATGTAGTAAAAATTCGCGCATTTCAACGTTTATTTAGGATTCATTTTTAGTTTTTTTATGGTTTTATCTAACCAGTAAACATTGCCATTGTTAAATAAAATGGCGTCAGTAGAGAGGGACTCGAAAATTACAAAGAGCTCATGGGCGTCTTGAAAACATAGGTAGCATAGAGATTACAAGAAGCCCACGGGCATCCTGAATGTATAGGAAGCACAGAGATTACAAGATGCCCATGAGCGTCTTTGATACTATGAGCAAATGGCCAAGAATTGGTGCCTACCATGTCACCACCTTCTACTCATAAAAAACGGGGCCATATACAAATTTATCAGTGTTTATTGAATCTATTTCACCCTTGCCCCAAACTTCAGTGAAATGCAAAGAATGCAGTACGTGTAGGCCTAAAGGTTGATGTCATGCAGATTGCAGAATGTGCAGACGAAGAGACATCCAAAGAATTCGTGTGTGACTTTTGTTGGTAGTCTGTGATTAAAGTGAAATTGACAATAATGACTTACAACATGAGATTGGATTTTTGCTTCTCGGTGTTTTGAGTTGCTCTGTATCTTTAGGATCTTTTAGTTTTGGTTTAATTTGCTTTCTCTCAAGCAGTTTATTGTTTTAGTTTAAAATGCATGATTGCAATGCCTCTTGTTTTTAGTCGATTTCCATTGCTCCAAGATGCCCATCCTATGGGCGTCTTGTAGTATAGGGTTCCTAAGACGCCCAGTTTGGAGGGGTCTACCTTTTTTAATTTACACAATTGATCTTATTGAATTTTGTTCTGTAGTGGCTGTCATTGCTTCATTAATGATCACTCTTTACATTAGGGTGAAACATGTACTTCTCTTGGATCCCACATGGAAGAAAAGCACAATTTTTCTTAGCATGGGCGTCTTGGAGCACTCTCCCCTATGCGCAATTCTCTTAATTCTTGAGGTAGCCCCCTCATATCTTCGGGCGCTGTGTAACCTGGTTTCTACTCTAGGCCTAATGCATGTGTTAGGTCTAATAACAAAATGTCATTGATTAGTTTTAGTTATCTTGATTGCAGGCAGAGTAAGAATTGCGAAGGTTTGTGGACATAGGCTAGGCGTACGGGAAATTTCAGCAGTGAGGGGGAGGGTGGCGAAGATTGAACTTCTGCCCGAAAAATAAATGACTTCGTGGTTGAAATCTCGCGGTGAGAAAATTTTAAATTTTTTCCCAGGCAAAAAAGTTGACGACCTTTTTGTGTGTTTGCTCGAAAAACCAGACTTGGCCAAAATTTGGGGGGCATTTGCCCATTCTGGACCCTCGCCTCGTGCGCCTATGGTTGTGGATTTAACCCCCAGTCTTTCTTTGGACGCCATAGAAAAGTCCTCATTGCACGCCCAACTTCACATAAGTCAACGTCTGACCCCCCCCCGTGTTATTTTTCTACAATTCTCATGCTGATTGCATGAACATAAAATACCGGCCAAACAAGTTCAAAAAGGGGCCCATGCCGGACTTCTGCACACGGGCCCATGAAAAGCTAGCTACGCCACTGTGGTAGGCCATCGGAGTTTCACGCCGAAGCGCTGAGCAATTGTGAGTGAAGGACTTGCCCAAGGTCCTTACGCAGCGAGGTGGATTCGAACCTCGAACCTTCCGGCTTGCGAGTTTCCAAAGGCCTGTGTGGCCCAGCGCGTGCGATTTCCTATTGGGCAGTAATACTGGAAGAGGCGATTTCCGTAGGGGAGGAGGTTGTCGAGTACAATGTCTGGCCCAATGTCTGGCCCATCCCTTCGTAGACTATCAACAACACGTGCGTGATCGGCAGGCTCTGACGATTTTTGACGAATTGCAATGTAAAACGTTTAAAATTTCTTACAAATGACCCTACGTATGGAGGAACATTTTGCACAGGTAATCTTTAGCGCTCTTTATCGTTAAATTTAAGCATGGTTATAACATAGAAGACCTATTATAGTGTTTTTCGCGTATAGGGTAAGGTTTCGCGTCGTGACGTTTGGTTAGGGTTAGTGTTAGGGTTAGTGTCGTCATTAGATTCTTATGATTTTTGCGTCGTGAGGGTCGGTTAGGGTTAGTGTTAGGGTTAGTGTCGTCATTAGATTCTTATGATTTTTGCGTCGTGAGGGTCGGTTAGGGTTTGTGTTAGGGTTAGTGTCGTCATTAGATTCTTGATTTTTGCGTTGGTTGTTTAGCAGTTGTTGGTCAAGCTAATAGCCAACACTGCAGCTTCACCAACAACTGCTAACATCAACTACCTTCTCCCCCTACGGTCTTCGCCTCTTCCAGTGTTGCTGCCCAATGGGAGGTCGTGGGCGTTGGGCCGTGCAGGCTTTTGGAAACACGCTTCCGGCTTCAAGGCAGTGACGCCACCACTAGGCCTACACGCGCCCCACCCATTGTACGTTTGCAAATAGAGTAGGCCTATAATAAAGGCTATAGGCACGTAGGCCTACTTCACGTTCTTCACCCTACCATCCACGCCGTTCCAACTCTAGCCTATAAGCATCATTCACCTTAGACGTCTGTCTATAATTATAACTACTCGCATGACTCTCCGGAACTTGACTCCTGCCTATCGACTTTGTTTTGATTGAGCGTCTGTGAATAAGCTGGCCCCGCGACTTAGCTGTTGTGGGCGCTGTTGAAGTTGTTAAGCTTACGATTACTTTCTACGATTTTACTTACTTACTTACTCACCTGCTTACTTACTTACTTACTTACTTACTTACTTACTTACTTACTTACTTACTGAGATCACTGATCTATATTAGGCTACCGGTTTTTAGGAAAACCCGCAGACCGCGTGTTTAGAGATCGACTATAGGTAAATATTTAACGATTTGAGGCTAAAGATGCAAGTTTCTCTTTGGTCAAATGCTATGTGAAAATTGAGGTAGCAATTAACATGTTAATGAACTTCCAGAAAGGCTAAGTGCTTCTAATATATGGCTTTGTGTGTATGTATATGTATATATATATATATATATATATATATATATATATGGGGCCGTCCATAAAGTACGTCACGCTCCAGAGGGGAGGGGGTGTAAGAAAGTGACAGTTTGTGACAGGTGGGAGGGGGTCAGGCCACGTGTGACGTCACACATTTATTTTTTTAAATTATGTGTATTATATAATTGTCTAGTCTAATTTTTGCAATTTTTGTTTTCAAATTCAATCTACATTGAGTTACTGCTTCAATTAATAACTGTGACAACTGTTGACAATTAACTATTCTACTATTAAAGTCATTTTAATAATGTGATAGTTCTTTTAAGTGGAAACTTTACAGTTTAATAGTGAAGTGTGTTTTAGATTAAATTTGAATCGAAGTGACTAGCGGACCGCCAGGCGGCCGTCCAATTTCAAGTACTAGCGGACCGCCAGTCACGTGTAACCTGTCACATGAGTAACGAGTCTTGATTCTTGAATATTGTTACAATGGCGGTAGTTACCGATAGTTTGTTTTATGTCGGACAAAAAATTCTAGAAACAAGGAGAAGGGAAACGAGAAACCATTTAGATGATATATAGTATAAATAGAAGTTTGATTAACGAAGATAAATTTTGGTGTAAATAGAATTTGATAATCCTGTCAACAGCGGTCCCAAATTTTACCACTCATTGCACTCATCCCAACATGCAAAGCGTGAGGGTCGGTTAGGGCTCAGGTTAGGCGTCGTGAGGGTCGGTTAGGGTTAGTTTTAGGGTTAGTGCAGTCATTCTGCTGAAATTGAAGCTGAACTGATGAACAATCGTCGATACGTCGCACTCTAATTTTATTGCATTCATTGGCAGCCATATTGTCTGGCGGTCCGCTAGTATTCCGTATTGGACGGCCGCCACTGGCGGTCCGCTAGTATTTAAAATTCGAGGGCCGCCTGGCGGTCCGCTAGTCACAGCCAATTTGAATAAGGTGTTAATTTAAAAAAAATTCGAAAGTGCGACGTACTTTAGGGGGGGATCCGAGAAAGTGTGACGTACTCTAAGGGGGGGGTCCGAGAAAGTGTGACAGTTTGTGACAGGGGGGAGGGGGGTCAAAAATGGTCAAAAATAGCGTGGCGTACTTTATGGACGGCCCCTATATATATATATATATATATATATATATATATATATATATATATATATATATATATATATATATATAAGGGACCCAGTAGCGCATGGGATAACACTAGCATGAAGATCAGCGGACTCGAGTTTGAACCCATAGGGCGGACATGCTTTGTAGGCTCTATTAGCGCCGTGTATTGCAGGCTGTCTGTTCTATTAGTAGTTAAGATTGATATTTAGGGCATCTATTCAGTTTATGGCTTTAAATTGGCTTACCAACCTTAACCACCAATTCTGCTGCCGATTTTCACGAATTTCTGCAGCGCCTCTTCAAGGGTCCAACTCAGTAGCGCTCCTGACTCTGGCATGGCAAAAGCAAAAGTTTGAGTTGAATATAAAAAAATGCTTCGGTAAGAACTCTAGGATGCAGATGTAACTACTGTGGGAGCCAATTTTAGACCACTGGGACTGTCACGATAAGGGTTTCGTAGTTGCAGTTTGTGTGCATGAAGCCAAGAGCACCTCTTGTGCATTTGCATGCTGTCGGCTGAAGCTGCATGACTGCTTATATACTTGAAGTCTGGCACTGGCTTCCTGTGCTGTACGCATCCACTACAAGATTCTCTTTCTGGTCTCCAAAGCACAACTGAGAAATGTGCATAAATACCTCTCAGACTATATGCAAAGGTCGTTATCCGCATCATTGTCTTGCTCATTGCAGTGTGCTGATCATCTTGATCTTTTTGTTCTCAGTACAAAGACTGCTTTGGCCCAACATTGGCTGTTTGCTGTGGAATGACCTTCCTCCATCACTAGGTGCTAAACTAATGACTGGCTTTCTTCATCAATCTCTCATTCTTTAACACGGCTGCTGATCTGCTGTGTTAAATAACTCAATGGGGGACATGTTAACACGTCCCTCGCGGCCCTCTACCCTCCAGATTTTCCATGCTGAATTGTCATTCTGTGAGAGATGCTATTTAATAACACGTTGACTTATTTTTACCTAAATTGTCGTTAGCGCTCTGACCGCAAATTTCGAGTTAACTCATACTTCATTGGGTTGGCTGAGATACGATGTATGAGGTAACTCGTATTTAAAATATACAGCGGCTATAGACTTCCAGTGCACTGCCTCCAGATCGTAACAAACTGACAATCAATCAGATTCTGAGTCTAGCCTGGCTGGTCAAGGCTATTTGACATTGCTGACTCAGGTCAAATTTATGATAGAACTGCCATGTCCTACTAATAAATGTTCCTGCAGAATCTGAATCTGGCCTGGCTTGTAGATGCTTTTCGTCACGGTTGATGTGTGTCAAATTTACGATGGCGATGCCTCATGTCAAATTTACTGTCATGATTAAAAAATTTCTAAAGGTCTGCTGTGTGCTGCTTAGAAATTGTTCCGTGGTTTAAGTGACTGTAAAAAATGTGTTTTGCAACCGATCTTTCGATGACAGCAGAGTTTTATATGCGGTGTCTGTTCTGCTCAATCCTACATCTCATGCTTTTATACCAAAAGAATGTCTCCATATAATATTATGAGATGATTGCACTGTATACAATAATGAATGCATGTGTTTTGTAGTTTATGCATATATGCAAAAAAATTGCATTTACCGGTACTACTTTCTCATCGGATTTTAAAAGTGAAAGAGAAAAAGACTATATATAGTTATTGTGTTTCTTAAATGCCATCATTGTCTGAAGTTTCATTCATTGACCTACAAATATCTCTTTGTACCAATGTACCTGTTAATTGATAATATGGGTTTTTTTCTTCCAGCCTCTAGTTAACCGATCAGCAATGGAAGATTCAGCGAAAGCAGAGTTGCCACTTAAATGTAGCACATCTTTGACAAAACTCGATTCTGGATTGGCCAGCATTAAATCTGAGTAAGCCACTTGCAAATTGTTGCAGTCACAATTACATAGCTAGTTAGTTCTAGTACAACATATTGCTATTGTAATTGCTTCTTTAGTATTGCTTATAAATATATTTCGTAACTTATTTTCTTTCTTTGCTCACTCTTCAGAATCCATAAGTTGATTATTATACGGTTTGGGTTTCGTGCTAAAATTGTAAAATAATATTTTTGATGTCTTGGACCCAATTGTCGAATCGACTTATGTCGTGTTTGAGATTGAGCTTCCCCGCGAGTTTTGAATGTGCAATAGTTTAACCTCTTCTTAAGATGCCTTGTCTGTTAAGCTCCGGGGCTCGTATGCACATGACCAGGCATAAGGTAATCTAGGTATAGTGCCTCTACCCGACTTAACAATTCCCGGCTTAACCATTGGCATTCCCCGTTATGCATGGACATAGAATTGCACTCTTAGACATTGCTAATCTGGACATTCCTTGCACCTGACGATGCATGACGCAAGCTTGCTCTTCCCCCCAATTCAATAGGTTTTAGCTGAGCACGCATGCATGAAAGATATTTATATGTGGTCTTTGCCAGCATGGGGTAAATAGATTAAGACCTAAAGACGGGCCACAGGAAAATATCGACGGCTGCCTATTGTTCACGCTGTCCAGTTAAAGTCGGCCGTCTATTGTTCACGATGGGAACAGCCGGCTTACTCCTACCTCAGAGTTTGAATAACGTTATACCTAGCGTAACTCGCTGATCTCGACCCTGGCATATGGAATTAACCCACTATGCCCGAATAGGCCAGACTTAAGTCAGGTGTAAGAGTTATACCCTCCTGTGCATATGGCCACTCCTGAGCATGTGCATAAGTAGTTGCAAGCAGAGAAAAAAGCTGGTGTGACATAATGATCTTAGTGATTGCCCATGTTTATTCTCCATGCCCATTGCCCAGGTATTGTCCTGATCTCACCCTTGGAGCATCAGCCTTTGGAGCTGATGCTAACGGAATTAGTCAATTTACGTCAAAAAGACAATGTGACTTTAGGAATTGGGCTGTAGGATATGGCACTGCTAATAGATAAGCATAAGTTAAACGTGTTGTGAGCCTATTAAACATACACATACAAATTATGTCTCTCCAGTCTCTTCAGGGTTTATTTGACGTTGCTTATCAGCCTAGCATAACTGTGATTCACTTTGATAGCTACACACTACCGGTAGTTATAAATTAAATTTCTGCAGTGCTAATAAGTTGATGTCCTGTGCTTACTACGGAGACAATGGCACAAAGGTTTTTATAATAAATTCTTCATCAAACGTTCGGCGACAAATCATACAAAAGACACTTCAAGCATCAATTTCACACGTTCAAAATGCTAACGTTCAAATCCCTCTATCAATCGACCACTTCATTCAAACTTTAGCATAACACTCTAACCCGCTAACCTGTGTCTCCCTCTTTCTCTCTCTCCGTGACTATCTCTGTCTATCTCTCTTTCTCTCTATATGCCTCTCTCTCGCGCTCAATTGCCGCTCGGCCTCACATCGTCTTTCCCGCCAAATCATTCACACCTGCGACAGATGTGAATGCCTTAGCCGACACTCTTGCATTATAAATAATTAAGTTATTAGGAAACACGAATATAAAGTTAGCTCATATCCTGCAGCCCATTAACAGATTCATATTCACCATTTCACCATAGATGTAAAAAAACCGATGGAAATGAAATTTAAAAAACGGGGAAAAAAGTCGTTTTATTCGGGGGGGGGGGGGAAACGGGAATAAACGGAAATGGAAAATAATTTGACTTTTACATCTTAAACTGCATTTTAAACTTAAAACCCATGTTTACTTACTACATGTATCTCTTAAATGATGATGTTAAACAATAATATTATTAAATAATGACATCAGTTAGTTGAAACCTTGAGATTGGGCTGAAAACGTCAGGAATATCATGAAAATATAAAGTTAGGAAAATAATATGAGACAGAAAATAGATAAATAGGGTTACATAAAAAAACGGAATAAAACGATGGGAAAAAACCGACGTTCTTTGGGAGCAAATAAAAACCGAAAAAAAAGTTTTAAACAACTATGATTTTCACTACATAGCATGATCAGTGTGCAGCAGACCACCTGTGAATAATGAACTGACGCATTTGCACAAAAATATAGTTATGAAAATATTTTAAAAGGTGGCTTACAAATCACTTCCCAGCCTCACACCAGAAGTTACAGAAAAGCAATATTTTACGAAAATGTCATAGCAAACTCGAAAAGTGAATTTACTATGCTGGTTAGTTCTGTGAAATAGACTCTAAAGCAGAGGTATTCCTGCTTGTGTCAGCGAATTAAGCAGTTTGCTCTACAGGCTGCCATCAAATGCTTTTCCACTATCGAAAGCAGAGCTGTAAATATTGAACCACTCAACAGTGAGCAGTTCTCATTGGATATAAAGCATGAGTAAGAGCTGCAGTATGTGTGTTATCTGATTCCTTGTTATGCATGACATTCATTTATAATCAAGTGAATGAGGCTTTGAAATAATCGCTGAATTGTATGATTTGCAGGTTTATTGACCTTCACTATAAGCCGAGATTAGTTGCCGCTTACCTGCCAGAAGACACAGTTGAGGAGATCCAGCAGATGATTTCTTTGCGAGAGAAAGCTGGTGGTGATGACCACGCTGTAGAACCAGCATCCAAAAAGCCAAAACTGAAAGGCCGTAACAAAAAGCGTCCCATGGAAAAGCGACCTCCTGTTGGTGAAAAGCTTTGTCCAAATATAATTGGACAAAGACTTTGCTCATTTGGTGATAGATGCAAATTTAGTCATGATGTCACCAAGTTTATGGAGTCTCGTCCAAAATCTATTGGAGAGAAATGCTATGTTTTTGAGACTTTTGGCCATTGTCCATATGGGGTGACTTGTTTATTTGCTGAGCAGCACATGTCAAATGATGTGACAAGCTTTACAAACATGGAACTGCATGAAAAGTTTCGCAATGGACCACCTAGAGTGAAGAATGTCATCTCAAAAGATCTGCAGATCCGACTGCGAAAGAAAGAGTACAATTTTAAGCGTGCAAACAAAGTTATACGACAGTTTCAGGAGAAATTTAAAGATAAAGGTAAGAATCTTAAGAGGAAGGAGCAAGTGGCTGGTGAAAGTTCAGGCAAACAGGAGAATGTGGTTGAAGATGTCAAATGCGTTAAAGCAGTTTCGACAGAAGAACGAGAAAAAGATGAAGAGCCGTCTGCTTGTCATCAGCATCAGTTGGACACCAGCAACATAAAAGAAGCGGATGTAGTAGATAATTGTCTCCAAAAGAACAGCCCTGATTCATTGAACTGCAGGGTCCTTGCTGAGGACAAGCCTTTCATATTAAATAATTCATTGGAGCAGGAAGTTCATCCAAAAGATTCAGGATTGCACAGTTCAGTTGATTATGTCGTGGAGAAGTGTCTTACTTCTACAAACTGTGATTGTCCGCTACTAGATTCTAATTCTAAAGATCCAGAAATACCTGAAAAAAGATCAGTTATGAAATCACAGAAATTGGGTTGTGTTTCGGATGAGGACATAATTCGAATTCGAAATTCAGAGAAGAAGAAGGTATGCATGTATGATTTTCACCAAAATTTTGTCTAAGTTGCTTTAAGTTTTAAAACAATGGTCTAGCAGTTAGCGTGAGCGGCACTGTTAAGTTCAAGGTTGACAGTTCATAGATGTTTCCGATGTTGGTTCCAGTAGCACCCTGTGAACTGGCTGTAAAGGCTGTTGTAAACGTGGTTGTTAACTTAACTGCAGCTTCTGTGCATAATTGATATAAAGATTACATGGGAAGGGAGATGCTTGACGGAATAATTCCCCCCAATTGCCGAGGCTAATTACATGAAATTCACACTATCTTCATTAGCATGCATCGATATAATTTGAGTATAACGGTTAGTCTTGTATCCGAAAGTGTAATTATGCGTATTTGTGTTTGTGGAAGAAATACTTGTACGATGCAGACAGCGTATTTTTAGTAGTTCCTTAAATGTGTTTTTATTTAACTCATTCCCGCCTGAATTGTTCCGATACCTATTGGGTTTATCGGGTCACCCGCGACCCGATCCGGCGGGAAAGAGTTAAAGTCAGATTTATACATTATGCTGATTAGTTTTGCCATTGTTTGTGGAGTTGGGAGTTGGTCAAGCCTTTGCTAGGATACACTTGAAATTATGTAAACCCACAACCGGCTAATAGGTGGTGTCAGGAACTGATGATGATGATTATGATTATGATGATGATGATGAAATAGCAGGTGTTAGAGACTTTAGAAAGGGCAACATTTCTATTTCAGCTGAATTTATTCGATGTGCAATTATATATACAAATTATATAGTTTTTTGCCTTGGCCAATAAATATATTTTATTGACGTTGAGTTCTATCCACAGTTGCATGCTTGAGGGGTTGCATTTAAGTTTGGTGCATGTCCGGAATGGACTTGGTTACCTGGTCCATATTTTATTGAAATTTTGAAACCCCTAATAAGTGTGAAGACAAGTGTTTTGTGCATTTCAGATCGATTTCCGAAACAAGTTGTATTTAGCTCCATTGACCACTGTAAGTAAAGATGATGATGTTTTTATCCTGAAGAAGCACATTTGCTTATTTTGTATGCCTTGTCTTTATTACAGAGAAATAAGAAATTGGGATGATTCTAGGACAGTGCATTCAGTTTTTTTATCCATGTATTATATTTTTTTAAGGTTAACATTTGAACATTGGCTTGAATGCATTGAAATAAGAAAATTACTGATGCCTGCCAATTTTACTCTTCCAGACTCTGGTGCTATCTTTCTTATCAGTGTCTATTCTATTTAAATTAAATATCACTGGTGGATACTCTTGTTCATAAATTTCCTACTACATAACATTTATGCTGTTATTTGGGTTTATTCTGTAGACTAGATTATTTTCTAGATGTCTGTTTATTATTTTACATCTTAAGGGTAAAGTCATTCTGGACATTAAACGGTCAGAATTGGGTCACATATATAAATATCTTTCAATTAAGTAAGCTTCGGTTTTCTACTTTAGCCTGCAGAACATACATGACTGGCAATTTTAGGTGAAACTATGAAACTATTGTTTTTTGTTGTTCCTGGTAACTGCTGATTTTTTTACTAGTCTAGAGCAGTGTAACAATAAAAAAAACCCATTGGATACAAAAACAAATGGAGAGGGACCATAAGGGAGTGGAGTCCTGCTGACAGGGTTACCCATGAACTACAGATAGCCACTGGTTCAGTTTAACATGTGTATCTTCCATGTCCTTGAACCGACACTTTTTTTTAAAACTTCTGAGTGTTGTTTCTAGTAGCTCCACGTCTTTATAGTTGGCTGATGTTCTAACGTTGCATAGGTTGGAATGGATTGTTAAGCAAAACATGTTCACAGGCGAAAGACTGTGCATATGTTTAGAATTCAGATGTCCGAGTACTGTATTCTGAATCTGGTCAGTGTCTTGAATATTCAATTCCTGTACAGCATAGCTATAGAAGACAGAGGACTTCATTTACCCAAGTTCATATGTTGTAGGTTGGCAATCTGCCATTTCGTCGACTGTGTAAGAAACTAGGAGCAGACGTAACTTGTGGTGAGATGGCCATGTCTTCCAACTTACTTCAGGGTCAGGCATCTGAATGGGCGCTTCTCAAACGCCATCAGTCGGAGACGTTGTTTGGGGCTCAGGTATATGTGACCCGTTTTCACAAAAGCGGTCGGAAAGTACCATATTAAATTTCTTCACTTTTTAGCAATTTCCTGTACATGCTTCATTTTCCTTTCCAAAACTGTTTGCGGTTTTTCTATATCTAAAATATAACCAGAGTTCTTCTTCTTTATGTTCTCTGCCGTCAGGCAGGTTCGTATGTCCAACGACGCCATTTTTCTCTGTCCTGAGCTTCTCTTTTCATTCCACTGTATCCCTCTTCTGACAGCATCCAGTCCAGCAGCATTGTTCTTGGTCTGCCTCGCATCCTTTTCCCCTCCATTCTTCCCTCAATTATGTCTTTTAGTAGGGTGTCGCTCCTTAAGATGTGTCCTATCCATTTCTTCTGTCGCCTACGTATAGTGTCCATCAGTGATCTCTTTTCTTCCACCAATTGTAGGATTTCCTCGTTCGTTTTTCGCTCAACCCAGCTGATTCTCTCCATTCTGCGCCATATCCACATCTCGAAGGCCTCCAGTCGCTTTATGTCCTCTTGTCGCATTGTCCACGTTTCCGAGCCGTACAGGACAACACTCCACACCAATGTCTTCACCATTCTCTTCTTCAGATTCATGTTTAGACTTCCTCTGAGTAGCTCCCCCCTTTTGTAGAATGCATCTTTTCCCATAGCTATTCTTCTTTTTATTTCTACGTGACACCTTGCATCCTCTGTAACCACACTTCCCAGATAGCAGAACTTCTTCACCTGTTCTATTTCCTCCCCATTTAATGTGATATTTACCGTTTCCTCTCCTCTCTTACTTATCTTCATCACCTTTGTTTTCTTTATGTTTATTTTCATGTCGTAGTTCAGCGATGTCGTATTTAAGCGGTCCATCATCTTTTGTAAGCCTTCCTGACTGCCAGCCAACATCGCCTGGTCGTCTGCAAATCTTAGTGCTTTCACCATTTTCCCACCCACTTTTATCCCCTCCTCCAGCCCATCTAAAGTTTCTCTGACAATTTCTTCAATATAGATGTTAAATAGAATTGGTGACAGGGGGCATCCTTGCCTCACTCCTCTTCCTATTTTCCCCGGCTCTGAGAATTCTCCATCGAAAACCAGAGTTATAGAATTTTAAATCCGATGGTATAGATAAACTGTTAGTTGTGAAAATTGCGTGCGAAGTTTAACGATATAATTATTGACATTCTCCTATGAAACGGCTATTTCTACTGGACCTATTTAAATACAATTTGGCCGCCGCGTAGCTTCGACAATTGCCTAACTACTCTACAGATTTACAAAATATTCTCCATATCGAAGATTAAGTTATTTAGGTGAAAAGCGAAGAAAATAAACGATTTATCCCGTTACACGAGGCGAGGCCATGCGACCTTTAATCGTTCAGCCAACCACGGCTCAAGAATTGGTCACGTGTCTGTTTTATAGCGCTATTTTAAGTTTCTGTGAGTTAGTCGATCTATTTCGGGCCGCTCTCAGGGCGTACTAAATAGAAGGCGGTCATGTTTTATTAATAGAACAGAAAAAGGGGATTTCCTTTTTCAAAACGAGACCAATCACGTTTTTCGATTCGACCTGCAACTTATTTTAATATCGCAACAAAATGTAGCTAATTTTGACTTAAATTCTGACTTTCGATCTCGATAAGCAGATTTAGGGCTCTTAGTAAAAATTAATTTTTACACATTTAGATATGTCTAAACAAGCATTTTATACGTCATTTCTATTGAATATATATTTTTAAGCTTGTTTTTGCGTTCATGTCAATTACGGCCGATTTAAGGTTTTCCATGGTTTTTCGTCATTTTCTACCTGATGACATTTGGTACCTTCCGACTGATTTCGAAAAGACTGATCACATATGGTCAGGCAATTCATGAGATAGAAAGGTGAAAGTAACATGTATATTGTATGCACGTTTAACTTTTTAAATAAATCTCAAAAGCTGTTTTTGAAAATCATTCTGTCCATGTCACCTCACCCGTATAAAGTCTCTTGTGACTTCTAGTGTGTAGTCTACTATACGATGCTAAATGATGCAGAGTTCAGAAAATGATTTAGAATTACATGTGAGTTCTAAGCTCCATGCAACAAGCACTCTTATCTACCGTCAAAATGGTATCTCAACTACCATTTATCTACCATCAAAATGGTATCTCAACTACCATTTATCTACCATCAAAATGGTATCTCAACTACCATTTATCTACCATCAAAATGGTATCTCAACTACCATTTATCTACCGTCAAAATGGTATCTCAACTACCATTTATCTACCATCAAAATGGTATCTCAACTACCATTTATCTACCATCAAAATGGTATCTCAACTACCATCAACCACTGTAATAGTCAACCTTATGGAGCTAGTGGTATCAAACCCATGTCTTTCTGCTCTGCATGCTTTCGTGCTATCATTCAACCATCTCCGCACCCTATGTGTGGGACTTCTTGATCATGGTCTTGTGCTGTTGCATGCAATGTTTACAAAGCAACACTATAGATTCTTCTTTGTATGTATTCTTTGTTTACTATTATTAATTATATGCTAATAATATGTGACGGGGGGGATGATTTCCCGTCACATGACGGTTATGGACCTTTTTATTTATTCATATTCTACAGATATTTTTCTTCAAAATACTTTTTACAGAATGAAAATATCTTATTTCTAACTGAAGTTATACTCATTTGAATCTGCAATTTGCTAAATCATTACAATTGAGAAAATCGAGCTTAAAGTTTCGGAACATTTGTGTCGGGTAAGTCCTTAGTAACCATTAATTTATTCTTCTGCAATTTTGCTGGTCAATGCATGGCTATATCCTGTATCGAATACATCAAACGGCATGAAAATCGAACTACTACTTTCAAAACTGTGATAGAAATACAATCTACTGCTGAATTGAATTAATGAAACTAATGCAAACAACGCATCTAACGCGCAGGCGGACAGATCGACGTTTCATTTTGACTGACCGACGATGTATGAGTCTTAAATAGCCTAACACAAACAAATAATTAACAAGGTCCTTCAAGGTAAGCTCGAATTTGGTAGCCTACTATACCCCATTCTTGATTTGATTAAATTTATGCAAACATTGTGACTGATGATACATTTGTTCGCGATTTGTTGACTCGAGTAGGAGGCTCATTAGGCTAATGAGCCGCTAGTCAAAGAAATAAGGCTTTGATATCGAAGAGTGAAGGGACCTACGATATAGGCCTAATTGTTCGCGATTTGTTGACTCGACAAGCAAGCATGAATGGAATACGTTGGGTCCGATAAACAGAACTGACTTAAATACGAGACTCTTTCAAATCTTATAAAGAGTTTTAATTATGTACTCACTTAGACAATAGACCACATGTTTCCTATCGTCGGCGGAATCTTTATCGCTTCGCTGAATAAGACCCGTGTTCATCGGACAGTCTTATGAATTCATTTTCTATGGTAACTCGACCCGGACCACCTTTGGACTACTCTTACGGAAAACCCTTTTGACTTGACGCAGCGCTCGTGAATAAGCTGGTGCTCCACACTTGGCTTTCGAATGGCACTTTAAAAGCTTGGAGATAAGGCTAGGATTACGATTAGGGCCTGCCTAGGCTATCACTATTTGAACAGTTTAACAGCTAAGAGTGAAGAGTGAAGGGACCTACGATATAGGCCTAATTGTTCGCGATTTGTTGACTCGACAAGCAGGCATGAATGGAATACGTTGGGTCCGATAAACAGAACTGACTTAAATACGAGACTCTTTTTTCAAATCTTATAAAGAATTCTAATTATGTACTCAGTACTACTCACTTAGACAATAGACCACATGTTTCCTATTGTCGGGGGAATCTTTATCGCTTCGCTGAATAAGACCCGTGTTCATCGGACAGTCTTATGAATTCATTTTCTATGGTAACTCGACCCGGACCACCTTTGGACTACTCTTACGGAAAACCCTTTTGACTTGACGCAGCGCTCGTGAATTAGCTGGTGCTCCACACTTGGCTTTCGAATGGCACTTTAGAAGCTTGGAGATAAGGCTAGGATTACGATTAGGGCCTGCCTAGGCTATCACTATTTGAACAGTTTAACAGCTTCAGAATTTCACTTTCCATTAGGCTAATGTAAATTAAGCTTAGTGTGAATAATTTTCATACGAATTCTTTCCGAAACAAACGCAAAAATAACGTTTCTCTCCGAAAGTAGGCCTAACTAAAGAAAATGAGCAACATCAACAAGTTGAGAGACCAAGAATTGCTAGCTCGCATGCGCACGATCGAAGGTCAGTGTCGCGATATGTCTCGTCAGCCAATTAGACTCTAAGAAAACTGGGTCGGAGGCGTGGCTTGAATAATAATCATCCTTGTTGTCAGGCAAGCAATAATGAATGCTTAAAACTTTGACCAAAACCTGCTCATTTAAACGGGTGAAACAGCTTTTATGGACCATTCAGTACCATATTGAAGGGAAAATTTATTATGTGGTAGACACGACTACAAGAAATAGTCCATATGGCGTATAATAGCTCTGTCGTTCGTAGCGAATTTTAACTTTGAAAATAGCTCATGGAGCGATTGATTCAACGCAAATTTTGACACCACATGCGGTAAAAGTCATTTTTTCAACACTAAGCATTTGAATTCAAAATTTTTAATTGCAGATATTGAAAGTAGACATATTTTAAAATAATAATACACCATAAAACCATTTTTCGTATTTTTGACCGTTCTCGCCTTTACTCGCCTATATCTCTGTATCTGTGTAGCGACAAGCGACGGCTTTCGATCGCGCTTGACACATATGATTAATTATATAAGATGGCTGGTATGCTGGCGTTTTGACGTTATTAAAAGACGATTGGATTGACTATAATTTAGGGATAATTCAGTAGCTGGAAGTATAGGTCAAGCCATGATGGATCAGTGTATAAGTGGAAATGAATAGACAACCGTCGTTACGGCAAGTAGGTGCTATGCTATCGACCAACGAATGCTACTAATTAATACATAATAGTTCAAGCAGCATATACATGTAGAGCTGTAGATGTTATTAAATTAGAAAATAGGTCTATAATTTTCAATGTGGTTAGCCACTCTCATAGCTCTGTGTTTCTTCACAGTTCTGCCTCTCTTTGTATCTGTTCTTCTGTCTTGTAGCTTTGTGGTTCCTATCCGGATAGCATGACACGAGCGGCACAAGTGATAGTTGACACAATGGATGTGGACTTCATTGATGTCAACCTTGGATGTCCAATAGACATGGTTGTACAGAAGGTTAGCTGTTTCACATTGCGTGTTCACTGCTCCTTGAAACCTATTGCTTTTTTTCAATTTAAATTGCTGCAGAACTTAAAACTGTGCCTTTTTAATGTTTAAGCTAAGGCATAAAAGAAGTTAATTCTATTCCAATTTTGATAATGCCAGTAATTTTCTTCTGACAAGTTGCAAAATGAAATTGTCTTCTCCATTAGAAGTGTTTGTACAAGCCATTTTCAGTTTCCCAC
The DNA here is from genome assembly GCA_945859605.1 of Lumbricus rubellus. Classification (NCBI taxonomy): domain Eukaryota; kingdom Metazoa; phylum Annelida; class Clitellata; order Crassiclitellata; family Lumbricidae; genus Lumbricus; species Lumbricus rubellus. Next base: position 35,640,658 of record OX243815.1, on the reverse strand, counting down.
TGTTACAGGTCTTCAAATGGAAATAGGCTATAGGTTGCTAAACTCATAGAAGAGGTTGACTCATTTATCTGCCTCTGGTTTATGAATAATTCCTCTTGACTGCTCTTTGCTTAGCATGCCATAAAGGATTATATGCCACACAAGAACTGCATTTTAGTGTTGAATATTAGCATTATCCCTTTTCAAATATTGTTTTGTTTACACGCTTTATCATAAGGCAATTTTTATCCAATGACTTCATGTTGATGAGTCCCTGTTCTGTTCATTTCTTCCCTTGCCTGTACTTTGAGAAATTAGGGAATGGTATTGTTCAGTTAATTACACAAGTATAGCTCCATTGCTTCTTACAATTATGTTTAAATTAATGGACACCTAATGCAATTGAAACTGTTTTTACCAGTAGCACTTAAAACTTTTTATGCACAGAAATTTTACTCATGGCCCTTAACTGTTGACACCATGTATGAGCTAGTAGCAACTTAAACTATGCTAGTGATGATTGCAACATTTCTTCCCTTGCCTGTACTTCAAGAAACAGTACAAAATTGTCTTTAACAGTATTTTCTTAGGCTAAACATTCTTTTGTTACAATTCTATAGGCTGTTTTGTTCAGAGGACCCAGCCCAGCTACTTTATCGGAGAGTCACTTGCAGGAATATGTTGTTGTACTCATTGTGGTGCCTACAACCTTCTTGTAATTAATTGTTGCGTTGATCTCTGATAATTTCCTCTTACAGTTTTCATATGTTAGTACTGGCACTGCTGGTATTTGTCCTGGATGACTGCTGTTAAATCCCTACAACAATGAGCTGCTGTTTCTCTAAATCTACAGCCAGATTGAAGAAATTTAAGTGGCTGAATTCTGTGCAGAGAGGCAGTTACATCATTCATTGCATTAGCCCACATTCTCTGTTATGTTGATATGTTCCTCTGATTACATGTGCTTTTCATCTTTAATGTATTTTCTTGGTCTGCGTGGATTGCTACTGGGTTGAGTGCAACTAAACCTTGGAATTTCGTGCGCAAATCCATTAAACTTAGAATTGACAACATTTTAAAGTTATTTGACCATCAGTTGATGTTTTGAGTACATCTCTTCAGACTGAGCCTCTTGTCATTCGCTCATGGACCTCCACAAGGCAATGCCTTCTCGGTTACTGACCCTGCCACCTGGAACGGGCTTCCTATGGCACTTTACGTAGTGCCGAGTTATCAATTCACCATGGTCTTCTCTAGCCTTAAGACTGTCCTATTTAGCCGAGGTTGGATCACGAGTGTTTCTGAGTAGGTACCGGTAGTATTGAAGGGGTGCTATATAAATGAGCACTCTCAATAAATTAATAAATTAATATTAAATAGTGCTGCTGATTGTGTCAGATGTGCTACCCCTTCTGACTTTGTACTAACACCATTTTCATATTGTTGTCATTAACGTACAGCTGATTCTTATTTTTTCTGATGGTATATAATTGTTGTCAGGGTGAAGGCTGTGCTGTGATGGGAAGAATTGGAAGGCTGGAACAGATTGTTTATGGAATGTCAGCCATCATGGAAATTCCATTGACTGTAAAGATGAGAACTGGGCTACAGGAAGACAAGCACACTGCCCACACCCTGCTTCCCAAACTTAGGGACTGGGGTGTTTCCATGGTTACAGTAAGTTTTGTAGTTTTGGGGTTTCTGAACATATTTTTGCTTTTCTTGTTTGGCAGGGTGACTGATTTTCTATCTATAATTTCTGGTATTTGAATCCAGCTGGGCCTGTACTTAATGTAGTCTGTGGTAGAGTAATGGATAACACGCTGTTGTAGAGAGCGAGAGGTAGCGAGTTCGAACCCCCGTTGGACGGACATGCTTTGTAGGCTGCTATTAGCGCTGTGTATTACAGGCTGTCTGTTCAGTTTGATGTTAATTAAGATTGCTGCATAACGTGCACATGTAAAGCGCAGTGCGTTTGCACACGTTGAATTAAAGAGAAAAAATATAGTATGGGTGAATCTCAAAGGTACTGGGTTTATATTGGGTTCTTCTGCAAATAATGAGTAAATATTGGCTCAAAGCACCATCTTGAGGTTGACTGATAAATGTGAGCACAGAAATTCCACAGTAGGTCATCTTTTAACCACCCAACTTGTGTTACTACTAATGACTTTAAATGCAGCATAAGAACGCTTTTGTAGTTTGGTGAATTGAGAATATACAATGCCACGGCTAATGTGCTCCTCATACATAATATTACATATACTATTCAAAATGAGTCTCATAGTTTAAAAAAAATCCTATTAACCCATTTCCGTCGGAATTGTTCCGATACCTATTGGGTTAATCGGGTAACCCGCGACCCGATCCGGCGGGAAAGGGTTAAAAAACCAATTAAGCACATACTTTTATGTTTATTTTCAGACCATTGTTAAAACCTTTCATACTGTGTGTTTGGCATGGTTGACCTTTGCTAACCTTTCAATTCACTTTATTGCAACCAGAAAACAAGAAGACAACAAAAGTAGAAAATAGGCATGCATTGGCTACAAAGGGGGCCCAAAAGGGATGGACATCCCGCAGCGGAGGGTCACCCAAGTAAAAAATTCCCAAGAAAAATTAACCAAGATAGCTGAGATGAAAGAGACTAAATCAAATTAGGTGATTAGGTGTTGCAATTATTGTTGTCATTAGTTTAGTATTAGTATTATATTATTGTATTGTATTGTATTTAAACATTTATAAAGCGCCTCTAGTAGGGTGAACCGTTCAGAGGCACTCCCAGTGCGCAAGGCCCCGCGAGAAGAAACAGGTTTTGAGAAGAGACAAAGCAGAGGAGAGACTACCAGAAAGAAGTGTAGAGCGAACAGAAGGAGAAAGAGCATTCTATAAAAGTGAACTGTTTGGGCAGTGTAACTGTTGGGAGATCCAAAAGATATACAGTACTAAACAATCTGCATCATCACTTTCCAAATACCTCTAATTCTATTTTTTGCATGACCCTGATGTTACATTAGATCACAGTTTGACCATGTAAAGGCAGACTGCCAGCATGCTTCCACCATGTGTTGTTATGTACCATATCCGCATATATCATACTCTGTGTTTTCCGTCTTTCTGTCTTTACTAGCTACATGGACGGTCAAGAGAGCAGCGATATACAAAACTTGCTGACTGGAATTACATCAAAACCTGTGTAGATGTTGCAAAGCCTTTGGATATATTTGGTAAGTAGGAACTTTGTATACATGTATTTCTTTCCTTGAAAGTCTGGTTTAAGTAATCAGCTGTTAATAACACAAAGGGCATATGAAACATGGATAAGTTAACATTTAACCAAACTTTAGACGAAAGCAAAAGAGTATGTAAAATGTAGAATTCCACACACAATGTTTTTAAGGTCAGTGAACTTCTATGGCAGAAATTTTAAAAAAGAAGTGCTTACAGACTTGTTTTTTGGGCTTCAAACTTAGGCAAATAATTTGAAATCTTAGAAGGGATGCAGAACTTTAAAATTTCATTGCAGTTCTTTATATGTTGATGTGATTTTATATAATACATATGTCATATATACAATATATAATTATATATCTGTATCAATTGATTGCAGGTAACGGTGATATCTTATCCTATACAGACTATAACAATTCTATGAGTCTTTCTGGTGCTGCTGGATGTATGATCGCAAGGTTGGCATTTATACTCAACTTTATCATTCTTTTTACTGTAGCTGTCTGTGTTAGAGAATAATCAAGGTTATTGTACAATTTGTACATGGTATATTGCAAGAAAAGTTTCGTTACATTTATTGCACTGGTCACTCTAATAATGCTGAAGACAGTAATTGATCACCAGTTGTACTTTCTCTAACAGAGTCTGGCGTCAAATTCTGAAGGGGCCTACTTGACTGGCAGATGTAATCTAACACTGAGATTATTGCTTTTAAGATGTTTCATGATACATTGTCACTTTTATACAGTGTACTTGGATTTGAACCCCAAGCACAGACATGTACTTAGATGAAAGGAGCAACATGACAATTAGTCAAGTGTTTTTAATATTTGTTTGTTGATTCAAACTGACAGATCTGCTGTACGATTGCGTGATATGGTACTAGTGATAGATGATAACAATATTGACAGGAGTCGAATTTGTAGCTGTATGACAGCCTCTAATGCTTGTTTTGCAGTTGCACCTAGGGAGTTGAAAGCTAAGTCAACCTCATGGGGCTAGTAGTATCAAACCCACGTATGACGTCGTACGTGCCTAAAGTGTATTATCGTGCAGCCATTATCCTGCCAATGGCGTTACTGAGACTTTGGAACAGATGTGATTGACTGAGTTGAAATCCTTTTCTGTGGAAATTCATTCTGTTATGCAACTGAATCATTTACTGTAGACATTCTGAATGTAATTGACCGTGCTAAAAAACTCTGTGTTGTTTCAGAGGTGCCTTGGTTAAGCCTTGGTTGTTCACTGAGATTAAGGAGCAGAGGCATTGGGACATCTCTGCCAGTGAGCGCTTTGAAATCATCCAGGACTATGTCAACTATGGCCTTGAACACTGGGGATCTGACCAGCAAGGAGTGGCTAACACTAGGCGCTTCCTTTTGGAATGGTTGTCATTCTTTCATCGGTAATGATTTCATTTCGAATTAGATTTCTGTTCCAATAGTATGTGTTGTGCTGAATAATTAAATCAGGCAATGTATTTTCGGTTGTTGTCAGGTTATTGGTGTGCTTCAATGCTCTTGTTTCTGTTCATTGTGATCTAGATCACTTTGTTCTCTCTGTTTAACCCTTTTGTTTTTCAAATTACTTTTCTTTTATAGGCAGTTCCTATCTTGGTTAACTTACCTTCTGACCTGATTGCAGATTAGTCTTAATGGACCATCAGAAGTTGTTTACAAGTTGCTAACTAATAATAATTATTATAATAGTAGTTTCATGAATATGCTCAGTCGTGTATATTTGATATTGATATTCTAAGCTATTATAGATCGAAGTAGTACTTTCAAAAGTGTGTCATCCTGTAAAACAAATGTCATTTGCTATTCATGATATCACTTTGAGAAAGTAGTGTAATTGAAGAAAATTAAATGGCAATATTGAAAAATGATGATGCAAAGAACAGAATCAAAATGTTTTGAATATTTATGTTGTGTAGATGTAAACTGTGACAACATAGAACTAAGGACACAAATATTGCACTTGTGTAATTGTGTGTATATATAGTGTGGAACTCGAATAGTGCTGTAAAATCCATTTCACGGTGGACACTGGCCTGTGTGCACCCGATGATTTGCACAGAACGTATTATGCACTAGATTGATGGTATTATTGACATAAACCCATGAAGGACCCTTGCACTCTGGCTAACATAGTGCTAGCTTATCAAGGTTAGAAAAACAGAAAAGCAGCCAGGACGACACGTGCACCTACAGACTGCGTAGAAATTGATACGTAGCGTTGGATTTGACCATGTTGATGTAATCACACGAAAGACTTGCATGCGCGTCGACTGACTTAAAGTGAAACTTATATAAAAAAATTAAACAGGGAAGGGAATGTAAGTGGAGAGGAAACATGCCCCAACCAGGTAGGACACATGCACTTGACAAATTGTGTAGAAAATAATACTTAATCGTCAAATAGGAAACTTGTTAATGGAAACGAAGGCGTCATTTACACGTTTGTCATCGCGAACAGCCATGCAGAGGAGAATGTCTGAAAGGTGCGCCCTTTATCGTAGTGCCTCTGCCACTAAAAAACAGTTTTCATCAACTGATAAACTGCTGACGTATTCAGTACCATGCCAATTATCTTTGTAAACAATGCGTTGAATTTAGGATATTCTGTGGAAATATTTGTGTATTCTTTCCTTCTCCATGTAAGCATAACTGTAGATACTTTGCCATTTGAAAGTGAGATGTGTGCTTGTCTTCAGCTACATTCCAGTGGGAATACTGGAGCGAGTGCCTCAGCGTATCAACGAGAAGCCGCCTCATTACTTTGGACGTAATGATCTGGAGACACTGATGGCCAGTTCCAACTGCGCTGACTGGATCAAGATCAGGTGAAAAACAGAGTACAGCATTTGTCGACTACATCTTTGGTTTATGAAACCTTTTGATGTATATTTTGTGATAATAATCACTGATAATATAATACATGACCCATTTGATCTGCTGTGTTTAATTGTTAAACTTTGCTTCTTGTGAAGAAGCAAGTTCTTGTGAAGAACTTCATCACTTACGCTGTTCATTATGCGTATTTTATTCACTTGAAGGCATATTAATTTTCCAGCTTTTTCCGCATTCCATACTATTGAGCTTTTCTATTGGCTGACTTTCTTGTGTCAAAGCCCGTGAAACATTGACACCGTTATTGGCCAAAAAGAGAGAGGTGGTTGGGCAGTAGGTTCGAGTGTCAGCACTTGATGCTTGGAAGCGAAAGAGCGTGTTCGATGTCTGCCAATGTCAGTCTGTAGATTTTTGGCTTTGAACATCAAAATAGATGATTTAAAAGGTAGATGTTGCACGAATTAGGTTTGCGATGGCGATTAAGGAAAAGATGGATTGATTGAGTAATGGATGTGAATCATTCTGCTGTAACTGTTAATTGTATTAAGTGTCTTAGAACTGCATTTAAGATTTAAATTGAGGATTCAGACTGGAATTAGATTATGTTTAATGTGGAATTGTTCGGCTGCAATTATCAGTATATTTAAATCTTTCATTTATAAGTGCTTAAGTTCTTGTTTCCAGAGAGGAAAGTACTGTAAGGCCTATGAGAAAAATGTTTCAATTTCTAGCACAGCACCAATTTCTAGCACAGCACCAACATAAGCAAACAGTTAGGTTAGTTTCGTTGTTTTCACGCTTAGGCTTTCGAATGCATACAAGAGAAAGCAGACCGATTAGTTGGCTTAGATTTGGCAGGAACAGACCCAGACCTGTGTACTGCGATCCCCCCAAAAGGTGCAGGCAAATTACTCGGCCATCAAGATAATGAATCGTATAGAAAGACAAATAGAATCTCTCAAGTAGCGGCACTAAATGAGGTACACGGTTACAACAGTTACTAAGAGCTGGTTATTTTACTGGCCATTGAGTTGTTACTAGTATAATAGCCAATGATTTCTGTAGGCCTACCGTTTACAACCCGGAACTTAGCAGGTATGCTCACATTGCAAATCCCTGTGTAATTGTGAATGATCTCAGCCAGTATTGGTAGTACCAAGCATATTTAAATGCATCTTGGAGGAAGATGGAGCCCTTGTTCTACTACTGGGTTGGATACCATCACACCAAACGTGTCACGGACTGTTAAATTCTCTGCTAAATATACAATTCAGGGTTGAATACTTTGGATGCTTTAGAGCACCATATGAGCAACCTTTAAGTATTGTCCTTACTGTTTACAAGTTGTTGAGCTACTAATTGTAAAATTATTAGTTTCCCAATCTCCTTTGCTTGATTCGGGATATTCATAGTACTCAACCCTGAATTGTATCTGTCTGCAAAGAAATTTTCACTGCCTTGGAACACACGACTTTTCTGCCAACTAAGCTTGGATGCTGGGAGCTTCACTGAGACTGGTCATTTGCACTTTGTGCTGCTAGTTAATGCCCTCAGACTGCGTTCCAGATGCATTTTCTTATTGTTTGTTTTAGTGAGATGCTTCTTGGACCAGTGCCAGATGGATTTACTTTCCTGCCAAAGCACAGAGCAAATGCCTATCAGTGAATGGTGTTTGCAGTGGAGCAAATTATGCGGTTTAACTTGTAAGCATCAATTAGTAATGATGCTTGCTGTGTAGTCGTGGACATCTAGAATATTCTGGCTGATAATAAATTTGCACTCAAAAGACAAAAGCAGACATTTTGATTTGGCATTAAGGCACCATAGCAACCTTTTGTTAGTGTCTTTATTGTTTATGAGTTGTTACTAGTAGTCAATGGTTTCTGTTAATGAAAATAGAAATTTTAGGTAAAATTATTAGTTTCCTATTATCAAGAATAAGAACAAATTATGAATTATTTTGTGAACAAGAATGGAAGTATATTACAGAGAGCGGAAATAGGAATTCAACTAAAATTGTTGCGCAATGAATTATTTGCAGTACATTGTCTGAATAAGCTCTGAGACTAATGAAATTTCTAAACTCTTAAGTTGCTATCAGAGAATTCTACAGCAGCGGAAATGTAAATATGGAAGCAGTGACAGGGCGGATGATAACAAGAGTTAGGACATTTTTTTGTAGCAGTAAGACTGTTTGTTTTTAGACTTTCTAAAGAATTGTTTTGAAAATTCAGTGACAGTCCTCAAAGAGCAAGATTTTGAAAAAGTTCAATTTATTGGAATTTGATAGAGAAGGAGCATTTAAGTTGAGAGTGATAAAATTGCAGGATTAAAATCTGGGAGGTGATGAATGAAAATATTTTCAGGGATAATTTCAAAACTTCTGAGCAGTGTTTGTAGCAAGGTTTCAGGCATAGCCCTGGCCACTGATTTAAGAGCATGTGAATTGAAAGTTGTCTGGAAAGTGTCAGTTGAACGGTAATATGTTTGTGAATGATTGCAGTATTTGAGTTGCATAAATTTTTGGTGGACTGGCCACAAAGTCTAGAGATATGACATAGATTTTAAGTTTAGTATAATATTACAGGAATTACAGATTGATACTAACTATTACTAAGTTGTTTGGCTTGTTTTTGTTGTGGTGAACAGATTTCTAATAGGTGGAAAAAGAGTCAGAAACAGTGTGTTGTCATCAATTAATTACAATTCAAATGGATATAATTAATTGTCAAGCTGTTATTGATTTTTCTCTCTCAAATAGTTACCATGTAGCATTGAGCTTTATGTTTTTTCTAGATGAAGATTCATCTGTAATAGAGGCTGGAATAGATTTGATTTTGAGAGACTGAATAAAGTTTCTAGCTTAAATGAACAGTTTATAATGTGTAGAAATCTAAAATGAATTGTTTTATGAACACTATAGGCATAGGAATGGGAGGCGCTTAAAAAACATGATTGACTTGAAGAGGAATCTTCTCTCGAGAAAGGGACGGCAACAATGACGGACCAAAAATGACTAGAGATCTACGAGTAATTTTTGGTATTTGGCCTAACTAATAATTAAGTCAACCGTCCAGAGTGTGTGTAAAGATAGGCAAAGTTGTAATAAGGTCGATTCTGTAAATGCACTAAGTTAAAAGTTGAAGGCAAAATTCAGAAGAAACTATTGGTTTCAACTTAAAGGAACATCACATATTGTCCCAAAGAGACTAAGGAAACCATACCACTACCAAGTACCAACAAGAATATTGCAAACATGAGCAGCTAACAACCAATAATCATACATTGCATTGAATTCTGAATAGCATTGAAGGCTTAGAGAGATGAAGAGCTGGTCGATAGACCTGATAGGTATGCAGAAGTGTAAGAATATTTTTGGTATTAAATTAGCTTAATATTAATTGTAGACTACCAGTAATACATTAAGGAATTTCAATTTAGAAAGTTTTGATTGCATGTTAAACCAGTTGAAGTGAACACGTCAGATAACAAAAGCTTTTATTAAAAATACTTGCTTTATTACAAACATAATCAGTAACTTTCGTATAAACATGTATCCACTGTTGAAATGGGAAGCTGCTTATTTTACATAAATATAGCGTTCTTTGTGTTCATCATAATATTAAGCATATAGGTCTAATAATGTTCTTTTGTCAATGGTCTGGTAGAAAACTAGGGCTGTAAAATCATTGAAGCAATAATCAGAGGCTCGAGCTGTAGCCAATCGTCATCGGTCTTTAGAGGAATCTACAGAAAACAAATATAATGTATTTAGTTACAAATATGAATACTTTATTTATTATTATTTATTTAGCGTTTGCAGTTCGCGCTTAGCCAGCGCACAGCATCGTCATCAACAATATGCAAAGCGGACAGTCCGCCAGGAAAACCAGTTATTCTGCAGAATACTGTAAGATCCAGTGTACAGTTTGCATCAAGCTAGGTGCCCTTCTTAGATTTTTCTGTAGTCAGTCTAAATTTGCTGTGAATATGCAAACTGTACAGTTAGATGGGACATCATAGCCGTATTAAGGTGTATAATATTAGCTTACCTAACTTACTGACTGATAGTGACAATATTATTGTAGGCTAACTGAAATGCTGCCTTGATCTTATATGCCTATGTAGTAAGCCTATTCTAAATCTGCAGACACCAGTGGTCAGTGACAGTTGCACCCCTGTGTGAGCAACATCAGCTGTGTTACTCTGGGTTTAATTTGTTCTCTGAAATGACTGAAGTGTCAGTGTGTGTAGAGGTCATCGATTATTACTCACCTGATGATGATGATGATGATGATGATGATGTTTAGTGGCCATAGGACTGCTGATGATGTGAGACAATTGGCTGAAACAGAAATCACACATGAATAGCTAATTTGCCTACACCCAATTTGTTCATATGTTAAATTGCCTATCAAAACTGCATGTGGCTTTAACAGCTGCATGACCAAGTGGATTCTTTTGAAGTAACCCTTTAACATCAAACTCATGATCTGGCCATTGCCGTGTCATCATGTAATGCCACTTGGTGTCCAGTAAATTGGACAACAGATCGAGGAACAGTAATGAGGCGATGATGATGATGGTGGTGGTGATGATTATGCGGAAGGTGAGGTCATTTCTATCTAACAGTCTTGTCAACTTACTGGAAAGTATGCGTGTCTGTAGTGTTGCTGCGGATAGATCGGGCCGTAGCTATGGTGACCCGGCTGATGAAACATGTGGTAACCATAGCGATGATATTCTGGTTCGCTCTGGTAGTAGGTGTAGTGCTGGTGGTTGGGTCTTGAGGCTCCGTATCCGTAGTCATTGAGGTTGACGTTACAGAAGTCCGCATAGGAGTATGACTTTCCATGTGAGTAATGGCTGCTGTCCTTGTTCAGTGTCCCTGGTGCACACGGCTGTCGGTAAGAGTTTCCGTTTGAGCAGAGAACGATTGATCCCTTGTCATGGTAATAATAGCCATCCGTACGACATCGCCCTACGATGCATTGGCAAATACAGATAAGCAACGTCAACAATCACAGCTATCAATGGATTCTTTGCCTGGCTGTGTCTAAGCACTCTGTAGTATAGGGTAGGGAATGTAATCCCGGTATTCGGGATCCCGGGAATCCCGGACATTTTACCATCCCGTAATCCCGAGATTGATAAACATGGAATCCCGTTTTTCAAGATGACAGAAAATTCGGATTTTTAATTAAATTACTTGACCAATTTTGCAAAAATTTCTTGGTAAATAGACGCCAAAAAGACAGATAAGCAGACGCCCTAATGATTCTAATGAAGGTGAGCTGGCGGCCAGCAGAAAACCCAGAGGTGTGACTGGAGGTAGGCACGTCTCAGTGATCAGGCAGCGGATTTGAGTTTGCTCCATCCCATTACTTGCTTGGTTCATGTATACAGACTATAGAGTACTCCACACACCAATGACCCACACACAATTCAGTTGACTGATAGAACATAAACAGATGTCAGATGCCAGCAGCGCTGGCCGACTAGGCCTGCGACGTCCCATCGCCTTGTTGGATTCACTTGTGTGGATGACGCCCCATCCATATAATTGCGCTGACTTGTGATCTGGACAGCATGCAAACGGGCTCTTGCTGCCTTAATATCAGCGGACTGCAACAAGGCTAGCCTGCAAGATCAGTCACTCACTGGTGAATCTTGACTAGCTTGCTACTTGTGTTCTTGCGCTATGGTCAGTGGGTGCATTGGTCATGTATCGTCTGACCTAATTCCGGGTCATCGTATACAGAGGGCTATTTCCCTATTCAGAGTGATGGCAACTTTAGCCCAGTTAATGTGAAGGGAATCTGAAATGAGCTCAAGCCACAGCAATCTAGGTCAAAGAAGAGATGCCGAGAGGGTGGGCAAGAAGAGGGGTCTAACTCAAGCTTGGGTCTAACTTGAGGAGACGCCGAAAGGGCAGGCCAGTGTGGGCAAGGAGAGGGGTCTAACTTGGTTGTTTAATGGGGATAGAAGCCAATGGTCGTAGGCCTATCAGGCTATCACTATCAAGTTTCAAACAAACCCTGATACTACCAGAGAGCACCGCCTAAGGCCCTTGCCATCAGTCATAATTGACCGCGGTTGAAGTACCAAAACAAAGAGAAGGCTTTACTATATTTGACCTACCACTATACTAAGTCTAAGAATTTTTTAATTGCCATTAGGCCTATAAGCCAATCCCGGGATTGACTCATTTATAATCCCGAAATCCTGGGATTGAGCAAATGCCCCGGGATTACATTCCCTAGTATAGTGTATACGTATAGACCTGTAAGGTCGCAAATGCAGATAATATTATCAGGTGCAAGCATTATCTTAAGAATAAAACCTCTTTATACTTATGGCTTAGGTGAGGGTTGCTAAAGATGGACTATAATATAACTAAAAGTGGTATAACTTTTGTTGTGTTTGAAATATTTTAACGAAATCCGGCCATCATGTGTAAATATGAATTGTCTTTAAGACTGTAAAATTTCATTTCAAAATTCTTATTTCTGGCCAAGATATTGGCAAAAAACCTAGGGGGTCTTTTTGGGCCCACCCTGTCTAGACTGTCGACGGACATGCATGACAGTACAGAGCTTCAATGACAAAAATTGAAATAAGAATAATTATAATAGAGGCATAATAATTTATAGGCTAGTCCTATTATAGGCTAGGCTACTTGCGAAAACTGAAATGGCGTCTGATGGCTTACAATAATATTTACAATTCCAAGAACGACTCATGGGCCAAACCTTACAGGATTTAGGCCTAATTAAGGGCCTAAAACTATGTAGCCTACTACGCACATGTAAGTTTAATATAAATCCTCATGATGCTGCATTGATGCATCTTGCATGGCCTTCAGATAATCATAGGCATGGGTCTGTAATAATTATAACCTATCAACCCGTAAACGGAATTGCTCATTCATTCATTCCGACATTTATATAGCGCTGCATGGGTTACCTGTATATGCACCGTTGTATGTGTGTTGTCCATGTCCGCCGCCGTCGCCGTCGACAGCAACAAACTGAGCAGCTACTACGAGATGCAGCAGCAGAAGAGCAGCGAAAACAACATCATCAGTCACCATCCCTAGCTTCATCATCTTCGACGCTAGTTATTTCGTAACGGTAATTGACAGCTGCAGCTGCTGCTGGACCAGGTGATCGATCGATCGTCGAACGATTAATCGACTGACTGAAGACAATGTTTTTCTTCCTCTTCTTCGCTGTCTGCGTCTTTCGATCTGTTCTCGAGGTTTCAATGTTCGACGATCGACTGATTTCAAACAATCTCTGAATGCCATTTATAGGCTTTCATTGATGGACATAAATTGGTTAACAGATATATATATATATATATATATATATGTAAATTGGTTAACAGATATATATATATATATATGTATGTATACATATTCATAGACCATCGTGTGTATGTATTGTAAGTCTATAGACCTAATAGTATGTCGTTTATGTAGTCGCCAAGGGCTAAAAAACCTTTAAAGTGCAAGTCATAAAATTTCCTTTGAAACCCTTGAAACTAGCTGACATTTGGGTGTAAAATGTTCAGCTGATGCTTTTATGGAAAAAGGGAATTAAACTGAAACCAGCTACACTGGTGCACACGCATGCACGCACGCACGCACACACACACACACACACACACACACACATACAACTGTAAAACTGATAGCCTACAGCTAGGTGATTGGCGAACGGCCGATGCATTCGAGAACATGTATGTATGTATGTATGTATGTATGTATGTATGTATGTATGTATGTATGTATGTATGTATGTATGTATGTATGTATGTATGTATGTATGTATGTATGTATGTATGTATGTTTGTATGTTTGTATGTTTGTATGTTTGTTTGTATGTGCACTTGTTATAGCGCCCCTTCAAGCTCTCTCTACTCAGAGGCGCTCCAGATGCAGAGCGGACACTGCATCGGAGTTTCACGCCGAAGCGCTGAGCAATTGTGAATGAAGGACTTGCCCAAGGCCCTTACGCGGCCAGGTGGATTCGAACCTCGGACCTTAATTCCGGCTCCAATGCAACGACGCTACCACTAGACCACTGCGCCCCACAAAATTTGTATGTATGTATGTATGTATGTATGTATGTATGTATGTATGTATGTATGTATGTATGTATGTATGTATGTATGTGTGTGTGTATATGTATGTATGTATGACATTGTATGTATGTATGTATGTATGTATGTATGTATGTATGTATGTATGTATGTATGTATGTATGTATGTATGTGTGTGTGTATATGTATGATGTATGACATTGTATGTATGTATGTATGTATGTATGTATGTATGTATGTATGTTTGTATGTTTGTATGTTTGTATGTTTGTTTGTATGTGCACTTGTTATAGCGCCCCTTCAAGCTCTCTCTACTCAGAGGCGCTCCAGATGCAGAGCGGACACTGCATCGGAGTTTCACGCCGAAGCGCTGAGCAATTGTGAATGAAGGACTTGCCCAAGGCCCTTACGCGGCCAGGTGGATTCGAACCTCGGACCTTAATTCCGGCTCCAATGCAACGACGCTACCACTAGACCACTGCGCCCCACAAAATTTGTATGTATGTATGTATGTATGTATGTATGTATGTATGTATGTATGTATGTATGTATGTATGTATGTATGTATGTATGTATGTATGTATGTATGTATGTATGTATGTATGTATGTATGTATGTATGTATGTGTGTGTGTATATGTATGTATGTATGACATTGTATGTATGTATGTATGTATGTATGTATGTATGTATGTATGTATGTATGTATGTATGTATGTGTGTGTGTGTATATGTATGATGTATGACATTGTATGTATGTATGTATGTATGTATGTATGTATGTATGTATGTATGTATATAGGCCTATACTCGGAGTTGACTTTTCCACCTATCGAAGCTTGTAGCAGCGTCTGTCCTTCTACAGCTACTGTATAGGCCTAAATTATAATATGGCTCGATCCAAAGCCCTGCACCGGCCACACCGCGCCGCGACATTTCGTGGGAGCCGCCGCCGCCGCCGGGTTTTTTTGGGTCGGCGCGCCGCCGAAAATTTGTTCGCGAGCCGTCGCTGCCATTTTGATTCGTTTTATTTCTTTTTGATGAATTTTAAATCTTTTGCATGATTTCGCGAACAAATTGTTGCCTCAGACTCAGTGCAAAATAAGAAATTATTATCTAGGCCTACTTCAATTTTTCCTGGCAAGGGGCCGTCCATAAAGTATGTCACGCTATTTTTGACCTTTTTTGACCCCCCTCCCCCCTGTCACAAACTGTCACACTTTCTCGGACCCCCCCCCAAAGTATGTCACACTTTCTCGGACCCCCCCCTAAAGTACGTCGCACTTTCGAATTTTTTTGTAATTAACACCTTATTCAAATTTAATCTAAAACACACTTCACTATTAAACTGTAAAGTTTCCACTTAAAACTACTATCACATTATTAAAATGACTTTAATAGTAGAATAGTTAATTGCAAACAGTTGTCACAGTTATTCATTGAAGCAGTAACTCAATGTAGATTGAATTTGAAAACAAAAATTGCAAAAATTAAACTAGACAATTATATAATACACATCATTAAAAAAAAGTGTGACGTCACACATGGCCCGACCCCCTCCCCCTGTCACAAACTGTCACACTTTCTCGGACCCCCTCCCCCCCCCCCTGGAGCGTGACATACTTTATGGACGGCCCCCAACACCTATTTTGCGTCAATGCTATGAAACCTATGATGTTTCCCAATGCATATTCGTTTTGACTTTTGGAACTGTGCGCTTGACGTTTAAAATTTTGTGGATTTTGTGATTCGATTTGAATTATGGCAGCAACGAAAATAAAAAAGAACTCCAGGTAGGCCTAGGCCTATAAGTGCCGTGTAGTCCTTTATGTGCCATGGGGTCCCGTTTGCAAAATGGTGTTGGGGGAGTTTCTCACTTCCAATCAATCAGCGGGTCCCTGGACATGAAAAATCACCGAGGTGCTTGTCTGCCATGACGTCACGAATGACGTAATCGACAAATCCAATATGGCCGCCGCCGGCCATATTGGAAAATTCATCTTCTTTATTTCTTGCAGTATATGCACGTGTAATACCTCTAATGGTACTGATTAAGGTATGTAGAATTCATTTCTGATATTGTTTTTGTCATCAGAGGTCATCTTGAGGTCGTAAGGTCATGGTCAAGGTAGTTTTTTCATCTTTTTCATTTCCTTCAGCTTATGCACGTGTAATACCTCTAATGGTACTAATTTAGGTATGTAGAATTCATTTCTGATATTATTTTTGTCATCAGAGGTCATCTTAAGGTCATAGAGGTCATGTCAAGGTCACTGAGTTTCATATTTTTCATTTATTACAACATATACACATGTGTAATACATCTAATATTACTGATTCGGATATGTAGAATTCATTTCTGACATTGTTTTTGTCATCAGGGGTCATCTGAAGGTTATGAGGTCATGTTCATTGTGTGTTGCAAGTGGTTGGCATGGTCCACCAGGAGGGCCCCTCGCTGTAACTACAGTATGTGACCTCTGAGGCCCTCTGATCCACTGCTTGTAGGAGGGAGTGCATCAATTCCGAACGTGTATGTAATATAGTTGTCTAATCTCATCTGGTCGAACATCTCACATGTTGTAATTGACCTTGGCTCTGCTCAGATACGTACCAAGTACTTCTCTACTATGCTGCATCTTGCTCTAACAGCGTGTCCGTCTCTCCAAAGCTTGTTAGATACTGTAGCCTAGACTGTTCTGGGTTGCACGCAATAGCTGCGATGGCTGCGTGTCTGGATCCCACCTTGGACGTAGGCATGCAGGTCAACAGCATAAGATTGGATATGGACAGCCATAGCTGTCAGCAGGGAACCTGGATCGGCGGTGTAGATTATGCAAAAGGACCCACGAGGATATAGTGGACATTCCCAACACCTGGAGAGGCGCTACAGACAAGCCAAAATCAGCTGCCGAGCAATCATCGTGGATAAGTCCGATAAATGCATTGTCAGTATAATGAAAAGTACAGAAGCTACTGGGAGTTCAAGATTATTCAGCACTCGATGTGCCCATGGACCTCCTGACAGCATTTAACTGTACAGTCCGTGAAGCCACGGATAGTAGTCCACCACCAACCTTTTTACATACGACCTACAGTCTATCATCCTAAACCTCGGTCACAATTTTTGAGAGGATTGTTGCTGCATAGCATATGCATTATCTTGAAAAATAACCTTCCCCAATTTCCAGGCATGTTTTCGCAAGCGACATTCCACATAAACATTACTTATCCGCCTTTTCTCTTACACAGATACGGTGTTATCGATAGATCCAAGAGCTCTCACTGCACTGCACTGTTTAATTTGACATGAGCTCTGAATTTTACAATGCTGATCACTACATTCTTTTTGTATCTATACAGTGCTATACAGCACCATAGGGCCTATAGATGCAAGGGTTTATCGATTTTCTTCGACCTCTCTGTAAATGCACTTGATTGGCTTGCTTCCTTTCTGCATGACCGCTCCTTCATGGTAGCTTACGAGTCAACTAGATCCTCGTGGGTCCCTTTGCATAATCTACTCCGCCGATCCAGGTTCCCTGCTGACAGCTATGGCTGTCCATATCCAATCTTATGCTGTTGACCTGCATGCCTACGTCCAAGGTGGGATCCAGACACGCAGCCATCGCAGCTATTGCGTGCAACCCAGAACAGTCTAGGCTACAGTATCTAACAAGCTTTGGAGAGACGGACACGCTGTTAGAGCAAGATGCAGCATAGTAGAGAAGTACTTGGTACGTATCTGAGCAGAGCCAAGGTCAATTACAACATGTGAGATGTTCGACCAGATGAGATTAGACAACTATATTACATACACGTTCGGAATTGATGCACTCCCTCCTACAAGCAGTGGATCAGAGGGCCTCAGAGGTCACATACTGTAGTTACAGCGAGGGGCCCTCCTGGTGGACCATGCCAACCACTTGCAACACACAATGAACATGACCTCATAACCTTCAGATGACCCCTGATGACAAAAACAATGTCAGAAATGAATTCTACATATCCGAATCAGTAATATTAGATGTATTACACATGTGTATATGTTGTAATAAATGAAAAATATGAAACTCAGTGACCTTGACATGACCTCTATGACCTTAAGATGACCTCTGATGACAAAAATAATATCAGAAATGAATTCTACATACCTAAATTAGTACCATTAGAGGTATTACACGTGCATAAGCTGAAGGAAATGAAAAAGATGAAAAAACTACCTTGACCATGACCTTACGACCTCAAGATGACCTCTGATGACAAAAACAATATCAGAAATGAATTCTACATACCTTAATCAGTACCATTAGAGGTATTACACGTGCATATACTGCAAGAAATAAAGAAGATGAATTTTCCAATATGGCCGGCGGCGGCCATATTGGATTTGTCGATTACGTCATTCGTGACGTCATGGCAGACAAGCACCTCGGTGATTTTTCATGTCCAGGGACCCGCTGATTGATTGGAAGTGAGAAACTCCCCCAACACCATTTTGCAAACGGGACCTCATGGCACATAATGGACTAGTGCGTGACCCAAAGTCTGACCGTACGCAAGGATGGAACAGAACCGTCTGTCGGGCTCTGCCCGCTAGTAGGATACACGTTCCTATCACATTGCAAAGAGGTAGCGCTCTGCAATTTTATGTAGGCGTTTGGTAAGTGTCTACAGGCTTGTGATTCTCTGTTGTCGGCCTGTTACTATACCTAATAATTTTCTAATCATTCTCACCAGCGTCAAACCACAGTATGGTCAAACCAAAGCCACTCTGAAAAATTAAAAAAAACCAAGTTGGTCTGTCGAAAAAACCCAAGAAAACCCAAGTTGCCCTAATCTTTTTTTTTTAGTCGTCCGGCCAAAAAATTTTCCATTTTACCGTCCAAAAAATATGATGACCTTTTTTTAGTCATTTGGCCTAAATCTTCAGGAAATGTCAAAAAATTTCCGGTTCGCATAAAAAAACCCAAGATTTGCCCGAAAAACCAAAGTTTTTTACGAAAAAAACCCATTTCCCAAGTTTCGGAAAAAACCAAGTTTTTTGCGCCGAAAAAAACCCAAGAAAAAAACCCAAGTTCTTTGCAAAAAAACCCCATTTCCCAAGTTCGGATAAAAAACCCAAGATCTTGTGAAAAAACCCAAGGAGTGGCAACGCTGACCACAGAATGGATAAAGCGTAGCTTTATCTATTCTGTGGTCAAACTCCCACTCTTTCTAGCGATATATTTATCAGTGATACCGCTCCTTGGCTTTTTTCCCAAGATCTTGGCTTTTTCAATCGTATCTTGGGATCTTGGCTTTTTCCAAAGAACCTTGGCTTTTTTACTTGGCTTTTTTTCTGCCTACTAAATAACAATAATCTTAGCAATAATCCACTAAATAACAATAATTTAAGCAATAATCCACTAAATAACAATAATCTTAGCGGTAATATAACCATGGCTCCATCTACTGACTATGATTTATTCGACTTATTATTCTCTGAACTGTTTGCTCTCTGCATATTAGTTATTTGTTACGTCACGTGCAATTTGGCGCAATTCCGCGCAAAATTGAAAATAACTTGATAGGCCTAAAGATAAATGAAAGTTGATCAATAACAATAGACATTAATCTTTAAAATGCAAAAAAATCAGCTTTAGTGGCTCACAAGATCACACAAAAGCACACGAAAAATTGACTTCAGCTTAAGATTAGCGCCCCTTAAACGCTGAAACACCTGTTCCAACCTATCCAAATGCTGTTCCGGCGTACTTCCAAATATTATAACGTCGTCCAGGTAGACTAGACACGTCTCAAAGTTTAGCCCGGACAAGACAATATCCATTAACCGCTGGAACGTGGCCGGCGCATTACACAATCCAAAGGGCATTACCTTCCATCGGAAAATACCCCTACGCGTTACGAACGCGGTCTTGTCTGCATCCCCTGGGTCCATCGCGACTTGATGGTACCCGCTCCTCAGGTCCAGTGTGCTAAACCAGCCTCCACCCGCCAAGGCGTCCAGACACTCGTCTATCTTAGGCAACGGGTACGAATCCTTCTTCGTCCGATCATTAAGCTGACGGTAATCTATACAGAACCTAAGGGTTCCATCTTTCTTTCTAGCCAAGACAACGTTGGACGCCCACTCACTAACCGCTGGTTCAATTAGTCCATCACTTAGCATCCTATCTAACTCGTTATCGATCGCCGTCCTGTGAGGCATGGGATGACGTCTCAACGGCTGTCTAACGGAGTGCGTCGCGTCGGTCTCAATTCTGTGCATAGCTGCCGAGGTTCTACCCAAGTCTCTATCCGTCGTGGAAAACACGTCCCTATACTCGCACAGCAGCTTGTCCAAACGTTCCCGAATCTCAGAGGGGACGTCCTCTGGCACATCTGCCATTAGAAGGTCTCGGGCCGAGACCTCATTAGCAGGCGCATTCCTCTGCTGCTGATCCACCCTTAATTCCACCTCTACTGGATGCAATCCTCCTAGAAATTGGTCCTTGTTCAACCTGACGGGAACTTCGCTTAAGTTGACTACTCTTACCCTAGCATCCGCGCGGTCTCCAACGACTACGCGAGCAAGATGCACACCCGGTTGGATCTCCTGGGCCTCGATCATCCACGCAGGCGCTATAGTGGTCAAATTCCCGTACATCGTCTTAACAGGGACTTCACTCTGCGACTTAGGAGGCACTACAACCTCCTCAGCAAGCATTACTCTACGGCACCACATAGACCCGTTACCTCTTACAAGGGGTATCTTCCTACGTCCTAAAAACAGTGCACCATTACCGAAACCCAACCGACAGCGGTGTTCCCTGAGCCAGTCCATTCCTAACATGGGCTCTGTAATTTGGTCAGATACCAAAAATTCCGTGGACACCTGAAATCCATCCCGTACCTTAATGGGCAAACGGACCTCCCCAAGGACATTAATGCTAGTGCCATTTGCAGCCATCAGAAAGCGAGAACAAGACTGCAGAGCTAACCCGTCGACACTCGTTGATGGGATCAGGCTGACTTCCGATCCAGTGTCGATCAAGCACATCTGTTGGCGTCCGTTGATTGTTCCCCTGATGTAGATGGCGTTGTTCGTAGCGCGGTCCGGCAGTCTGGAACGCGTCGTATGGTTCATGGCCACCGGGTTCGATGGCTCTTCCGTTCCGGTCGTCTCGGCGTCGTTCCGGCGATCAGAAGGGCGTCGCGGCTGTCGACAATTGCGGGAGATATGACCCGCTCGGTTGCAGTTATAGCAGGTCACACCCCGCCTCGAACCTCCCTGGCGTGGATCGCTGAAGCTGCGGTTTCCGGGGCGATCGTCGCGCCCCAGATCGTCGTCGGTAGGAGCTCGGTCTCGCAGTTCCTGGAACTGTTGGTCGATCCGTCTCTCCATCTCGCGTTGCCATCGACGTTGGTCGTCTCGCTGCGTCTCCAGGAACCGGTCAAGCGTAGACTGGATCTGGGTACTCACGTCAGTCTCTTGAGTACCCCTGACGCGGTTGGAAGGCCTTCTGCGGTCGTCGGAGTCGTTCGTCCGCTGGTAGGCGTCCAGACGTAGCGCGGTGCGGTAAGCTTCATCGAGAGTCCTTGGCTCCCTCTCTCGAACTTTCAGCGAAAGTTCACGGTCTCGCGTGGCCTCTAGGAACGAGTCTCTCGCGATGATCTGGGTCGTCTCATTCGATGGAACAGGATACGCCAATACGACGAGACGGCGAATCTCGTGAAGCAGATCACTCAGACTTTCCTCCGCTCGTTGACGACGATAATACAGCTGGGCACGGAAGGTTTCAGCCTGACCTTCTGTCCCGTATCTCTGCCGGAGACGTTCCACCAATTCCTCGTAGCTTACGTTCGGCTGTGCACCGAAGTCCTAGAGGAGTTGCGTCGCTGCCTTTTCCAACGCACACCGCAATTGGTCGACCTTTTCTGACGCTGTCCATTTGTTGTATCGGGCGCACACTTCGAATTGCACCAGAAATGACTCCAGCGAACCGGTCCCATCAAATCGTCCGGGTTTCATCGGCGTTGGTCGGCTACGCAGCAGTTTGACAAGGTCCTCCAATTCTGACCTCGAAACCAGTAGGTCAGTCCTTTCTCGGTGGCTCGTCGTCGCCGGTCTCTCGTTGTCATCGGAACCGAGTTCTTCGATCAAAACGTTCCGGTCCGGCGGTCTCTCCATGGTCGATCTGCGGGCGGCAGGCGTAGACAAGTCGGATGGTGTGCGGATTTCACCAGGTCCCTGATACTCGATCGTGATCTCGTCGTCTCCCGTCAGCATTCTCGGTTGACTCGGGTTGTCGTCGGCAGAACCTCAAGAATCCCACTTCCGCTGGTACCAGTGTAACGAGAATCGGGATGTGCCGGTCTATGGTAAGGCACGCGTGTCGCTCCCCGGGAGCGTAAGTTCGGCCTTCGTGGTATTTCGAAGGACTTACAACACTTCTGCCGACGGCGATTCGAACCAGAGCCACAGAACGTCTTTTACCACAAGAAATGCTGAAGACACAGAGTTCTTTTCGATACTCTTTATTAAACATCACGATCGCAGAACATAATCAAAGCACACAACGACTGTCTAATTCTTACCAAGGCACTGAACCCCTGACAGACTGACGGTCTTACTTCTCTCCTCAACTACCTCTTACTGACGTGGTCCCAACTACATCTATTCCAGCTCGTCTTCTCTCTTCGGACGGACTTCGGACGGACTTTGGACCTTGGACGGACCTCTACTCCACGCTCCCTCTATTTATATCCTACAGGGCGAGGAACAAGGCCCAGGGGGCGGAGCTCTAGGGAACATGGCCTAGGGAACAAGGCCTGGCACAGAACATGGCCTACGGAACATGGCCTAGGAGGCGGAGCCTAGGGAACATGGCCTAGGGAACAAGGCCCAGAGCAGAACATAGCCTACGGAACATGGCCTTGGAGGCGGAGCCTAGGGAACATGGCCTAGGGAACAAGGCCCAGAGCAGAACATGGCCTACGGAACATGGCCTAGGAGGCGGAGCCTAGGGAACATGGCCTAGGGAACAAGGCCCAGAGCAGAACATGGCCTACGGAACATGGCCTAGGAGGCGGAGCCTATGGAACATGGCCTGGGGAACAAGGCTCAGGAGGCGGAGCCTATGGAACATGGCCTAGGGAACATGAGCCGGCACAGAACATGGCCTAGGGAACAAGGCCTAGGGGGCGGAGCCTATGGAACATGGCCTAAGGAGGGAAATCCCAGGTTCTCAACATCATGTTAGAAAATCAGCGAACGGAACCAATTATTAACAATTTAACATACATTAGTTTCAGGATTAATTATACATAATTTCATAAACATCGCAATTTATAGGATAAAATAGCTTCTTTTTCAATAAAAATAGGTGACATGGTCAAAAATTATTAACTTGGCTTTTCTTGGCTTTTTTTAAGACCCCATCTTGGCTTTTCTTAAATTCTAGAGCGGTATCACTGATATTTATATATAATGAATCTCTATGGTATTGGGTACTCGAAAAATGTGTTCATCCGGTTTACCTTAAACATAGATGTCGCCTTAATTAAACTTTTATCTTATGTTAAATATGATGTCTAAAATCAAACAGAGGCAATTTTTACTTGGCAAACATAATTGTTCGTCAATTTCCTTTCACTGATTAATTAATTTAATGCGCTTATTATGTAAACAAGATGTGAAAATTGATTATCTTTATTATCGTTCAAACAACTTGTCCAATGACTTTTGAACAACTTTCCAGTCCTCTGAAGAAAATTAATAGGTTCAGTGGTTCACATATACGACATATACCATGTAGTGGTGTATGTAAGAAGGGACAAGGGCTCTCTATTTACAATTAAATACCCAGGGAATCAAGGAATAAGATTATTATTATAGGAGGATTAAAGCGAAGAATATTATATTCTTGTTCGCAGTTGGAATCATTCTTCTCTGCCCTCTAGCTCGCAATGGATGTCGATGGCGGAGGTGGTTTGGGTCGTAGAGGTCTTTCGAAATTCACCGAAATACTCCGTAGACCTCGCGGCGAGGCTGAAGTACGTAAAAGTGCATGTATTTATATAAAAACAAACCGTAAGTCTGGAGCCGAAAGACCAGTCGCAACCCACCAACCTATGTCAACCGAAAATGTACACCCCTCCTTGATAAAACATGTATGCCTTATCTGCTCCTAACCGACCCTCACGACGCCTGAACTGATCCTAACCAACACACACGGTCTCCGATACAGCAATTACGCCGTTTTACTTTTCCATGTCTAATCAATTTGCATAGAATTGGAACAAGAATGACGTTTTGCCCCCTCAAGAATTCCTTCCCTAATCCATTCAATACATTGTTTTCTAGTTTCATTATCCTCAACGAGACCCATCTTAGGAGTTCCTCATCTTTCTCTCTCTGCCCTTTTTGGTAACCAGACCTGGGCTGTTATCTTCTCTGGACAACCCTTCAGACTGACTCCAATTTGTCCCTCTCCTTGGTAGCCAAAGCGTACAAGCACCTATTAGAAAAATATCTGCGTTGTTTGAGAGTCTGTTGAAATCTAGTGATATAATTTTCTCGACTCCATTCATGACTTCTGGTAGACGATGGTTGGCATTCGAATTTTCCTGTTTACTCTTGTTCATCTGTTGCAAATTTTTTGATGCCTGAACCCTTTGCATAAAACTTCACTGGTGCTGTTGGGATGTCAAGATTACGATGTGGACCACTATAACTAGGTTCAGCTTAAGTCGTTCAGTCATTTACATCGAAATGGGAATCATATTGGAATCTCTTTACACTATTTCAATGAGATGTATATTTTTATATACATCAGTAATAATAATAAATGTACGTTTTCAGAAATACGCAATTTTTAGTCAGAGCTGTATTATTTTGTGGATGATTTGAACAGATTTAATCACATGGAAAATTATCAGGATCAGTACAAAAAATGAACAACAACAAGAATATGGCCATCAATTTGTAGCTCTACTATGCTCTGCATTATAATGGCTGTACTTTTAAACATTCATTTCCAAATATATTCTCAGTAGCAAAGGGCTGTCCAGTGTCTCTTTTTAATGCAAAATGTCTACTTTTGTCTAAGTCTGAACTGGGTCCTGTCACACATAATATTCTAAAACATTGTTCTGTTTTAAGTCCTTGATGATTTTTTTTCAGTTTAATAAACTTAGCAAGTTCAAGCTCAGTGGCTCACTGTAATTCATAATACACAAAATTGTATATATATATATATACGTATGTGCAGAACTGCATGTGCGTCATTTTCTGTTAAGAAGATGATGCGCACTATTATAATGGTACAGGCTGGAATGCTGCTATAGATGCTGACATTGCCTGTTGGTTAATATGGTTAATTATCGTAAATATTCTGCTTCTGTCTTTCGTCTGCAGTGCTGTGAGTTGTGTGTTGGAGATTTTCTTTAGAACTAGTCATTAGCAAATAATTTTTTTAGGTTTTCAAATAGAATTATAGTAGAATTAGGACTGACAATACAACAGTTTTTTAACTTCTCTTAACAGAGCATCTCTGAGTCACCTGACCTGGATTTTGTCTATGATGATTCGGACAAATATGAGGCAGAGATAGCTGGTGAGTACATTTCTCTCTACTGGTCAGACAAACCAAAAGTAACACTCAGCCGCTCTAACAAAATCTCATGGTCTACAGTGTCAAACGCAGCGCTTTATGTGACTATGTTCCACAAAAACATTTGATCCACTCGAGCGATTGCTCCAAAATTTTGCATGAATGCTCTTTAGCAGCCCAGAAAAACATGGGGGTTTTGTGATCCCAAAATGTTACCCAGGGGGTTCGCAATTCCAAAATCTTACTCCTCCATGCTCACCTATAACGAGGCACGGCCATTTCTCCGTTGTACTATAATTTTCATGTTGACATTTTTTTACGTCATTTCCTGACATCACTTCTGGCCAAAGACCAGAAACACGTAAACACAAAATTCAAGCAGATTCACTAAATGATGGTATGAACAGATGATAGCGGGTAAGCCTGTAAAATTTAATTTTGATATTCCTACTTCTGGCCAAAATATTTTCCAGAATATTTAAATAGGTTTTTTGTTACTTTTTGTTGCATTGCGTTTTTGAAATTTCGTCAAAAATGGTGAGTGTCTTCACTAGAAATGGTATAACTCTTGTTCTGTTTGAAATATTTTAATGAAATCTGGCCATCATATGTAAATATGAATTGTCTTTAAAACTGTAAAAATTCATTTAGAAATTATTACTTCTGGCCAAGATATTGACAAAAAACGTAGGGGTATCTTTTTTGGCCCACCCTGTATATGGATAATCTTGAAAACTAGTATTTTAAGTGGGATGGTATTTGCTCCTATCATTTTCCTTGTAGTGAAATAGCATTTTATAACTTGTTGCAATGAAAACTGACTACACTGTACTTCTACTGTGGCCTATTGTGCTGTTGTCAAGTGATTTGACGTCTTTCACCATTGTTTCTGAGTTATTTGGACGTTGTTAACTCATCAAGTCAGTGGATTTTAAGTTGTCATGGTGTCGATATTAATTTCTAAAGGTAGCTTTAGATAATCTGTTTGAAGGTGATGGTTAATTGACAGTTTTTGGTTGCGAAGATTGTTATCCTGCAGGGACAACGTGAAATTGGTCTGTATGAATTCTGAGTATTATTGAGAAACCAGAATTTGCCTGTTGGTGAATAAATCTACAAATTTAAGTTAGGCTGTTGTTGCATTTTTTAATGTTTATTTTCATTTTGTTATTTGTAGAACTGTACAGCTATACTGAAGAATGTGAACTCTTTGTTAACAAAAAGTGTTTTGACGAAACAGCACTTGGATATTGTAAGTCAGAGTCCTGGCTGACCATTAGGGATGTAAATATGGAGCTAGTATCAGTTTCGTTTATGAACATCTGAATAGCTGCAGTGGTATCATTGGCAGCAGATTCATAGAATTTTGCAGACTGTGCAGGCCTGTTGTTCAGTGCCTTCTTAATTGTTGTCAATGAAGGTATTACCGTATTTTCGTCGATATAACACTTGCTTGTATATAGCACGCACGGCTTGCATGCGAATATAACCAGCTACTTTGATGGAATTGTGAAACT
This sequence comes from Lumbricus rubellus, assembly GCA_945859605.1. NCBI lineage: Eukaryota > Metazoa > Annelida > Clitellata > Crassiclitellata > Lumbricidae > Lumbricus > Lumbricus rubellus. Next base: position 35,613,377 of record OX243815.1, on the reverse strand, counting down.
ATTGAATTATATGTCTTGCACCAGATTATAACATGCACCCAATTCATGCTTCCACTTATGCATTAATAGATGAACAACATGTATTTGTTTGTTTGTTTGTATGTTTGTATGTGCACTTGTTATAGCGCCCCTTCAAGCTCTCTACTTAGACACACTCCCGACTACACTGCATCGGGGTTTATTTCTGATTGAATATAGTCATAACTGGTTCCATTATACACAAAATTAAAATTTATTTCATAAAGATTCCATTTGCAAAGAAACACAGATTGTGGCTAAAATGAACATTTAAATTTAGTTTGCTTATAGATATACACATTTTCTATATTCATGTGAAACTTGTAAGTGAAAATTACCTTGTTCCTACTTTTTTACTGGCATCTTCACCGAGTCGGGTAGGGTCTCCAACTCTCCATCTGCAAAAGATTAAAAAATTTACTAGAGAGTGAATTTGAAAGGCAGGCTTTGATATAAAATATATTTGATCAAAGCTAAATTTGTTAAAAGTGTATTTTTAGCTGATTTAATTATTTGCCCATTGTCACATTATTTTTTCCGTCATTCCAATTTATAAGAACATTGAAGTAAGAATTCTTTTCATCAATCCCATTTCCACATACCCTTGAATAAGTAGTGTGCACTAGTGTATTCTCATACTATGGGGTGATGATAAACATGCACTTCGGAGTGGTAGTGGTGTACTCTTATAAAATGTCACTTGACCTACCAGAAGTAATATAATTTGAAACTTTACATTTTCAAATGACCATGGAGCATATCAGTATGTATGAGCACTTGTTATAGTACTGCTTCAAGATCTACTCAGAGACTCTCCCAATTGCAGCGCAGACACTGAATCGGTTTCACACCAAAGCGCATGAGCAATTGCCAGTAAAGGACTTGCTCAGGGTCCCTATGCGATGGCTTGAGGTTCGATTCAAACTCGCAACCTTCCGGCTACAGGGCTCTGATCATACCCTATTACCCCACATTGTTGTGCCCCCAAATCAAATGGGGCGCAGTGGTGTAGAGGTATGGGCTGAGTTGAATGAGAAGTATGTTTCATTAGTCGAGGGTCCAATGGCAAAGCAACTGAAGTATAGAGATTTGTTATGGGATATTGAGATCAGCTGCTTCTCAAGCCATAATCATGTAGCCATTGTCATGTAGCCATTGTCATGTAGCCATTGTCATGTAGCCATTGTCATGTAGCCATTGTCATGTAGCCATTGTCATGTAGCAATTGTTTCATGCTTATCATCCTGTCTTCTGTATTGCAGAATACTTTCTCTTGAAGAAACTACTTAAGATAGTATGCAGCTGAAGTACTCTATTTTCTTAGAGGTTTCTTGGGCATATGTAGCATCGTTGTTACTTGTTTCTGATTGTTTGCAGTGAGTGATTTGAAGTGGATGGCTGGAGATGAGCACACGCAGCATACTCATGTCATGAGACTGTTGAACATGACGGAAGTTTCGGATAGGCAGTCACGAATGAGGGCCGTGCGTGCACTGCTCTACCTCTGTCAAGGTTCGATGAATCTAGAAAGCCACTAGATTAGCAGCTCTGCTGGGTGGTTCAAAGGCAGGATAGATTTATGAAGGAAATTGGGTTTTTATGAGAAATTATATTTCTGTCAAAGATTAATTTAGAAATAAAGAAAGTTTAAGTTTACCAGACTTTACTCTATACTAATAGTCAGTGATGGTCATTTGCATGGATTAGGGTTAATTATTTTGAGATCCTGAAAGTGTGGGATGGGTTTAGTATAATGGTGACACACTGGCACGAAGAGTCATGGATCATGTGTATCGCTTCTGGCAACTCTCCTAAACGTCCATTTTGGCAAATAGCGGTAAAATGAGCAGTAGGATGCAAAGGGCACCTTGCATGGCTGGTGGCAGTTAAATTCAACTCCTGTTTTAACATGTTATCATCTGTTCAAGTATTCATACTATGAATTGTGATGATGCTGCGGTTTATCAGCTTGAAATTAAACAAGGATATTTTAAAAATTATTATTGTAAACGCTCTACTGAGCAGAATCAAATAACAGACTCTTCTGAATTGGGGATATGGGACAAATATGCGAGATGTATTCTGTGAATTGGAGATGCATTGCAGTGAAAACTGGAGTTGTATGTTTGAAACGACGATTGAATGCTTATTTGTGCGTTGATGATAGGTGCATTTGGTGAATGTTATACGGAAGAGCAGCACAACAGCTACACCCAACACAACGTCTTTCTGCTCTATGAATGTGGAGCGTTCAACACATTCGTTCAGCTGTTGAACATGGAAGTTGAGTAAGTTGCCATCCAATTTTGTGTGTGTGGAAGTATGGAAATGTAGACAGTTGTATAAATACGAATTAACTATCCGAATTTGCCGCCTGTAAGTTTGTAACTCCTCCACTGCAACCGTTTTATATACTTCATCTATCGAATTTGATGTGATGTGTGCTTAAGCGTAATAGTGTGACGAAGACGTTCTCATAACTCTTAATCATTTTTTTATAGACATGCGACTTTATATTGCGATTTGTAGTAAAAGGTCATTGCATTTTTAAAATGACAAAATATTTATCTCAAAGACTTAGCTGACGTAAATTTCCCTATTGTGGGCCAGCTTTGCCCATTCTGATGGGTGGCTAATGGTTATACAATATACACATTTTGTTTTCTTGTGTGTTTCTTTTGAGCAGTTCAATAATGCTGTCTTTGGGGGCCATATAAAAAACTGCCATATATATGAGACCTGTATGGTATTATGGCAGAATTTGTGTCTGGTGTATTTTGTTTTGATATATGTGAAATATTTTATATATATGTATACTGTTTCTAAGTATGAATAAATCATTGAATATACACAAAATATGATGACTCTGTGTTTGATCAGTCGAGCTTGAGCTATGTTCACACTTGTCGTTGATTATTGGGCTACTGTTTCATTTGTAGAAATAATAATTTATTTTTTAGGAATTGCACAGCTGCTTCTGCAGCCATTCGTAAGCCAGCAGTATCTCTAGCTGACAGCACGGATCTAAGGTAAGTAACTATGTAATAATAATAATAATAATAATAATAATCTTTTCTTTAATTGAGTGCCTGCAAACGCACTGCACTTTACATGTACAAGTTATGCAGTAATCTTAATTAACATCAAATTTAACTATAGATACTAACTGAACAGACAGCCAGCAATTACACGGCGCTAATATCAGCCTACAAAGCATGTCCGCCCAATGGGGACTCGAACTCGCTACCTCTCGCTCTTTACACCAGCATGTTGTCCATAACTCTACCGGGTCCCCCAAATGTATACTGCATCAACATATTGGAATAATATTTCTGTATATGCACACTGGGTCCTGCATACTAAAGTTGTACATCAGTGTGCATATCAGTGTGCATAAATTGTATGTATAGACAGGATTTCTGTATTGCTGACGTTTATCAAAGTTGACCATTTATCAAACCCACATACAAATGCAGACCAGAAATGTATACATAAGCCATATGCCCTTAATGGACTGACTATGTAAACGCTAAGTGATAACAGTAAATGGGGTTTCTGCATTAGTCTGGCGCTGCATGGAGGGTCTGACTTCCATATTCTTGCGGGAAAGTCTCTGCTATCCCACCTACAGCGGTGATCTGCTCTCCAATTGGCTGATCAAGCTGAACTCTTGAGTCCCTTGCTCGCGGACTACTATAATGCGATGGTGCTCTTTCACGGTGGCTGACCCTTGAACCTGGAATGGGCTGTTGCACTCTGCCTGGTGCATAAAGGTCACATCAATATGTTCCTTTTGCATTTAAAAACTGTCTTATTTAGCTGTGGTTGGACTGGGAGTGCTTCTGAGAAGATTACTGTAAACTACTTTCACTTGTAGTTGGCCACAGGCCACGAGTTGACTCAAACGTTTCCAGTACAACTAACTTTATTAATGATATTCACATATTTATATACAATTATAAAACTACACTCCGCCTATAATGCTAAGATTGTCCAATCAGGACACAGTGTGTCCTGTCATAATTCTTGAGTGACAGTTCATAGTTCAATTTAATAAATATATAATATATATGTGTCCATATATTAGACCTGAGAGTCACTTCACTTTGGAATTATGACTTGACTCGGAGAACTACATGACTTGAAAGTGACTTGACTCCACCTTCGTGACTTGACTTGACTTCCAACTTTCGTGACTTGGAGTCACGACTTCTGTCTAGTTTCATTTAATAAGTGCATTGGCAGCTGGGAACTGCATGCCTATATAGACCTAACATTATTTTTTGAAGCTGTGACCTTATTTTCTGATGTATTTTCAGTTTCACCCCGCCCTATATTAGTAACTGTCCCATACCAAGTAGTGCGGACCTGGTGACCCTGTATTACACAAACCACACACATCAAGTTGAATCAAATCAAATGAAAAAATGTCCACCAGTTTGTAAAACGATATCAAATTGCTGACCTACATTCGGTCATACCAAAAATAAGTGAGTCAATCTATAACACTGAAGGCGCTGGGCTCTAGCTAGAAACTGTATAGCCTAGAGTTGCACAAAACACATTGTCCAGCATTCCAGCTCCAACAATGGAGCCAAATACAGTAACGTAAGCTAAATGCTGCACACATTGTTCATGTTTCTTAATTCTTATAATACTTATTATTTAATTAGCAGCAGTTAGTATTAACATTTAACATATTGCCACTTGTAGGCCTATACGTGACAACACTACTCATGTTGCAGTTCGAGCGTCAGACTTAACTAAGTTACAGCTTAGAAGTTCTTGAGTGTAAACAGTCAAACAGTTGACTACTCAGTTGACTCGTGATAGGATAGTGGAAAGAATTGCCTGTAATTGTCATGAATGAAGGACACCACATTTGCATCAATAATAATCAATATCACATGTTGTCGCATAGTTTATACACTTCAGATTCAATTTAAAAATACCGTCTATCAGATTGAACAGTCTAAAAAATGTGGGGATGGGTCTGATTGGATCATTGGGGCAACACCCTCCCAAACTCCCCAAAAAGTTACATGAAGCCTTGATGAAGGAGATTGGGCCTACAGTGTGGGTTTCTAAAACAAGTTAACAGCACTCACTTGCAGTAGATCCTTTCGTCGTTTAAGGGTTCATACGATACTGAGCCGGTACTAGTACTTGGTCCGGCATCATCTTTTGCGACATGCAAGTATCCGTAGTATTTCCATACCTCACTACGAGGACGGCTGCTGCAGCTGCCTTTACGACCAACGCCAGTAATAACACGAAGTTCAGCTAATGCGGCCCGTTCACTTCTACTAAGCGCAGACGAACTAACGTTCTTATTCTTAAGGTCCGAGGACCCTGACGCTGGCTTACGCTGCGGTACTATTTTCTGCATAATTACAGTTAATAGACCCAAAACAGATAAACTCGTTCTCGATTCAATGTACTACAAACTTTCAAACGCGTCTATATCACAGTCCATCACTTTAAGAAACTATGAAACATTGGAAATTACCCGAATTTCCGCTAGTTTCTTGTTTATAGGCATCGGCCATCAGGCGTCTTATAAATCAAATAAGTAAGTAGGCCTCAGAATAATTTTGAGTGATCGAGTCGACTATGCAGGAATAATATGGCGGCGGTTTGGAGAGAAAAAATTGGCGGCGACTTGGATTAAATATGACTTGACTTGACTTGACCTATATCAAGTCGACTTAGTCGACTTAACGGCGGCGACTCTCAGGTCTACCATATATATCTATGCCTAGCTACCTACCTATGACATTACCTCTAATCTTTCTTTTTTTTAAAGTTTGCAAATCATAACAATTTGTAAACTTAAATATAATATATATAAAATCAACACAATAATAATTAAAATAAAAACTAATTATCTACTACATATGTTTTCCCTGGATCCATATGTACCTTACATTACATTACTTCTCTACGTACAGTCTAGACCTATCTAACATTGCCTTTATTTTGTCAGGTTTATTTTCTCTTGACCTAAACTAATCACATGACCACTAAATTTGATTTCAAGTTAACCAAATTCACTCTTATTTAAAGTGAGAGTCAGATTATATGTTCTCGTCATTCTACATTAAAATAGCACAATTAGCCTAATATGCTTGAGATGGTCATCGTTCATCCCATGTCATCGAATGGACTGCTTGATTGCTTCACGATGCCCATAGCGATGAGTTCAGAAATCTGTCTCTCGACTTCCGACCGATACATCAGTGGTATGTGATAGGCAGAAAACTCTTTTCGTACAAACTCAGGCAGCAGATTAACTTCACGTTCTACGACAATAAAAAAATCAGGTTTGTCAGAAAAACAGTCAGTGTATTTATTTAAAACATTCAGCAATTGTGTTTGTTGTGTGACAGTCAAATGTTCAAGTTGCTTATGATCTAGTCCTATCTGCAAAGTTCTAAACGCTATTTGATCTCTAGGTATGACCGTAATTGGCACTCGGTCTAACACAACATTTCTGGCTTTTAGTTGGCAATCAGTACAGGATGCACACCACTCTTTAACTTCGCTTTTAATTCCGGGCCAAATAAAAGATAGACTTATCCTTTCTAGAGTTTTATCTTCAGGGAAATGACCGCCGAACACCGATTCGTGAGCCAATTCTTTAATCTTCTGTCGCCTCTGCTGGGGCACAGCCAGTAACATGACTTGTCCTGTTATCTTTCCTCGTTTATATAACAGACCATTACACAAGCAAAACTCTGAATTCCCTTCTCTTGCCAAATCAAGCCATTTCCGTAGCGACACATCCGCTTGTTGTTGCTTGGCAAAGACCATAGAATCTGATAAACCTACAGTCTGCTGCAATTGATGTTGCGCTGATACATGTTCCGGCTTTTGTTGTGCCAATGCAGTTTTATCTGAAATACTTTCATGTCTTGCCGAGTCAAATAAACTTACGCTTGGATAGTCTGTCATTTCAGTTTTATCTAAAACTTTTGGTTCTTCCATCAAACTTACTTCCTCACTCATTTGTTGTTCAGCTTTTTTCAACTGCGATCTCGTCATCATATTTGACTGAATTTGAGCGTCTAGAATAGGAATTTGTGGCAATGCTTTCAATTCAGCAATCAGTTCAGGGTGTAACAAAAATGTTTCCCTGCCCGACATATTCTCCACAACCGCGCATACACACTGCATGTACGGCCTTATGTTCACCAGTTTAGAATTGTCAACAGGACTGTCATTAGTTAGCCTCAATTCGAGCTTAACCAACTTTGCTAAAACAGGTTTTCCAGCTGCACATTGAAGACTGACTTGACCCATTTCCTCAACAGGCAATCCTTTAATCAAATCATTGCTCAAAACTGGAATCTCCGTCCCACTGTCCACTAGCGCCTTTGCTTTCACATGCTGACTCCCATTCACTTTCAGTTCAATGTCTAAATGCTGTAAGGTTGCCTTTTTCAGCACCACTTTAGACTGAAAACAATTCACATCCTTTTCTTCTTTCGTCTTACTTACTTTCTGATCCACCTTCTCCTCTTTCTCCAGAACACATTTCATTACGACCTTCGGTTCAGTCTCTATCTCTTTCACATCTTCACTATCATCCTCACTGAATTCCTCGGGTCTGTTAATCACCTGTAGGCCTACCATCGGCCTCACTATTTTTTCTAGCGCACACGCCCTGGATGAAACTTCTTCCTGTTTCTTTTTCCAAACCTTCTCCATATTTTCCCGTCTCTCCATTCGATCTGTCTCCATCTGTCTCAATTGTAGCTTCTGTAATTGTATCTCTTCTCTTCTCAGCTCTATCTCTTGCCTTAAAGCCATCTCTCTCAGAGCCAATTCCTCTCTTCTCTCCTCAAAGCCATCTCCTCTATTTTCGATCTCTCTTCTCTGCCGGTACTCATCCTCCCAGGCGTATATTCTTCTTCTTCTGACACTCTGCTGTCTTCTCCATAATCAGCATACGTAGGCCTACCTACTTGTATTTCTCCTTCTTCTGCAATCCATGCCTTGGCCAATTCCTCACACAGTGCCTCACGATCAAGTAAAAACAATTCATCTTGCGACTTTCCATACTTCCTCAACACATGTCTCACCTTCTCGGTAGACATACTATCCATTTCTGCCCGTCTTTCACTTGCAAGACTTTCCATCTTGTTATACAAATCAATCACAAAATGACAACACAATGAAAATCACCACCAAAGTACAAAATCACCACACAGTGAAAATCACAACACAATCAAAGTCACAACACAATCAAAATCACCATCAAGTGCATCAACTAAAAATCACACACACACACACAAGTGTTCACGAGTGCACAACCAAACTTAACTTATCTTCTTTTCTTATGTTCTTTGAAGACCAACAGGAACGGTAGACCTTGACTCTTGTCGTAGCTCCGTCCCGTCTCAGAATCGACTTGACTTGTCCTTGACCTGTCCTTCAAGTAGGATCGTCGTTGAACTGGACCTCTGCACTCCGGAATTGTCTGTCTCCTTCGATCGTCACCTTTGCCTTCACAGATCGTCACCGTCGTAGATCGATCGTCACCGGTACCGTCACCTTCGCAGTTCGTCACCGTCGACCAGTTGAACGACCTGTTCCTCGTCTTCCCTCCACCAGCGTTGACTTGCTCCACACCGTCCGATGTAGACGTGGTCTGCTGCACAGACCTGGAAACCGATCAGCTTTGCTTCGTCTGATTTCCTCCACAACAGCGTCGATGGCGTCACACAGAAGGCAACGAATGCAACTCAGACCTATATAGGATCAGCCCTCGTTGCACTCATTAACCAACTGTCGACCATCCGTCCGTCTGAATTCACTTGAAGATCGTCTCACACGAATCAGACAAAAAAAACTTGTTGCTAGTTATCTGTCTCCAACACTCCAACAGTCTCTTCAATAATATCTCCACCAGTCTCTTCGATTCAGTCTCTTCGGTTTGCGTGGCCAGGGATCATTCGTATCCCACCGTTAGCTGCCACCAAATGTAAACTGCCTTCACTTGCAGTTGGCCACAGGCCACGAGTTGACTCAAACGTTTCCAGTACAACTAACTTTATTAATGATATTCACATATTTATATACAATTATAAAACTACACTCCGCCTATAATGCTAAGATTGTCCAATCAGGACACAGTGTGTCCTGTCATAATTCTTGAGTGACAGTTCATAGTTCAATTTAATAAATATATAATATATATGTGTCCATATATATCTATGCCTAGCTACCTACCTATGACAATTACCTTGAAGGTGCGCTATATTATAAAAACTCAGTAATGATAATCATAGAAAAATAATAATAATAATAGTAATAATTATAGAAAATATTATTATTATTATTATTAAAACTTGGATGATAAGTTGATAATAAAATGGAGGGCTACCATTATGCTTTCATTCTATTTGGCATCTGGCCAGCTGGATGGACCATGGCCACATGAAGTAAAAATGATCAGACTACATTTTAGACAGGGTTGTGAGACAAAGTGAATGGCCAGGATAGGACACAGCCAGCCAGAAAGGAGAACACAATGAATGTTTCACTCCAGATGAGTCGAGTCTCTTAAATATTGAAGAAACGAAGTCACACTGCAAAGTTGTGTCAAATAAATTTGACCGTACACAGTCTCATGGATGGACAGGCAATGGATACATTGTTTACGTTATTCAGATCAGGAACTAGAATCCTCTTAAAGAAATAGAGTTTCAGTTATGATAAATAAGTAAGTTGTTTTGACTGTTAGCCTAATAGAGCCTGAGTGGAGCTTAGCGACATCAACCGCATGTTAAATTGTTAATTTTACTGTTGTGAGATGATTGCAAATAACCCAACGCAATGAACATACAAAAGCCGGTCATTTTCCAGGTTTCTAGCTTTAAGTTTTGTCAGTAAAAAATATGGAGTTGATTCAATTTTGTTTCTAATTTTAGTACAATTTTGTTATAATTTGTATGCATAGTCTGGTTAAGGCAATGGTTAAGGCACTTGTTCACAAGCCTCTACAGATAATCTCATCAGAGCTAATTCTGAGTCATGGGTTCATTTGACAGAGATGAAAACAGAAGCTCTGTAATTCAACATGAATTCCAAAATTATGTTGGTACTATTACATTTTATATATATAATTATATATACCGGTATATATATATATTGACTGTGAAAGGATTGACCGAGCTGGGTCATCCATCCAAAAAGCAATGAAGGCTGGTAATGGTTTACTGCGCTGTGCTTGCCAGCATTCATATACATAGCTTACCTGATGATGATGATGATGATGATGGTGACGATGACGACGAACGATGAGGAGGAGGAGGACGACGACGATAACGGTGATGTTGCTGATGTTGGTGTTGACTTATATTTTGCTTTCTCATAGTAGGATAATGATTGTTATCCTAATGACAAGATTCTGTGTTTAGGATCTTGCTGAATGTCATGTACACAATGGTTGAGACTCTACGTTGGCCGAATGACACGGAACCAGACAGATACAAAAGACTTCGTGAAAACTTTCGAAATGATTTGAGTGAGTCAGTCAGTTACTGATGAGATTCTGATAGAATAAATTTTATTTGCACTTCGGTTTGACTGATAATGTAGTGAATTCTTTTTAGAGCAGTGGCCCTGATTATAAGCTGCGTATTGCTTTTTCTTGTAGGTAGACCAAATTGTTTCCTTTGTAGTTGTACAGAAATGTAATTGTTATAACAAGAAGACTTGATGACTCACGGTCAGATTACGAAATGTAAGAAAATACCTAAATGAGTTATGTTCATTAAGCTCAAGTTGATGAAAGTTAAATTGTAACATGTTAAGTGTGGTTATTATTATTATTATTCCACAGTTTAACATTGTCCTATGACATCAATGGCCGTTGACGACTTAAGTGGTAGCATAAATATTTGAAGATCTATGCTGTTTTCTCAGATGCATTGAAGTTTGATTTGGTTGGCTCTGTGGCTGTCTTCTCTCTAAACAAGACAGTGTGCAAGACTCGCTGTAGCTTGTCTGAAGCATGAATGATGGTTCAATGGTTTGTTTCAGTTCATCCAATGTCAGAGGGAGAAGAGACGCTGGCCGTCATTCTCTTTGGAATGGTCACCAAGTTCTGCAGTGGAACTGCCCCTCACTTTCCAATGAAAAAAGTTTTGCTTCTGCTCTGGAAAGTTGTCCTTGTGAGCAGATCTTCTACTATGTAGATGTAGAACTTCAATTTATGTTTGGCATTGCATTCTCATCTATTGTTTATTTATAATGCTCAGGTAATTTCAAGATGACTTCACTGTACCATATTACCGGTATATAGCATACTTGAATTCATTTAAGTGATTCGTTTATTGAATTGCAAAAATGTTGTACAAACAAATATGATTTCCCATTAAATATATTAATATTGTGGAGCATATGGTAGACCAAGATAAATAGGGTGGTGCATTAACCGGACTGCAATATATTTTGATAAAATCTCGGTAGAAAGAGTATTGGTGAGATCAGTGGCCTACATGATGCATGCATAAAATTGCTCTCTTTGGTTGTGTATGTTTCTGCATCAGCTGGTATGCCTAGATTTCTGAGTCATTTCACTTCATTTTGTCTTATACGCGATCTTGCGCAGCGTAAATTTAGCGCAAATTTCCAGGTTTCACGCAACAGCGCAAAAATTGCCTATCTGCGCGATTTTAGCGCAATTTTTGACAAAATCTTGCTAATTTATCTAAATTGGGCTTTGATTGACTTAAAATATCACTGCGGCGCACGGCAGTTCAACATAGCAACGAAACCGATGGGCGATAATCAAAATGGCGGCCTTAGAATGGGATGAAATTATATTGGAATTTTTAGTTAAAGATCGTTATTTTTGGTAGTAATGTACCAAACTTAAAGTATAAAAATTCCAGAACTTCACGGCCACACAATAAAATATGTTGGACGAAGTTTCTCAAAGCGGTCACACGGCAGCGTCGCGTACTTATGACAGAGCGAACGCATTTAATCTATAGGCGTCAGGCGTGCAGACAAAGACGGAAGGCTACTATTCAGCACGTTGTGTAACTTGGTGATTCATTATAATATAGGCATATGATATTAATAAATAAATACCATCTTGAAGTTGTATGCCTATTTGTAATGAGCGTAGATTGCGGTGGGCGCAAATTTTGCAAAATAATTCTTCGCAATCGTCTGATTACATTAATCTTGTGGTTATAGGAACTTTATAACTGCATTTTTTGCTAGATTTTCTAATTTCTAGAACGCCAAAGCTTTACACTAAGTGACAAAAACACTGCTAGATACTTTGGTACACCGATTTAATGAAAAAAATAAATAACGAAAATTATAAATTTTTAACTTGCCCAAATTGGCGCAAATTTTTCATTTTTGGTGCGCAATTTTTTCAGTTTCTTGGCGCAAATTTCTGGGGGCCCTAATTAGACAGATATATACATGTATAAGAATCTGTGACCTGTGGATAATTAATAATTTTAAGGTGAGTCTTGGTGGGTTGAGCGACATTCATTCGCAGAAGAACCAGAAGCGCCTTGACGCCGGCTTACCTCTAATGACAGAAGACACGCACGAAGTGTGCAAGCACATGAGAGCATCTTCTCCTCCTGCTTCGGCTGCAGACCTCATTGAACAACATCAGCAGATACGCAGAACATTTCGAGGCACTAAAAAGGTTGGTGCGGGCGGACACTTGTTCTCGTTTTTAGACACGATGTGGAACACACAAATACCTGATCGTTGTATCTGTGAGGCCTTTCAGATATGTACTTGCTGTGGCCAGAACAGTGGACTAAGATATTGGTGAAGGAGATGGACACTTCTAAGAGGTTTTTACATGTCTTTCATGAAGTTTGGAAGCGCCAAAGAGCTGCAGTGTTGCTCAAAGTCATGATTGGCATCGCTTTCATTATTGCTCAAAATGAACGGAATAAATGTCACTTGTAGTGCTGCCCACAATGCTTGAATTCAGAATGAAATTCATTTTTCATTCTTCAGAATGAAACTCATAATCTGAATCTGAATTGCTGAAAATCATACTCAAAAGTTTGTCTTCATTTTACCAAATGCAGTTGTAAAACACATTCATAAAAGATAACAGATCGCCAAATTTTCAGCTATGAATGATATCTCTACAGCTATCACATGTTTGTATATACATGGTGAATGGAAAAAACCAAACCTCTACAATAACTATAGAAATTGACACCAAGCATGTAAAAATATTATTGAGAATAAAACTGTTTGATTCCCAACTATAAACTTAACTAGTTTTATAATTATATGTCATTCCAGTTAAAACTTGAAGTCTATTAAAATGTTTCAAGAAGTGTAGAGCGACTGAATTAGCGGAGGTAAACATGCAGGCACGCCTTGAACGATCAAGGCATTTGCTGATGTGCTATCCTGCAAACTTGTTTTCATATCAAATAACCTAGACCTTTATCCCGTGTAATATAAAATCTGGCCTGTGATGAAAGAAATAGTTTACAAGAAAAGGTATGCGATGTCGGAGAACTGCATAAGCATATAATACAGACATGGGATGAATTTCATCAAGCTGTAATCAATTCAGCAATTAGTCAGTGGCGAGCGCTTCTTTGTGCGTGTGCTGAGGCTGAAGGATGACATTTTGAACACACATTACGACTGACAAATGATAGCTACCCGATTCATGTCCTTTAAACTGAAGTTTCTCCATATTTTATTAAAATGTACAAATTATTGTAGAAATTATCGTAGTAATTGGAGAGGTTCGTTTTTTCCCCGTTCACCATGTATAACACCATGTATAACACTAATGAGGAGCAGTCGTGTAAACTATCATACGGGTATGAATAGTTAGAAACTTCATTTTCTTCATATGAGGGCAGGTGGGTGGCCAGTCCTCTCCCTTGCTGTTTCATCTTCCCACTGACAGTATAATATGGCACGATTGCTGGTGGAAGAGATATCTCAAACAAAATTCCTGTCCTGAGGGAGGGGGGAATTTGAACTCCGACCTCTTGCTTAACAGTGTAGTCATGCTAACCACTACACTATGAAGCACCATACATGTGTAATGTGTATGTGTGATGAATGAAAAATTGTAGCTTCTGTATTGCTCTAATATTATTATTGGCTAACTTATTTATGTAGGCATGTTCTGGTTCTCTGACTACAGCCACTGCCTGTGTTGAGAGTGCTACATCACAATCAGTGGCGGCGCTACGGGAGGTCGCGGCAGGTCATTTGACCTGCCTATTTTGCTCACGACCTGCCTAATGACCTGCCTAAAAAACTTTGGAATTTTTAAAAATATATTGTGCATTCTTTTATTTAAGAGTTTTAAATGAAAAATCAACATTATTTTTTCCTCGCCCAAAAGATCACTAGTGTTGTAGACTTGTAGTGCAATTATTATATCCAAGTGACTTTAAATTACGTCTGATCTTATCTAGTAGGTAAATAGACATAGAGTCATACACTGACTGTAATAGCCCAGAAGCCCTAGGATTTGCCGACGACCAAGCAATACTGGCGACTACACGGGAGGGCTGAAGAAATTGATGGATCAACTAATTAGGTTAATACGACCTTAACAAAATACAACATAAAGATAAATCGGAGAGACAAAGATTGTGAGGATTAGTGGAGGAGAGGAGGAGATAGCAATGAAAATAACAATAAATGGAGAGGAAGTGGAACAGGTCAAGAGCTTCTGCTAGACCTAGGCCTACTTGGAAAGTATGATAACAACAGATGCTAGATGCCATAGTGATATAAAACGAAGAATATTATTAGGAAATATGCGTTCACGAAAAGAAGAGAGTTGATAAGAGGAGGTTTGAGCAAATATCTAAAGAAGAGACTTAGGCTAATCGTCAAAGTACTGGTATGTTGTGTGGTACTGTAGGCTATGGGTCGGAGACGTGGACTATCAGGAAAGAGGATATCAAGAGATTGTAAACCTTTTAGATGTGGATATGGAGAAGGATATGGTAGATGTAAGCTGGACGGAGCGTGTGACGAGTGAAGATGTGACGCAAAGAGTAGGAAAAAAAGATAGGCCTAACTGCAGATGACAATTGACAATTAGGGGAGATTGGAGGGGAAAAGAAAGACAGGAAGACCGAGGCAGATGATGCTGGGATGGATGATGAGTTTTTGATGACTGACGGATACAACGAACTGAAAAGAAAGGCACAGCGAAGAGAAGAATGGCGTCATTGGAAGTTGAAACCTGCCGAGGGGCAGAGAACTTAACTCATTGCCGCCTGAATTGTTCCGATACCTATTGCGTTAATCGGGTCACCCGCGACCCGATCCGGCGGGAAAGAGTTAAAGAAGAGGAGAAGGCCTAAGTGGTTTAAATTCAATCATCAATTTCTTCGACCTGCCAAATAGTTCCCATGACCCCGATGCGACCTGCCGAAATTTTTGAGCTGGCGCCGCCACTGATCACAATTTATGTGTCTATAACGTACATAGAGTTATATAACACTCGTTGATGCTATATATTTTAAACAAGTTCTAGTTTGATTGTTTGCTTGATTAATTGCTTGATTGATTATTGTTTTTGAAGCACATTGTCTGAGTTGATTGTGTGCTTGTTTGATTGATAGTTTGATTGCAACAACGAAGCAAGTTGTCTGATTTAATCTTGAGCTTGTGTAATTAATCGATTGTTTTGATTGATTTTGATCTCGTGTGACTGCTGCTGCAGGGTTTAATGAAGCAGACAAGTCTGGAGGATCCATTTGATGGTAGTGCTGACAGTGACGACATCTCGTCAGAACTAGACACAGGACGAGGAAGTGATGAGGATCTGCCTCCCACCCCACCTCGACCATCAACACCCTTACCTGCTAAGGGACTTCCATGGACACCAAAAGTCAGGTAGCCATATACAGGGAACCAGTTGATTTAGATAGACTGTCATACCTAAAAGCCTAAAGAAAGCACTTCTGCCTACCTTCATCTTTCCACATATTCTGTCATGCAGTGCGTGATTTTCGAGTGTCAGTCTTTTGGTTGAACATTGTTGTAGCATTGTCATTCCTGCTCTTGCGCTCCATTTTGCTGCCTCTGACAAATAGAACCGACTAACAATGTTTATACTTAGTTTGAACTTTCTCCACATTTGAAAAATACTTGAAAACTCACTGTTTTTCATTGGCTTTCACAAATTTGGATATCTAGCCTGGCGATCGACTAGCCATGCCTCAGAATCACGTTTCTGTTTGTCTTTTCATGTTAAAAATGTCTGTAGCAATAATAATAATAATAATAACAGTATTAGTAATCATAATATAATAATGATAATAGTACCAAATGCAGTATTCAACATCTTTTCACTGGTTAAGCTGTAATATTGTCTTCATAACAATCTGAAAAGATGTAAAAATTTATCCTGTCTTCTGGAATGGTAGACCTTCCAGCAATATTCTATATTAATGCTTCTAAGCATTGATAACTTCACCAAGTGGCATGGTGATTTTTTAAACACCAGTTTTATTTGTATAAACATGTTTTTTGTAGAAGTGGGTGCACAGAAATTGTTTGGTTAAATAATTAATTGCTTGATCATAGACTGTATGTGTCTGTGCTGATATTATAAGTAGTGTTTCTGTTGCAGACAAAAGGACTTGGAGACCTTTCTGGATCACACAAGATCAAAGTTTGTAGGTTTTAACGTGAAGAATGACAATGGATCATTGGCTGGATTGCCTCTTCCCATACATGAAGGGGTTAAAGTCCTCAATCAGGTGACATAATACATATGTATATATTGCCTAACAATACCTCATTCATCAGTTGTGGCATTGTGTTGTTGAAGTTTAACGCACCTGGTCGTTGCGAGAAGAATTGTTTGTTGTTCAACTGTTTCCTTGATTATTACGTAATAAGAAAATACATTATCAACACAATGTTGCTCTTCTTTGACTTCGTCGGTTATCACCATTGACTTTAAGACCTTTACCCAAAAAGGAGAGGAGGTCTGCACGTGAGAAAGACTTGGGGAGAATTGAGACCCTCAACATTCTGGTAGTTGAAGAGAAGAAGGATCTGTACCCTGACATCTCTACTCATGATATATTTACGATATATTCATATATGTCGTTAGAGTATGGTCCGTTACAATGTAATTACATATATATATATATATTTATATATATATATATATATGTAGATATATATAATGTACATATATACCCAACTAATAGTGTAAAGTAGTCATATTCTGGAGAAAAACTTGGGTAGAAATCTTTTGCAGGCTAGTTGAACTACTTTGAGAGGTCTGGTTCAGTAGATTTTACTTGAGTACTAGTACTAGAGATGCCAAGAGGTCATATTTCTGGCATTCGTAAATGCTCTTTTTATCGTCTTTTTTGAATCATGTCTATATGACTTATGTTTAAAATCCAGGTGATTAATGTTTTGACTAAACTGGTTGAATACAAATTTCTTGTCTTAACTGATGTAACTTTTTTTCATAGCATCTTTATGTATCTCTGACTGAATTGCAAATAAAACGAGAAGAAGAGATTGCGAAGAATCCTCTATCAAAGGTACGAAAATTGTCTTCTTGCTGCTTCTACTTTACAGTCAGTTGACGTCCTGCATAACTAAAGGCAGAAAATTGTCATGTTGGAAAAATTTCTATAGAGTCTCATAGGTTCAAATTTGCGGTATTATTGGTGCGCTTACTGAAGTGGTTGCAAGTTCATGAACCAGCGCCTACATAATTGCAGTAACCATGCATCAGGGTGATAAATAAGCTAAACTTCTTATCCAGCGGTTTTCATACACATGAGATAGTTGTGGAGATACATTAGTTTTTTAATATGGCACTGCTGTATCTCTGCCCTCTGTTTGACAAAAGCATAGCCATATGCCACTCCTACATAATATCTGTCATGTTGGAGACTTGAATGTGACAGGTCTACTAAATTGTAATATGAGAGCTGAAAGCACTGTGCTGTGATGTATGTCCTGGTGACCCCACAAATATCGTATACTTTTTTATTAAATGCATTATAAATGCATTCTTATTTATATATTGTCAAAGTATCAGATTGCATTAGTTGCTAGGTGTTATTATAGTCTCAAGTTTGTCCAAAATCTCAATGTGATGTGGCATGAGAGAAGTTACTAATTGTTTGTTTGTATGTGCATTTGTTATAGCGCCCCTTCAAGCTCTCTACTCAGAGGTGCTCCCGAATACAGAGCGGACACTGCATCGGAGTTTCATGCCAAAGCGCTGAGCAATTGTGAGTGAAGGACTTGCCCAGGGTCCTTACATGGTGAGGTGGATTCTAACCTCGAACCTTCCGGCCCCAAGGCAACGACGCCACCACTACACCACCGTGCCTCACTAAAATTATATACCTAATAAAATACAAACACATGGAGGCAATTGAATGTACATGGTCAAGCTATTTCTTAGCTCAAGTGGACGAGAACTGTGTGGACTGGTGCTACTGACGATGATCGCATTGAAAGGTTCTTGGGACAGGTCAGGGGCAGGTGTCTTTGATGCCCCAGCAGCGAGCAGTATGGCTGCCTTCTTTGCAGCTATAGTTAGGGACAAAGATCATGCTCTCTCTCCTTAAGTTTTTCTCTCATAGGCACAATGGCAAATGGAATCTACACTCGTGGCCTCATCCATTTGCACTTACCAGGAAGAGCAATAAGTGCTTCATATTGTGACATCTGTTCAAAATGTTCATTAGTCTTTGTCCGCATACCTCTTGTGTGCTTGTTAACTGTTATGGCAACTGGTATTATTTTCTAAATAAAACAAACATGACTGTGACCCAAGGGACAGTCAGTCATTTGTCAGTGATTGTGTTGAAGCATCCAGAGAAAGATTCAGTCTTAATCAGAATTGTCTTAGAGAGACTGGGCAAATTAGAAATTGTGAATTTGAGTGTTTATATATATATATATATACTAGCTGTACCCAGCCACGCGTTGCTGTGGCAGAAAAGACCCCCCTCCCCTCCCCCGCCCCTCCCCCTCCCTCTCTATTATCCCCTCCACCTCCCCTCCGCCTCCCCCTCCCCTCCCCTCCCCTCCCCTCCCCTCCCCTCCCCTCCCCTCCCCTCCCCTCCCCTCCCCTCCCTCCCCTCCCCTCCCCTCCTCTCCCCTCCCCTCCCCTCCACTCCCCCTTTCCATTCCCCTCCCCCTCCCCTCCTCCTCCCCTTCCCCATCCCCCTCCCTCTTCCCCTCCGCTCCGTCCACCTCCGACTCCGCTCGTTTCGTCCCTCAGACCATCCTTTACTGACAGCGGATAGAGCCCAAGAATTTTTGAAGGCCGTAACGTAATTATTTATCGAGTCGCTTATGACGTCAGGGGACGCGCACTCATTAATGCTTAGTCACTTTGTTTCGGGTAAAGACGATTCTGAAATTTTGGAAGCGTGCCGTTTTGTTCAAATTGCAAATGGCGGGCGAACGGATTGCAAAGTTCACTTTTTGTGGAAACGATTGGGTTTTTTTCGGGAAAAGAAATGTCGTGACCTTGCGGTATCGGAATGGAAGGTTTTGGTAAATTTTCAAAACAATTGATGCGTCAGTTTCGGCGTGATCGTGACCGCAGGATCGCAAAGTTTCATTTTTATTTATATAGATATATATATATATATATATATATACAATATATCTATGGCATGACACAAGAAGACAATACAGATATGTGATATGGAAGATGACAATGATCAATACCAATACCAGTAGATAAGATCACACGAGCAGTGCGTGATACCAGCGCACAGAGAAGACCATGACAGGAAGTGAACTTGTTTATTGGACACGCCTCTATAGGGCAAGGTAGTTTCTTTAGCTTTCCGTTGACCTATTATGTCAGTGATTCCCAACCTTTTTTGGCTTGCGGCACACTAAGAAGGAATAAAAAATTTCGCGGCACACTTAATTGTAAATTTATAATTATCAATTTTTTAAGCTATTTGTTACTAGGCCTATTATTTAATAATATTTTAATTTTTAGTGTTCCTCTTATCTAAATAATAGCGTAGGCCTACTCTAGTGAGTCTAGTCAGTCAGCAGATCAGATTGAAATGAGGCTCCTGCAGAGACGACAATCATACTCGTAAAAAATGAACTTTTTTATGGTTGAGGAAAAAATTTGAGTCTTCACCTCAAATAAAGCCCAAGTTTTTAGACCCCCCCTCCCCCAAACGGAAACAAAACTCCGCCCATGTTACCCAGTCAAAATTGTAGATTGCAAGCCAAGGGAGGTAGGCCTGGTGTAGTGCTGGTTGTAGGTCTATCAATGTGTTTAGTATTTTATGTGCAAATTTCTTTTTTAAACTGAGATTCAATTCAATGACTGTGGGAAAACAATCAAGAATTTCCTTGGGGATCTTAACCTGCTACAGTGTGAGAGATTAAGACCAAATGACTTAAGTTGTGATGTTGCAGCAGGCCTTATGATGTATTCGGATGTTTTGCTTTGAATCATTATTAATTAATAACATTTTAGAATTTTCCCGCGGCACACCTGCAAAGTTCTCGCGGCACACTAGTGTGCCGCGGCACACAGGTTGGGAATCACTGTATTATGTAGAAGAAGAATAGCTAGGAATTGTTTATTTGTAGTAAGTTGGTATGAAGGATTGTTCTGCTGATGTAGATGTGAGTTGTCATGTCTACCATTGATTCGGTGCATTGGTGCAGTGGGTATGTATTGTTTTATCGTGTGTGCAATGATTCATTTGTGAATCATAAGATAAGCTAGTGACGTCGTCTAGATCATCTAGACTCGAACGCTATTTTGCATGTTATAATTTATAATTGAGCTGTGTTGATTTATAGGCTGAGAAGGACATTCCAGAGACTGCAACTGAGCTGCTCTATCAAGCTATGTTTCCATCACTTCCTCAGTACATGGTAAGCTAGACACTAGACAGATTTTGTGCAGATCTTCCCTTCGTCGATTTAGCAGCTTTGTCGGGCTGATTGAATATATTATTGTGCTGCACTGTATAAACTACATTGATGTGCTAAACTGAAGAGAACCATTCTGCATATGCTGGAATTTAGTGAACTGGTCAACTTTGAGGTTTGTTGTATACGTACACTTGTTATAGCGCCCTTCAAGCTCACTACTCAGAGGCGCTCCCGACTGCAGCGCAGGCACTGCATTGGAGTTTCATGCCGAAGCGCTGAGCAATTGCATGTGAAGGACTTGTCCGAGGTCCCTATGCGGCAACTTGAAATGGATTCGAACCTGCAACCTTCTGGCTGCAAGCAACGAGCATACCCACTTCACCACCGCGCCCCGCAGTGTATCAAAAGTGACTTTGAAGTCAATGCAACTTCATGTTTAAGTTTTAAGATTGAGTGAACTGTCACTTTGTGAGACAATCAAAATGACTGAAATGATATCTGTTGATAATGATATCTTTGTCAATTATAAGATCTTTTTCCCATGCAAAAGACTAACGTTTGTGGTCAGACCTTAGAGTGACTGGCTTCCATCTTCAGGTCAATAGGCCAAGTGTTAAAAATTTAAAAATCTTATCTTATTTAGCACTATCTTGTAAATCAGAGGTTCTCAACCTTTTTTCGCGCGCGACACACCTAAACTTGAAACAAAATTTCGCGACACACCATACAATCGTCATGTGAATATCGTTAAAAAATGTAATTAGGCCTAAGCCAGCTTAGCCTATATATTCGAAATTTCTACCAATTTTAATGAACGAATGTTGACAATGAATGCTCTCTATTTTCTAATTATTGTAACATTCAAAATTTTACTAATATAAATTTACGATTCTACGTCATTTTAGGACTCTTTATTAAGCTTAATTGTCTGTCCTAACAGTTATGCCTAATGAGATTTGTGTTCCTGGATTTTCCTTGGACCATAGTTAGATGAGGATCCACAGGTTTTGTGAGTACAACACGTATAGGGCCTACGCCCTACCTACAACTGAGACTAACTGAGATTAATAGCCATAGGCTTTGGGCCTATGAATTATATGAGTGTTAGATTTAAAAAAAGCATAAATTGTCCAAAGTCCAAACCACTAACTCTGATAGCTCAAGACAAAACAAGAAAACATGGGATAAAGGTAGCTGAACACTATGTACCGAAACTAAACGCCTTTCTAAACGTCGAAGAATTGTAACGAAAAATGGAAAGCGCAGGCCTACAGTAATGTTTTAGTTTAAAACGGGCCATTGGAACTTCTGGGTCCCTGGACCTTGTGCAACTTAGCCTATCATTATTGTAAATTGTCACTTTCTGTATACGTAAACAACCTTTCTGCGTCATCACTTTTAGAATCGCAAAATTTTGTTTCTTCATGAAAATTTTCCCCATTATTTTCGAAGGTCACAGCATTATATAAATTTTTTATCGGTGCGCTCGCTGAAGTCTTATACCTACTGTAGTCTATGTCATGTAGGCCCACATATAGGAGTGCATGGGGCTTATAAGGCAAACATTGTGGCTGCTCCCGATTGAGATCAAATGGAATAGATAAATGAAATCCTTCGAATAGCCCATATTCTCACAGCTAAATTGCTAAAGTGAACAAGTCAGTGTAATGCAAGAACGACGATTGTATGCTGTGAGAATTCGCGATACACCAATTCTTCGCGACACACCAGCGACACCCCCACTTTTACGCGACACACCTCCGGTCGCTTCGCGACACACCAGTGTGTCGCGACACACCGGTTGAGAACCTCTGTTGTAAATTACCTGCTTTTATCATTTGCTCAGAACCCAAATCATCTATCGTTTAACCTCTGGTCTCCATTACTCCATAATCTGATCATTTCAAGAGTTTGACTTCAGCAACGTGAACTTTGTGGGTCTTCCTTTGTTTCTTTTCTGCAAATCATTAAGACCGCACTATCTTCCAACGTGTTCTGGGACATGCATTGGGTGAGGAAGAAATGTCTGTAATGAATTCACATTGAAATGGCGCTTTATAAGTTTGCACTTACTGAATTAAAGCATCATAGAAATGGCTTGACTATGTATGTTAGTCTATTACAGTTGACAATTAATGAGCATCCTTGCACTTGCAGTACTGTAATTACTCTCATTACTGCATTCACATATCCATTTTTACATGCAATGTGCTTGTCTAGATAAAAACAACTCACCATTGACGTTTTGTATACAGGACAATGCTCGCACTGATGTGTGCTATTGCACAGTCGTATAATATAAGGCTGCTCAATGCTGAAAATTTTGAATCACGATTAATCTTGCAATTAATTTTTTTAATCGCGATTAACCTTACGATTAATCACATCTTATCTTGATAAAATAACAATTCAGCTTTGCAAACCCTCATTGTTTACTACATTCAAAGGTCTGCTCTCTCTTGCTGTACTCAAAGCAAGAGCATTGCCAATGGAATCTCTTGAGTCAATGTGTCTGCCAGTGTCGATTGACATGGTTTGCGTTCTAATAGGTTTTCAGCAACAACTAGATGTGAGTGAGGTCAACACTCAGATGATTTTGATGATTTATACATAGAACCTGGCACGGCTGACAAGAAAACATGCTTCATAAATTATGTAGATAATACGAGAGTTCGATGTTCTGCACTGATCTATATTTAAATTTTAAATGGAAACTGATCGTTCAATATAGATCAATTGACTTTTTCCCTGTTGTTTTTCTACCACCTTTTCATCTTATAAATGCAATAACCCGCTTGAAAATAATACCACAATGCGAATAGAAATCAAACCACAGGCACAGAAACTTTCACAGAAGGAATGAATATTAAAAACCTTGTCTATTCCACTAGTAACAAGAAATTGCTCATCATGCTGGCGTGGGTGTTACCGCAACACACCTGAGTGAATTAAGCGAAATCTCGATCGAAGGCTTTAGTTAGGTTTCGGCATTAACTGGCACTTTACGGTCTCTGGTAAATATAAACTCTCTAATTCAAATTTAATTGCGATTAAATATTTTAAAGGGAAACTTCCACGACTCTTTGATGTCATCTGTCTAATCTCTATGTGGTCTTCCTCTTCTGTTCATGCCGTCCATCATTTCAAACACCAGTGCCGCCTTGATTTTCTCTGCCATCTTCCATTCTGCATATATTATGCCCAAATAGTCACAATAGTCCAAGTTTCCACTGAATGACCTTATCCATGAGGCTCTCAGTCATTTCCATTCTTCTGTATGCCTCATCTGAATCCACGCAATCCACAAGATTTTTCTATAGCATTTTCTCTTGAACGTTAACATTCTCTCCTTTGTAATTCTTTTGTTAATACCCATGTTTTGCAACCATACATCTTGCTGTTGAGCAAATTTATACGTTTTTAATACCCCATCTGTGTTTTTATATTGATTACACTGCTCTTCAAGATTTTGTCCATTGCTTTCAGCATTGCTCTTCCCTTGGCAATGTTCACACTGATGCAGCATAGTCGTATATTAACTGTAAATTGTTGCATTTGATAAAAAAATTATATACACGGTGAACGGAAAAAAACCGAACCTCTCCTATTGCTACGATAATTTGTGTAATTATTCGAATATTTCAATAAAATTTGGAGAAAATTCAGCTTAAAGGACAAGAATCAGATAACTATCATTTGTTAATTATAATGTGTGTTCAAAATATCCTCCTTCGGCCTCAAAACACGCACATAGACGCGCTGCGCTCGGCACTGACTATAGTTGCTGAATCAGTTACAGCTTGATCAGATTCGTCCCGTGCCTATATCATACGCTGACTAAGTTCCCCGACATCATGTAGGCCTACCATTTCTTGTAAATTTTTTCTTGCATCACAGACCAGATTTTATAGTCCACGGGTCTAGGCTATTTGAAATGAATCAAGTTTGCAGGATAGCGCATCAACACCTACCTTGATCGCACAATCCGTGCCTGCATGTTGACCTCCGTTAGTTCAGTCACTCTACGCTCCTTGAAGCATCTTAAATGATTTAAGTTTTAACTGGCCTAATTATAAAAACTAGTTAAGTTTATAGTTGGGAATAGAATAGTTTTATTCTCAATAATATCTTAAATACATGTTTGGTGTTAATTTCTTTATTTATTGTAGAGGTTCGGTTTTTTTCCGTTCACCGTGTATAAATATAAAATTCATCAACTGATACTCATCCATATAAAACTGTCAGTCAGCAGGCATTCTATGTCTTTATTAGCATTTCTGGACATTGGTAATTAATTAGTGAAGGATTGAATTCTTTCTTCTTGACTGATTCATTCAGATCGCCATGCTAAAGATACTTCTTGCAGCTGCACCAACTTCCAAAGCAAAGACTGAGTCTGTCAATATTCTTGCCGATTTATTGCCAGAGGAAATGCCGTTAGTAATTTTATTCATCTCTTTTGTGGCTTATGATTGTATTGTATTGTATTGTATAAAAACATTTATAAAGCGCCTCTACTAGGGTGAACCGTTCAGAAGCACTCCCAGTGCGCAAGGCCATGAGAGAAAAAAAAAGTTTTAAGGAAAGAAAATGAGGAGGATGGATTACCAGTTAGAAGTTGAGACCGAGTAGATGGAGACAGAGTATTCCAAACAGAGTATTCCAAAGAGAGGGGCCAATTGATGTAAAGGATCGGGACTGAGCCATAGCCGTTCTAGTAGGAGGAACTAAAAGATTAAATTATTTGATCTTTTATATGATGCTGTATTACTGAAGCTTATTGTGGTGCTGGCTATTTACATCTCAAGAATTATGTGGAGTTGCACCTCGCTTTTGTGACATCTATTTGAGAAGCTAGCCTGTAGTGACATCTATAATCATCTTGAACCATAAGTTGAACTTCTAAATGCTTTACAATATTCCAAGATTGTCTTTGTATGTAGAGTAGTTTCCTTTTTTTGCGGTGTGAGTTTTTTTGGATAGATGTATGTATATAATTAATCTGAATACTTACCATAGCATCTTTTTAATTTGAAGCTCCTCACCAGATGCATGCACCATTGTGTTTGTTGGTAAATGTTAAGAACAGAAATGAGATTCAGTCAATAATAATAATAATAATATTTTATTTTTATTGAAGTTTAGTTGTGTTCTTCTTCTTGTTGTGTTTGTGTCTGCATAGAACGACAGTTCTGCAGTCAATGAAATTGGGAATTGACGTTAATAGACACAAAGAGATCATCGTTAAGGCCATCTCTGGATTGCTACTACTCATCCTCAAGCACTTCAAACTCAACCATGTCTATCAGGTGAAAATTACTAACCTGCCTGACTGCCTGCGTGCAACATTGTATTTAATCACTTCTTTGTAGAGCTTTTTTTAACCCATTAATGATAAACGTTTAGTACACATGAGACTGGGAAATCAATGCAGCTCGATGTGAAAGTGTTAAAATATGAAGATGTGTAGCCAAAACATGATATCATTGGTTAAGAAGCAGTTCATGTTTTTGGACTAGAATCATAATTGTTTAATGTCTCAAGTCTCAAACTACACTGTGTCCGCGTTAAAGTAGAACCCACAATAAAATGCCATAACTCGGTCAAAATGTTTAGGATTTGCCTGAAATTTTACACACAACAACAGTGGCCATAGTTACACGAGTTCCTAAAGCCGATTAGAAATATTCGTGAGTATGTCAAATTTATGAGCGTTTGAGATGCAGCACCGAAAAATGCAACTTTCCAACATGGAAAAGCTGAAAAGAAGTAAAATTCAGCTAAATATGATGCTCAAAATGTCATTTTTTTTCACGAACACACGACCATAGACGTAGAGGCTACTGTTTGAAGGTCCGATCGATGATCACCTGGTCAAACAGCTGCCACTCTTCAATCAGACGCACCCTACGCTTATCGATGTCATGAATACAGGAACGAAAAACGCGCTACTCCGGTACATGCACCCGGATCGAGGTCTAGACTGCTAGGCGGCCACAGCTACGGATATGAAGCCGAGTGTCTTCCGGGACAGCTACTACACTACTACGTCTATGGTCGTGTGTTCGTGAACAAAAATGACATTTTGAACAAAATTTATAGCTGAATTTTACTTCTTTTCAGCTTTTCCATGTTGGAAAGTTGCATTTTTCGGTGCTGCATCTCAAACGCTCATAAATTTGACAAACTCACGAATATTTCTAATCGGCTTTAGGATCTCGTGTAGCTATGGCCACTGTTGTTGTGTGTAAAATTTCAGGCAAATCCTAAACATTTTGACCGAGTTATGACACTTTATTGTGGGTTCTACTTTAACGCGGACACACTGTAGAAAGCATTAAACAACAAGTGTTGCTAGTCTTTAATTCAGGTAAGTAAGTAAGTAAGTAAGTAAGTAAAGCCTTTATTACTCCATTTGCTCATGCTCGATGGAATAGAAATAGATTGTGGAATAAAACACAGAAGTAATAATAAAGGATAGTAATAATAATGTAGTAAAGTAACAGCAGCCATACACACTTACACAGGCATCATTCGTCAAGTTGTCGATGTTAAGTGTTATGGGAATTGTTGGGTTCATGGGTCACCCACCGTAGGTGCTGCAAAGGATGCTGAACTCGACGTTTGACGTCCAATTTTAGAATCCTGCTAAGATGTTCATAGTAAGAAATGGTGAGTTATGGCATTTGTATGGTCATATGCTGTTGACCTATGGAGAATCACTAAGAAAATGTGGCTGTTCGTTGTTGATACTTGCGCATAAAACATGACGGCGGAATTGTAGATATTAGAAATGTCCTAAAACGCACATAATTCAATAAGGCTGGCTCGGAAATCTTCACAGAATTGAACTTTGTCGCAGCACATCCTCAATGCAGGCAGTCACAGATGAAATTCTGAAAGTCTGCAGATGAACAAGTGGAAATCACGACTGTTTGTTGTTACCAGAAACGTGATGGCAGCCAAGTGCACGCGCTGACCATTGTAGCTAATAGATAATGTCGTGGACCATGTATTTCCTCGCAGTTAACTCAGAAGGTGTTGTAGAATTGGAATAGGATGCGTTGTTGATCCGTAAACAAGACGTCTTTGCAAGAAAGCGGCTTAACAACCAAAAACTCCACATTTCTTCATGGCAACTGCTGGCAGCAACCGGATGTGCTTCCATCAACCTTGACCTATCCAAGTGTTCTATTTCCACAGAAGCTTACAATGTGACAGCGTATCTAAGACTCCTACATGGGTGCTTTGCAAATGCAGTCGCTGGTTTTCCGAGATGAAAGACTATTGAAGCTATGACTCCATTGTATTTGATATAATGAAAATTACCATTTTTTAATCACATCATCTCTTAAAAGATGCAATTTGTAATCCAGAAAATATGTTGACTATGTACAGTGATATTTTTTCATAAGCAATGCAGAAATTGTGAAACAGTGTTGTGCAGTTAAGAGCATCATATTCGCTTGGATAAAATGGTAATAATTGATTTTTGCCAATTCATAAGTTCAGATATTTACTTTTAAGCTGTCATTTGCATTCCTGCTAATGTCATTGGTGAGTGTCTAACAGTGGCAAGTTTACTCTTCTGTACTTAATTGTACTTAAAATTGAATTTTTAAAATCTGATTTTGGTGTTCAATAAATAAATGACGAAAGTTCATAAAAATACGTGTGGTAAACCATTAGACTTAGACTTCGACTTAGTCCTTCCTGTGCATGTCTGCACACCGGGCGACAACCGTGTAAACCTTTACTTTTTAAAAATTAAATTTAAAAAAAATTAATTAGCCAGAGTGAACGTAGCACATGTAACTGCATTTTATACCATTTTGTCAAAATGTGTGATAGAAACCACTCAATTTGCCACTGCTTAAATTTCATTATGTTTTGTATTTTGTCTTTCAGTTTGAATACATGAGTCAGCACCTAGTCTTTGCCAACTGTATTCCTCTTGTTCTCAAGTTCTTCAACCAGAACATCAGTTCCTATGTGTCTGCCAAAAACATGTAGGATCTTTTGTGATGTCACTCTGCTAAGTTTTCAGTTGTTTTATTTAATCTGGTGCTGAAAAATACTGAACATTTAATTTGAAAAAATAAGTGGAAGAGAATGTTATGAAATTTAATTTTAGATGGTCAAGACAAGCAGCATTGTTTGTTGCTATTGTTTGCAGTTGATTTCTTTCTTTTGTTGCAGGATTTCAATAATTGACTTTCCTTCTTGCATCATTGGTGATCATCAGGAACTGACGGCTGAGAATCTGGTAATTTGAAAAGTCTCTCATTGTGCATTCATGTTCTGTTGATTTCACAGCACTATTTGTCAACATCATCATGACATTCTTAACTCTATCAGAATTTAGTTTTCTCTGCAACATTTTGCATGCAGATGCTGATGCAGATGCTGCTGGGAGTAAGAAGATCAGCAGCATCTGCATAGTGTAAATGAAGTCGCAGAAATGACTGATCATGGTAAATTACACTTCAGTTCCATTGATTTTTGCTTCTGTATGTATTAACACATTGGCCGCCAAGTACGAGTTAACTCGTACTTCAAAAGATTACGCACACGCCACGTACGAGTATACTCGTACTTCAGGGAACTGTTGTTATTTAATCATGAGGCGTTTCAATAATACATCTAGAATGGGGAAAATAGTTTTCTGCCTTTTTTCCAGAGGGGTGGGGTCGAGTGAGGTACAGTGGGGCGTGGATGGGGTGGGGATTGGATGGGTGGAACCGGGGTTGGGCCGGGGTGGGGCCAGCGTGAAAACACAGTAATTTTCGTAAGTGGATCATTTTGTGGGGTGGGGCGAATTGGGGTGGAAAATGGTGGCGTGGGGTTGAACGGATTCGTGGTAGGAGTGGGGAGGGGTTGAACGGTTGGGTTTGGGGTTGGAGTGGGTAGGGTGGGGGCAAAGTGGGGAGGAGGTTTGGACGAAAAACCAAAATTTACTCCAGGAGATGTTTGGGTTGGGCGGGGTGGGGCAAAGTGAAAGGAGGCGGAGGAAGAGGTGGGGTTTGGTGTAATGCGGGGTGGGGTGGAGGCGAGTGGGGCAGGGATGGGGTGGGGTTTAGTAAGATTCGGCCAGGGTGGTGGTGCGTTGGGACCGGTGTGAAACATATTTTATGATTTTCATATGTTCGCCATTTTACGCGGTGGATGGGGTGAAGGGTGGGGGAATGGGTGGGGTAGGGCAGAGTTGGGGTAGTGGTTGGGTAGGGTTGGACGGTTGTGGTATGGGGTTGGAGTGGGCTGGGTGGGGCACAGTGAGGAGGTGGTCTGGACGAACAACTAAATTACCCCAACGGGTGTGGCTGTATGGGGCGAGGTGGGGTGAGGAGGTGGTGCAGTGTGACGAGGAATGGGGGATGAGGTGGGGATGGGGAGGGTTGGTGGCATGCATCTAGGGTGTTGGTGAGATGGAACCAGTGTGAAAATAAAGTAAAACATTAATTTTTTCATGAATCTCATATGTTGATAATTTTGTGTCTTTCGCTTGGCGTAGCGGTAATAATAGTCGTGGCGGTCAATGTGTTAAACAAGTGTATGAAAGCATGGGATAAAGACAGCAGACCACTGCCGAAATTAAACGCTGCCCCTTAAACTGTCTAATTATTGTTATGGAAAACTGGAAAAGTACAGGTAAGTTCTAGCTTAAAAAGTTCAAGGCCATTGGTACCTCGGGGACTCTGGACTTTGTCCATCTACATTTATTATGGTTCTTTGGCTCTGAATACGCAAACAGGCTGAGCAGACACATTTCCGCGTCATCTGCAAAATTTTCGTTAAATATCATTTTTCCATTATTTTAAAATGTTACAGCATTTTGTAACAGTTTATTAGGTATTGTGACCTGCAAGGCAAATGTTGTGGCTGCTGCAAATTGCAATGAAATAGAATGGAATCAATAGATATAGAATGCTACGAATTTTCAGAGCCTACTCCCGCTAAACTGCTAAAGTAAGGAAGGCATGGTAATGCAAGAACAGCGGGTGTATGCTTTGAGAATTCGCGACACACCATTTTTTTGTGACAATCCAACAACTCACCAGATTTACACGACACACCGCTGATCTATTCACAACTCACTAGTGTGTCGCGACACACCAGTTGAGAACCTCTGATATAAGCCATTACTTTTACAGTATGACATTATGCCAGGCACATGTACTTATATAATGATTACTTTGGCAAAAATCTTATGATTTTAATAACTTAGGCGTTGCTTTCAAGTGACTGCACAGTTTGTTTCGCTTCCCTACAATTAAGTCACCATGTAAACTGAGAATATTCTTTCAATGAAAGCCTCTAATGCAGTTTCAGCTTAATATCTAATACTATAGAAGATATTCTGAAATTATTGTTGAATTGATCTCACTGCCACTTTAAGCTATGATCAATGTCTTGTGACATTTTGTCCACATATTCACACCTATACAGCAACTAATGATTGTGATGCTGCATTTATTCGGCTGTGTTCTATGAATACTCATTGAAATGCTGAATTGTTTTGATGGTCATTGCAGGAAGCCGGAGACAATCAACAATACTGCTGGAGAAATCTATTTTCTTGTATTAATCTTCTAAGAATGTTAAATAAGTTGACAAAATGGAAACACTCACGGACTATGGTAAGTCATATATATTTGTGTCAAAATGTGAGATGTGGTACCAAGGCATGCTAATGGGGTAATGACTTCCATAACGTTCTAAAGCAAGAGGGCCTGTACACAAGAGATCCAGCAAATAATCACCCTTTCGCCAATGTTACTTTTGGTCTAAGATTTTTGAGCATATTATTACAAATCTGCGGATTGCTGATTTTATATGTTAATGGTTTGCACTCTTATCAATCTGGGTTTCGAAAGAGTCACAATGTGGAGTCCCTCTTAACACGCCTTTTTCTGACTTCTATGGCACCATGGATGCAGGGCAGATCTCTCTTTTGACCCATTTTGACGTTAGCTTTGCTTTTGACTCTGTTCAGTGTCTGTCTAATTCCTTTGACCTGACAGACAAACCTCTGGAGTGGCTTCGCTCCTTTTTGTTGGAACTCACAAATTGCATTGTCTTTGACTCATCTAGGTCTGCCTGGGTTCCTGCCCTTTTAGTGACCTTCAAAGTTATGTGCTTGGGCCACTGCTTTACATATTGTATATGTCAGGTATTGGGCCTTACTGACGTCATGTAACGCTCCTGCCTGCCTGTATGTGCTTTGTCGTTCGGTCTCCGAACCTTTCATTCATCTGCTATATAATTGGGAAACTTCTGGTGCCCATGTTAGCACCTCAACTAGGCAGCATCGTGCATTCTCGATTTTTGGCCCTTCCACTTGAAATGGACTAATATTGGAATGGATCGTTGGAGATGCACCTGCTTCTGGAAATTATGCCAATACTTTTTATAAGGTGTTGAAATGCGTATTGCCATGGTTGGGTTTAAATGAATGAACATCACTGAACATATTAAAACAAATTTCTAAGTACCCAGGTAGTACCTTATCATTTGCCAATAATGTAGAGTAATTTGCATGGAGTGTTACTTGGTCGTTCAAAAGTTTTAAAAATAATTCAAGCAAATTGAAATTGAAACGTTTGCACCACTGCAAATACTGTGATATCTAATCACAAACGTTCTTCTTTATAAGTTAGCAGAAATTCTTTTATGAACACACAGGCATATTTATAAATTTCAAAGATGTGTCTTTGCAATGAGCCAATATATCTGTTTTTAAAAACATATTTCGACCACCCTTCAAGCTGGTTTCTGATGAAAGTTCTGTGAACGAAGACATTTTCACGAATCATGACATATTTCTCTTTGTGAGACATTGGTCGGTTATGTTTTAGAGAGAAATGATTTACTCAATTGTTTCTAATTGCTAATATTACCTCATAATGCTGTTGTGCTCATTAAATGTATTCAAGATGCAATTGCAATGCAATATGTGAACACATTGGTGTTTGTTGAGAAATGCCATAATTTACGGGAAGGAATAATGTATCATTGAAGTTCATTGTTAACAGTGGCTTGTATAAGAATTGTAAGTGGCACATATTGCATCTTTATGAATCCAAATTCCCAGGACGATGGAACGATGAAGATTTGTGTTGTTGACGGTTGTGTTGAAGACACATCTCAGCACAGGACTTGGTTGGGAACCGCCGCCGTGTGGAAACTGAACTGAGATTCAACATTGAATCAAGTCTCTTCTTCATCTCTTTAATTGCATCCATTCGAGTATATAAAGATTTCACATCTAGATTTATTGCACATGTAGTGGAATGTGTGCGGGGGTCAAAGAAGATGGCTTCCAGCTTACAAGATGAGTAATGCATGTACAGTATATTATTCTTTGTGATAATGCTTTAAGAATGCTGAACTTTCAATGGGATGAGGCATGGAAGGTGTGATTTTTATCTTCAGTACCTGAACCTGAAATGGTTTTATTTTGTTGCATGTTCTGTATAGATGCTGGTTGTTTTTAAATCTGCACCGATTTTGAAGCGTGCTCTGAAAGTGAAGCATGCAATGATGCAGCTCTATATCCTTAAGCTGCTGAAAATGCAGACAAAGTATCTGGGCAGGCAGTGGCGCAAAAGTAACATGAAGACAATGTCAGCCATTTATCAGAAAGTACGACATCGTCTGACCGATGACTGGGCTTATGGCAATGGTGAGCACTGCAATTAAAAACTAATTTTAGTCTTACTAATATTATTATTAATTAGCAACGATTATAGTTTTTGTATGTCCTAGGCATGACGTTAAACTGCATCCATCCTCCGCCACAGGGAACCAACAACGTCCCTGTGCCGGTCCTAAGCCCAGACAAAGGAGGAAGGTTTGCCAGATGGGTGGCGATACACTGGCAGGAAAAGACCAAGACGATTGAAATCCGCAAAAACCACGACAGACATGCATAGGCCGGTCAGGACAGACCGGTGGAGAGAGTCGGGGGAGAGCGTGGGACACATGCGGGCATTGACCCAGGTTGTCCTTCATGCCTCTCTCCCAATATTCTCTTCAATCAGACAAGGTGGTCTAGGTGCTCCAAGATGCTAATGGTATGGAGCAGACCTGCTGACCGGACCGGTTGAAGCTGGGCAGCATGACGCGAGACAGACTCAGACAGAGAGTGGCGTCGGACTCTTACAGGCATTGAGCCCAATGATATTGATGATGATGATGATAGTTTTTGTGTCTAGTGTGCAAGATATGAACTGATGGAGCATCATTACCCAGATCCATTGAGACAAACACCCTACAGGTGAAAAATGAAATAAGGATGTTTTGAAGGTCCATTAGTAATTAGGACTTTGTTAGAACTCTTAATGACTAATTACACCTTTGACGCAGTTTAGGGACAATGCTCAACATGATGGCAACATTATGCAAACAATTATGACGACTTCAATTCTAATCACTGTATGATGTGTCAAGATGTTCAAAGTTATACTAAACTTCATGGATCCAGAGTTTAATGACAGCTTACGACAACAGAGACCGTTGTCATCAACGACGATTATTTTTTACAGCTCACATTACGCACAATACTGTATTTGAATGTCAAAGGATGTCTGTAGGCATAATTTCTATGGATGCTGCCTGTTACAATTAGTTCAGAAAAAAACAGAGTAGCATTTCAAACTAAGAATCCTGTGAAGATGTCTGAGAGTAAAGAGAGGAAGCAAATAAATATTGTTCCAGAATTAATCCATGATTGCTGATTTTCTTGTAGCCAAATCATTTATGCAGGATGCCCCAATGGCAAATGATGTAACATTCGAAAGAAAAGTACTATTTAAAACAGCCTGGTATCTAATTAATATATGTTGTCAGCCAAATTCCAAACTTCTAAATAATTTTTGCCTGTTACTTATAAATTGAAGATTTACAATAAATAAACATGGCTTTTGAAGTTACTTTATGTGTGATGCGATAATAATCAATCATTTAGATCCATGATAAACAGTGTTTCTAGTGTTTACAATTTCATGGACTGGTTTTGAGTTGTCATCTTAGACTTCTTCTACGATTAATATTGTGAATACACACGATTGTTTTGTTTGTGTTGAATCTAGACATGGATGCTCGTCCGTGGGACTTTCAGGCCGAGGAATGTGCATTGCGTGCTTGCGTTGATCGTTTCAACAACCGTCGCTATGGATCGACGAGCGTCAACCCTGACTTTGAACCAGTTGACAACTGCATCCACAGTGTACTTGGTCGGCGAATAGAACTGAATGAAGAGTTCAAGAGCAACTATGAGCGATGGCTGGAAGTAGAAGTTTTCTCCAATCAGATCGATTGGGATCAGATCATCTGTCACTGAAACTTACTTCACTCTCAATGTTAGCTGTAGCACACGATATCCTGTGACGAGACTCAGAAAATGTGACTTTCATATTTATATAGCTCATTTTGTTAACTAGAACCTCTTATAAGCACTAGAATTCCTTACAGCTGCTGAAGTGAATAAATGTTAGAAACTGGAAATGCATGGAAACCTGTGGCTGTATGTAAACATTTGTTATTGGTTGTATAAGGAATGCATTTTGAAGTGCTGCTTCTTCATGAGAACAATTAGTTCTATCGAGACTAAGCTTACTCTTCTTTGAAATTTATCTAGACAAAGTTCAGATAAATCTTATGACAACGATTACTTCTGAAGTTTAGAATCCACCTGCATATTTCAGGTCATTAGTTGTATGCTGCCTAAATAACAACGGTTACTTGCACTTTGTTATTGCAGTGTTATCATCAAGAAGAGCATGGAAACTTGTGTATAGAAAATTTATTAAAAGAAGAAAATTTTAAGTGATAGAATCGCAAACGAGGTGTAAACATCCTCGAGAGCTGAAAAGGCAAACTCAACTCAGTTTTATTTCAGGTTCACGGTGTTGACTTACACATTGTAAGTAAAATTTTATTATTTGTTTATTTTTCCATTTACCAGGTATAAAGTACCCATTCAAGCTCTTTACTCAGAGGTGCTCCCGACTGTAGCGCGCTCTGCATTGGAGTTCCACGCCGAAGTGCCAGAGCAATTGCAAGTGAAGGACTTGCTCAAGGCAGCGGCTTGAGGTGGATTTGAACCTGGAACCTTCCGGCTCCAAGTCACCGAAGCCACCACTACAACACTATGCCCCACAAAATTTCATAGACATTGTACAAGACAGGATTTAAAATTGGTGGGAGTAATTTCTGTCTTGCTGGCATCATGACTTGCTCAAAGGTTTGCCACCGACCACACACAGTCATTGGAAAGATGAAACAGTGAGGAGGAGAGCTGGCCACACGCCCCCTCGTAACATGCCAAGGCTAAGAAAATGAAGTCGCTAACACACTCAAGGCTTTATGGACTGCTCTTCTTCTTTCTTCTGCTCATAATGTGCCGACAACGGTACATGAGGAAGAAAATCTGATCACAATCATGTTCAAACAAAAAATTCACGATGTTTGCTGGATTATAACTATAATTATACGTGTTTCTCCACACGGTCCATATATGTGGCAACACTTTCATCCAGCAGGATCGCTGCCACATTTTCACTTTCTTCTAATAACAATAATTACGACAATTTATATGTCGCTGTAACATGGCCATACTTTTACAAGGATGCCTTGCATAGAAGCAGCAAGGAGCCTTACAAAGCAGCTCCAGTGTATAGCAATATGACCCCTTCACCACAAAATCTGCTTAGAACTTTCCATGATGTATGAATGATTCTCGTTTTATGAACACGCGTATGCATAGGTCAAGACCTGGGCTGAGGATTGGGGGGGACGGACGGGTGGCCGAAGGAAAGACGCGAGATTTCTTGACGGGCATACATTTTCCGCGACCTTTTTCCCAAGTAAATTTTCTACTTCCGTCGCCAAAAAAGTTAATGACCTTTTTTTTAGTCATTTGCCTCAAAAAGTCAAAAAGTTAAGAACAAATTCTATTTTCCCATGAAAATTGGTTTTTTCACCTGCCGTGAAAGTCTTGACGCTCAACTTTGGGGGAACCAATACATGGGCCGTTCCTCCCAACACCTTTTGGGGGGGGACCGTCCCCCTGTCCCCCCCTAGGTCTCCGCCCATGCACGTATGGACGGAATGAATGCGTTGCAAGATATGTAGCTCATGATACTTTCGCAGGGCGACAAATTCACGAGATGTGAGAGTAGAGAGACCTACATGTAGGCCTATTGCGAAATAGCAGAAGAAGTGAAGAACAGAACAAAGTCTGTCTACTTGTCCCTTTCGGTGTCTGTCTCTGATCGTTCGGTGATTGCAATCGGCCTGCAGTGGGCGCACTGAAGCGTGACGAGGATACGAGGATATCCGAGTCGTGATATAGCCTAGATGCAATTAGCTGAATACGTGAATAGCATCCAAAGATTCTGTCCATTATCCCGTTCTAATTTCGCAGATTGCGCTATAGGGCCTAGTATAGCGCGTTGGTCAGTCGGCGGCAGCGCCTGTGTCCTATACACGACCTGCAGGCGATAACAGAACAGCAGTGCGAGTATAATGTGATAGGCATAGGTGATAGGTCTACTGACGTACGTGGGAGAGGGATCGTGATTGATCGATTAGCCGACTGCGCCACTCAGAAGTGCTGCCTCATGAATTCAGTGAACAGATCATGAGATGCTGCTACAAGAACATCACAGCACAGCGGATGAACTTTATGCCTGCAGTAAGCCTTGCTCTCAGATTCATCAAAGCAATGATTTTCAACGTATACAAGAGGGATATAGATATAGGCAACTGATCGAACTGTGCATGATACAGTCGAACTGTGCAGAGAACTATTGTGTATAGCCTACATGGGTGCGCTCAGCCTCGACTTCGTTTAGGCCTACTTTATTTGGAGTTTAAGCTTATGACAGAATTTAGAGCAAGTCAAATGAATGAATTTAGGTGTCGGCTTAGATTAATAATGTAGATCAGCCGAAGATCAAAGTCACGCGGTAGAAATTCGGATCGACAGGTCTGAATTATTAGATGGCCATGTAGGCCTACGTATAGGCCTATACACTGCGCCTTTGTGGCAATAGGCCTATAGATGCCACCACTACACCACGTACCGTGCCCGGGTGCCCCCACATGCAGTAGGTTACTATGATGACTACTATAGTCGCGACATCGGCCCAAAATTTGCGTTTGTTTAGTCGAGGAAGAGATCTTCAAGCTATAGCTGCAAAGTTTGGAAGTCATTCGGAATGAAGATCGAGCTCTCCGATCACAACTAGACTACCAGTGTACCAACGTACGTCGGTCGACATATGAGTGCCTATTAAGACAGAAACTTGATATATTCGTTGTCTATTAGGCTATTGTCATAGAGTATTATAGGCCTAGGTTACTAGGTAGGCCTATAGTAGGCTACAGACCTGTATAGGCCCACATAAATAGGCCTATAGCCTGCGTCGAATGAATAGTCGACGACGCGCATGGATTTGTACGTCGTTGTTGCTCTGACGTTTCTGCTGCTGCTGCTGCTGCTGGTGTTGATTCTGTTGTTGGCGAAATGCTGCGACAACATCTGTTCTTCAATGGACGTAGAGACATCATCGCGATGCCTCAGAGCAGCTGACATCTTCTGCAGCAGCAGCAGATCCCCATCGGATGAGGATGAGGAGTCAGCTGCTGCTGCTGGTGGGGGTAGCGCCAAACGAAATAAGGCGTCGTTTGCAGACAACGTAGCAATCCTCATAGACGTATACGACGACGACGACGACGGAGATGACGAGGAGGATGAAGAGGGCGTGAGTGGAGCGGCGGCGGAAGAAGAAGAGGGCAACCGGCAACAGGTGATGGAGGAAGCAGAGAAGGGCCATGTGCTCCCCCCTCTAATGAGTGAAGGCCAAACCAACTCACTTGCGATAGACGACGACGACGACGACGACAGTCTAGAAGATGAGGAGGAGGACGACGACGACGTGGAGACATTGTATGTATGCAGCGAAGACAATAGTATTACGAACGATCTGGTGAGGAGTGACACAGAAACATCGGGTACGGATGATGATGATGATGATGATAACAATTAACAGCTGCTGCAGCCATGCTCCATCTGCTTCCGATGACATTGAACGTGCATCACTTATTCTATAGATGATCGATAGATGATCGATAATAGATGATAGATAATCGATGATCCGTCGATCGCTGAAGCGATTGCATCAAACAGAGAGACAACGAGTTGAACATAATCGATATAATTTATCACTTATATAATTATAATTATATAATGCCCTGTGTATCGTAATAGCATGCACACGCACACACACACACACACACACACACACACACACACACACACACTGACACACACGCGCGCGCACACAGACAATTAAGTGTAGGCAGTGCCTAGTCCCCTGCTCTGAGGGGAATTCAGGTTTCTGGGGAGGGGAGACAATCAAGCGTCCGAAGGACGCTCGTGAGGCGCGTAGCGCCGAGACCGGCAGGAGGAGGGGTATGGAAAGGGGGGATGTGTTCCCCCATCAGAAACTTTTTGAATTTCCACATTGCAATGGTAGCATTTTAAGGTGTCAATCGTAACAAAATACCTGTACTTTTTCAGAGCCTTATCAGAAACTTTTTGAATTTCCACATTGCAATGGTAGCATTTTAAGGTGTCATCTTAACAAAATACTTGCACTGTTTATCAGCAGGGACGTAACTAGGATTTTTCGTTTGGGGGGGCTTAAGCCTTAAGTATGACCAGTGCTTAAAGTGTAAAGAAGTGCCAGGACGCTGTATTGTAATTGGTCGTGAGTGGTGGCGCCGAAGGCGCGAAGTTGCGAGTGCCGAAGGCACGAAGCCCGTCCCGACTAGGGGGTCTGGGGGAGCGTCGTAAGCTCCCCCAGCGGGGTCCCGGCGGAGCCCCAGCGACCAGCGCATTTTTGGCTGTGTCGACCTCAAATGGATCCATTTTTAGGCTCTTGTTTGCCAGCTATTTGTGAACGGTAAAGTCAAAAAAGCTTTAAGAATAAGTCGTTTTTTCAGTGTCGCAAGGCTCAAGCTACCCAGGATAACAATAAAAATCAAACTGCTACTGTAAAAGACAAAGGTTTTGTCTTTACTGTAAGTTCCCCAGCGGGGTCTGGGGCGGAGCCCCAGCGACCAGCGCATTTTTGGCTGTGTCGACCTCAAATGGAGCCATTTTTAGGCAGTCATGGCCGGTCGTCCGTAACTGCATGTACGCCGTCCATGCGGTAGTCTATTTAAATTAGCCGTAAGTATACAACGGCTTGATTTCATTTGGGGGGGCTTCAGCTTCGTTTGGGGGGGCTTAAGCCCCCCCAAGCCCAACGCTAGCTACGTCACTGTGTTTCAGTGCTTATAAGAGTGAGCTAAGACTTCAATAAATATAAGCAACACTTAACAAATATTGGGGGGGGGGGTTATTTTCACACTGTAATGGTACCCTTTTAAGGTGCCATTTTAGCAAAATAACTCTATTAGACTATTCAGTACTGATAAAAAATGTTTTAGGAATCAATATATAGCCTAATATATATGATTATAATTACAATAAAAATATCTTTATGTATCGAGTTCAGCAGCTCAGTTCTCCTGTTGCTGAGTTATTCTAATGAATAAATGCAGACATGAATATAATAGTAGCCTATATAAGCTGACTTTTCAGCACCATAAACA
The DNA here is from genome assembly GCA_945859605.1 of Lumbricus rubellus. Taxonomy (NCBI): domain Eukaryota; kingdom Metazoa; phylum Annelida; class Clitellata; order Crassiclitellata; family Lumbricidae; genus Lumbricus; species Lumbricus rubellus. The sequence goes on along the minus strand of OX243815.1, from coordinate 35,572,790 downwards.
GTTTAACCCTGTTTCCCAAGATGGTCCTGAATTGACAGGACATACTTTCTGAAATCATATTTAATGGTACGCAAACCTACCAAGAACTAATAGACTACCTGTACCAAATTCAGAAAGCCATGTGTAGTAATGATGTTGTTTTTAGGTTTTACTATAAATTATGTGTTCAAATAATAGGACTAAACATTTTGAAATTTTACAGTTTAAAATTTGAAGGATACCACTGGTGAGAAGCCATTCAGTTGTACAAAAGTAGTATTTGTACAAATATTAGCAGTAAGTTATTCTCATTTTAGCAGGACTGCGTCATATATTGTAATGGTAAATAATAACATTATAACCATTAACCATATAATAATTAATAGTATTACAGTATATTATAACAGTTCACGTAATACGATGATGTAAACAGCAACTAAAACTATTATCATTTTGTCAACTTTTCTGGAGGGGATGTCATATCTGTTTTTAGCTGTGCAAAAATAGTGTTTATACAAATATATACAGTAAGTTGTAGGGCCTACTCATTGCAACATGAGCGTATCATATATACCGGTAGGCTAATAATAGTAAATAATATCATTATAATCATATAATAGTAAATAACATCACGGTATATTATAACACTTCATGTAAAACAATGATGAAAACAGTAAATAAAAATCAACATCATTTTGTCAAATTTTCTGGGGGGGAATGTCAATCCTGGGGGGAACTTCCCCCCCCCAGAGACGTCTAGATTAAACACGAGTGTAGGCCTATAAACGGCCCTAATAACGGGAAAGCCAGCAAGGATCTTCGAACCCTCTTTAGGCGGGTAGTCAGCTATAGCGGTCTGCTTGAATATGCAACAAATAATTATAGGATAAAACAACAAAGTAACCAGATTAGTAAATATTGGTTAAAATGCAGCCGGCGTTCCGGTTCCTTTGATCTATATTCATGGTTTATTGGCAGCATTTGGCCGATAGTTAGGCCTAAGTAGGCTAAACTTTCCCCTATAGGCTACTAAGCACAAAAGTAATATTTGTGAGGAGAGTAGGCTATAGGCCCTGCACCCTACACCCGTGACCATAGGCGTAGGAGACGGGGTCCAGAGGGGCAAATGCCCCCCAAATTCGGGCAAGTCTAGTTTTCGGGCAAGCAGACCATGAAAAATAAAAAACTTAGGCCTATCTAAAAATTTCGGAAGATTTCGACCGGACGACTAAAAAAAAGGTCGTCGGAATTTTTGGGAAATAGAAGTAACGAGAATTTTCGGGCAATTTTGACCGGACGACAAAAAAAGGTCATCAGATTTTTCAGGCAAAAGTTTAACTTTTGCCCCCTATGCCCGTGACCCGCGTATATGACTACAGCCATGCTCACAAGCCTAGCCTATGTGCGTGGTCTGTAGCCTACAATTAATTATATCTGCTGCAACATTTGACAGATTGATCTTAGGTGAATCTTTTAATATTATTATAACTTTGTTATTTAACTCTTTCTAGTTAGTTTTTTGGTTACAATAAATTCAGCGTGTAATCTGTACATGCCTATAGGGAGTATAGGCTAGGTTGTACGGAAAAGGTGATTGTCACTATTCATTCATTCATTCGGACATTTATATAGCGCTCCTAGAAAAAAATCTACTCAGAGGCGCTCCCGACTCCAGCGCGCCCAAAAAGAACAGAGTAAGGAACGATCCTGGTAGAGTCCCGGGTGTAGGCGCAGCTCAAAAGGAAGGCTATTCCAGACCACCGGACCAACCACAAAAAAGGCTCGATTCTTCATGGTAGCAGTACGAGCAGAAGGAACGCCACTGAGAGGAATGCTAGAACATAAACAGATTCCTTGTGCAGAGGTTAATCAGTGAGGTGGTCACCTGATGTCCTCTTATCTAATTCTGGGCCGTTGTATCCAGGGGGCTCTTACTCTATTCAGGGTAGGCACAACTTGAGCTGTGAAACACGGATGAATCTTAAATGAGCTCAAACTCACGTACAGCAATCTGGGACATAGGAGAGATGCAGCCCAGGAGGGTGGGGGAAGAGAGGGGTTTAACCCGGTTGTTCAGTGGAGGAGAGAAGCCACTGGTCGTAGGCCTATCACTATCAAGTTTCAACAAACCCTGAAGCTGCCAGGGGCCACCGACTAAAGCCAATGATGGGAGTCATCATTTGACCTACCACTAATACTACATGTAAGAATGTTATAATTGCCAAATTAACCAATCCCGGGATCGTGGATTGAGAAATGCTCCAGTATTACACTCCCTTGACTGAACATCTTTATCAATTGTACAATTTATCTTATTCCGTGATTTGTTGAAATCCTATATTTAGTGCTGTGCACTCAGGGAGTAAACATTCTAAGAGTCTAAAAGAATAATAAAGGCTTGATTTACAGAGGTTATGATCGTTCACCAAAAGCATTCTTTGGTATCTTGTAATAATTATCTACAATCCATGAACAACGACTATTATGAAAAACCATATATTATGAATTCCAGCCATAATCCAATAACATTAAGGCCTAAAAAAAATCTTGTGTTTCCGGTAACAGAGCTAAAAAAAATTGGGTAGGTAGGTCGGAAAATATTTTTATTTTGGTAAAATATTTTTATGCAGTGACTATCCGAAAAAGTATACCCCACTAGCCACTAGTCTTTTTTGCACGCTGAAACAAAGTATGTGTTCTAAGCAAGTATAAACTGCCTATTTCCAGACTGTCTGCACCTAAAACTGCTGTAGAAACAGTCCTATTAATTTCATTTTGTTGACGTCTCTTATGTTATGTCAATACAAATGTTAAAAAAATATTTTTTGAAAAAAGTTTTAAAAAAATTGTAATAAAATTTTTTTACAAAAATATTTGAGTCGCGGCCGTAAAAACGGGTCGGTCGGGTTACCGGAAACACAACAATTTTTTTTACGCCTAATTAATCATACAATAATCCAATACGGATTTACAAGTCCTACATATATGGTGGAATGACGTGGGAGGAGGCGGAGAGGATTATGGAGGACAGGGTGTTGTGGAGGAGCTGTGTTGCCCAATGCGCAAACAGCACGAGGAAGGACTAAGTACTAAGTGCATATACGTAGGAAACATGAACCCCAAATGGGAATATTAAGAAAATTTCTCACCATATCCTCAAAATGATTGCATATTGCATTGTATCTGGCCATTAATAAAGCGCTCCTAACAGTAATGACTATTCAGAGGCGCCAACAGCGTCAGCACTCCAAGGAAACAAAGTTTTCAAGCATTGAACCGATGTGGACAAACAACAACTGCCAAAATAATCTCAGCCTCTCAATTTGTTGCAGGTTATTCCATGAAGAAATAGCCACAACTGCAGAGGCGCAACTGCGAGCAATAGACCGTGACAAATCTATAGGTCGGATCTATCTCGAAATCGAAAGGACCTGCAAGAGAGAGCATATGCTGCTGGGGATGCATAAGCTGCTCAATCAATGCTGGAATGGACTTTTGTGCTAATCAATATCTCATGTTAAACATGTCTCGTGTCAAATGTTTTTCACTGTACACGCATCAAACTTGTTCAACTATTTCACAAGATATAGCCTACATCAGGCTACATGTAAAAACAAGCTGTCGAAAAATTGAAACTTTGCAAAGTTTATGGTGATCCAACTGAAAGATGATGTTTGCAAGTTCTATAAAACAGACATACGAGGGTTGATCAATAAGTAATGAGAAAAATATATAAGACAGCAAATCTGGACCAAATTTTTTTCATAGTTTTTCAACATAATCTCTTTGAAGTTCAACACATTTTTCCCAGCGATGTTCAAGTTTTTTTACACCCTCCAGGAAGAAAGTTTCAGCCAGCCCCTTAAACCAGTCATTTATGGCATGGATAACACTTTCATCAGTGTCAAATTTCTGTCCGCGAAGCGAATATTTCAGATAACGAAACATATGGAAGTCAGACGGTGCCAGGTCTGAAGAATAGGGTGGGTGTTGTAGCAGTTCGAAGCCGCAATCGCGAATTGCAGTCATTGCAACAGACGAGGTGTGAGCTGGAGCATTGTCCTGATAAAACACGATACCTTGACGCAACTTCCATCGACATTTTTCCATAATAGCCACGCGAAGTTTTCGGATTAACTGGGCATAGTAGACACCCGTGATAGTCTTTCCACGCTCCAAGTAGTCAATCAACAAAATACCTTCACTGTCCCAAAATACGGATGCCATAACTTTACCCGCTGATGCAATTTTGCGGAATTTGACCGGTGTCGGGGAATCGACGTGCTTCCACTCCATACTCTGCAGTTTTGTCTCGGGATCAAAGTGGTGAGCCCAAGTCTCATCCATAGTGACATATCTGCGTAGAAACTTTGCCTGGTCTTCTCTAAAAAGGTCGAGATTTTCACGAGAAGTTGTTAGTCGGACTTGCTTGTTTTCATGCGTTAACATTCGTGGAACCCATCGCGCACAGACCTTGTTGTACCCCAAAATGTATTTAATAATATGATGGGTTGTGCCGTACGACAACTTCAAACAATCTGCTACATTTCTAATATTAACCAGCCGATCTTTCTGTATCAGATCCTGGACGAATTGGACGTTTTCGTTGGTACAGGTCTCAATAGGGCGGCCAGAACGGTGCTCGTCTTCAGTTGATTGCCTACCTCGATTAAATTCAGCTACCCACCTATAGACTGTAGCCTGTGAAGGGGCATTGTCCCTTAAAACCTTCTTCATGTCCTTGCAATCTTATTTTGAGTCAATCCTTTTAAATGCGAATATTTAGTAACCGCACGTTTCTCGTTTTTATCCATTATTTACAACAGCCGCTGGGTAGACGGCTTCCGGCGGTTGCCTAGCAACCACAGTAATGGCCCACGTGACCATTTAACAATCAAAACTCTGCTAAATGAGTAAGCTAGTAAATAAAAATTAAAATTCTGCAAAAAACAGCTGTCTAATATGTTTTTCTCATTACTTATTGATCAACCCTCGTATTTAAACAAATTCAAATAGAATGAGTAGTTGAGTACTGTAAGCAAAATATGGTTGTGGTATAAGAAAAATGTTTTAGTGAGTTTTCCTACAAACGTAGAGCATGTCGGTGACAGTGGCTCAATGCCTAATTTTGTAGAGTTGGTGAAACTAAAATATTAATCACTAAAGGAAACTTCTGTCATTTAAACAATTAGTCGAGCATCTCTACAAAACTCTTTCACATCATCAAAATCAAAATAGTTTTGAAAAGCCTGCAAGTTTACCTGTAAAAAGTAGAAGTTAAGATTTTTATTTATAAAAGCAAACTTGTACATCTTCTTACCTGATACATATATAATTATTTGCCTATCAGTATTTTACATCAGAATTCAGAAATTGACTTTCAGAAGCACACAAGTCTTTCTCATTTTGATGGGTTCAAAAGATGTGGGTTCAACTTTTCACCCCATATACCTGGTACATGCTAAGGCTCTCAAAGCATAGGCTTTCAAATAATACACTTGTCTAAACACCCCAAAATTTTAACTTATGAGATGGGAATTACAACTAGGCAGCACTGTCCTGGCACCCACAGAAAAGACAGCAATAGAACTTTACCATTTTACAATTACGGTACATGCCGCAGTTTGAATCGATGGTTAAAAGCAATGATCAGTTGCCTAAAGTTTGTGACAGATGCCATGTAACATGTCAAACTTCACCAATCAATCACAGTGAAATTCTGAAATAGAAGCCAATTGACTTATCACAATTAATTACCAAAAACCCACAAATAAAATGCAGAGAAAATTAAGCAACAAGATAATAATTTAGCTACAAGAAAGGCAGAAATTCAGACCCTTCTCCAAGCCTGTGTCACAAGTCAAATGCATATCCAAACAACAACAACAACAACAACAACAACAACAACAACAACAACAACAACAACAACAACAAACACTACATATTACCTTTTACCAGTTTAGAAAAATTCATTATCACATGAGCAACGGACAGTGGACACATTCTTACAACTTCCGTCTATGAATAATCTATTTTTGTATCAATTTTGGTGGCATAATATCACAGGTAGAATTAGTATTTATAACTTATGAATATATATCTAAACTGCTAGCATATTCATCTCTATAAATTCATCATAGTAAGCAGCCATAGTAACATCCTTTATTTACATAACTGTACTTCCTGACAAGTTTTAAAAGGATTGGCAACTTGCTCAAGGCCACTGTATAAAAACAAATGGCATCATCAACTCTGTCCAAAATGTCAATGATTTACCACTAAACTAGCATCATGCATGCATTTGATAAATATTTCAGGTTCTAAAAAATAGAATTCTGCTTAACTCATAAACATAGAAGACCCAAAAGTAACTTTTTTCAAGAAAACCAGTTCTTTTGTTACAGAAAATGCACATAATATTATATGAATATAACACAGCCAAGTGATGCAGGGCCGTAACTCCATTCAAAGACATCAAAAGTGTGCAACTTGAGACAAGAAAAAACAGCTTACAAGGAAAAAATTATTAAATTATTATTGCATGATACGTTAGAAGAGACTTTTTTCTTAATTCATGAGTTCAAAGTGAGAGTAGGCAAGTGCATTGCTCCATTTCAACGACATTAGTCCATCATTTCAATTACAGTCGAAACAGAAACATCATTACTGCATAAAGGCTGCAAATTTGATTATGCTGTAATAAAGATATGGTCACACTAAAGTCATGCCGAGACCAGATCACTTAAAGACAGCATAAGCAGAGCTCAACCGAAGTCATAGAAGGTGCTCACAATTCGGAAACATTGTTCACAGTTATTACAGAACATCAAGGGCAGAATAATTGAAAATAATAATCCAACATGCATTCTCTGTTTTCAATTCAATATTCCATCAGCCTCTTAAATATCGATCCAGAAATAACAGAACTTAGTTATTAGCTGCCTAGTTAATTGTGATCACAGTCTTCATAGCCTGCTATCAGACATTTTGAAAATACCTAACAACTCGCTTTGTCATAAGTTATTTGCATTCAAAATGTGAGAGCAGGTCTCCTCTCCCATCCATCAAAAGTATTTACCAATTCTGAATTTCCTATATTTGCTTTTAAGTCAGGAGATGGTTGAACAGTCAGTTTTCAATATCTACAAAATGCATATAAGTTCATTTAAAAATAAACAACACCATGGACAAAATGGCCAAAGCAGTAAAACAGGTAACTTTCTATTCCATGTAATCATATCACCACTGTAAAACCTAACTCAGAAACTAGTCAGTAATTCAGTAAAGAAATTTAAGGCGAAATGATTGCATTATTCAACCGTATAATACAATCCAAATGACACACTTTCTGTAGTGTTTTTAAATTCCAGCGCATAACTAGTGGAGCATTCTACTTAAACTGAAAATTTCCACCCAAATTGTGGAATTTCAACAGAACATTCAGCACAATGATTCACCTACAGTGGATTCTGCATTCCACCTTTTCTTTCACCTGCAGACTATTCGACCCAAAACTGGTCCTCCATTTTACTATCCAGTAGTGGAACATTTACCCAAAAGGAAGGCAGTTGAAGGCAGTCATTTTACGACAAGAACAAATTAATAAAAGTTACTGCAATCTAAATTACATTTGCAACACAAGTTTGACATTACAACAAGTTTAGCAAATAACTATGTAAGATACAAGTGTTCAAATAAGTAGATTACACACAACAGTACAAATGGTGGACTATATTGCCATTCATGAAGAATAGAAAAGAAACTGATGTACCTGTAGTAGTTTGGCTTGAATGGCCCTGTTTTGCTAAGGCCGAGATACTTTGCCTGATCATCGGTCAATTCCGTAAGATGAGCGTCGAAGCTTTGTAGGTGAAGGCTGGCAACATATTCATCTAAGCCAAACATCAGAATCTTATCATGATGCATTGCAGTAACACCAGTCCAGCTGGCAAAGAGCAAATCATGTTCTACTGATAGCAAGCAAATTCAATCCTACATGTACCACTTTGCCATTTTCCTTCCTCTTCGTTTCCTGCCTTTCTCTGTTACATATGGCTTTAAGTAATATCTTCATTCACCAATTGGTAAGAACTATAAGACAGTTTAATCACTGCTTGCATATTACAGAATCAAACGATATAACTTCAGTTAGAAAAAAGATATTTTCAGTCTACAAAAAGTATTTTGAAGTAAAATAACTGTAGAATGTGACTGAAAAAAAACAGCACATGTAATGGGTTTTGACCCCTCGCCTCGTGCCACATTATGTGGGCTAAACTCCAGCATGTGGGAACAAAGTCTATAAGGATTATAATAGGGCAAACTGCACACTGCATTAGCATTTCGACATACAACAAAAACTTGAAACAGTCACAGCTTATTAATATACTTCATTTATGTTTGCCTTTTGCTTCCTTAAATTGCTTACCACAGGAAAGCGAACTGACACTGCCTTCAAACTGGATTAGACATTTAGCACTTGGGCAGTCACACTATTGTAACTCCTTCCTGACTACAGGTCATGATTTTCAGGATTTGACCTGACCTGATTCACTAGTTGCCTCACTCAGAATGTGCTAAATAGATAGCACTACGTAAGTGATGCTCCCAGACTCTGGAACGCTCTACTCATCGTCTATCACATGTCTGTTCCGTGGTCTGTGGTCTGTTTTAGACCACAAGTAAAAATTCATCTTATCCACATTTTCTATTTTCGCAGATTTATGTTTTTAGCGGAATCAAATTGGATTTCAGCAAATAAATCAGTTCTGCTGATGCCACGTGATTAGATTAGTCAAAAACGCAAGAAGAAGAAGAAGAAGTGCAACTGAGAGTATTAGCAGCCGTTCACAATGACACTGTCTTATTGATAGGCCAAAAACTATTGTCCTAGTAGATAATACGAGCTATTCAGTGTATTCACCCATTTTCTTTGGTAGCAGGTAGACATCCTGCTTGTAACGTCCAGTTGGTGCATTGAAGAGTTCAATGAGAGCAAGCGCCTGAGTGGTTGCAGTGATTGACACGACAAATGATGGAATAGACGAACAACTGAGGTTGATTAATCGACCCTAAAACATCGACAGATCTGCATCATCAACAGCCAGACAAAAATCGGAAATTCTAGACAGACTTTTTATGCACGGTTATAAAAAAACCTTAAACATTCACAATAAATGCAAGTCTGTCGTCATCCTAACCCACTTTCTAGGTAAGATAACTCATCATGATTTCTGCTAAAGTACTCATCAAGTATTGCAAATCCAGTTTTTCAAGTTTACTATTATTTTCAACTGCTTTAAACTGATTATGAAAGACAAATTTCGGAATATGTGTTCTGCCAAGTGCTACAAGACACCAATATCTGTTTTATTACTGTATTCACATCATACATAAGATATTCTGAAGAACACCACTTATGCACATGATCATAAGAAAAAATGTTGAGGCAGAATTTGAATTCAAATGATGTATAAACTCAAGATGACTAGTCGACTGTAATATACAACAAATGAGGAGAATGACGACATACCTCTGCCACGAGAATGAGTCTCTTCCCATCTGGCCAGATGATATGATTGACCTGAGGTCGCACAAGTTCCCACACCAAATCTGGAGTACGGAGACTGTTCTGTTTTATACAAACATTCATCCAAAAAGCGTACTTAAAACAGATATATATATATATATTATATATATATATACACACTGGGAATCAGTAAGTGACAACTAGAAACATAAACTGGGAAAATAAATAAGAGAAAACGTACGCTGAGTCAGCAATTAATATATCTTACAACCATGATGGCCCACCGTTGGCCTGTGGCATTCTAGCCTATGACGATTGGCATGGAGGACAGCGGAATTTTCTAAACACATTTATGGCGTGTCTTCTAGTCTAAATTTGTATCTCTGTAGAATCTTAGGCACCTCCATAGCTGCAGTTACGAACGGCGTGGTTAATCGGCTGCAGATGGAGCAGCACATAAGCTCAAAGTGGGCTGACGAGGAGGAGGAGGAGGATGAGGAGGAGGAGGAAGGGTCATCAGTCGGCAGAAGGTCAAAGTCCATTTTCATCACAGCACATTTCTGCTTTGCAGAGGCAAGAAAAGAGATTGTTACCCACTGCAATGTCGTAGGATCAAACAAAATAACAGACAGTTTATGGTCTTCTCAAATATATTTATTTGTTGGTTGTCTTTTGTTTGTCTGCTGTGTAACAGTTGCTGTATGTAAAAAATTAATGTCGAACGTCACTTCAACCATCAGGACTAATTTTATCAACCAAGAAAAGCAAAAAGACAACAGACATTGTCTTGCAGGAGTAGTTTGAGGCGAAGATAAGTATAATTTAAACAACAGTCTCTTCCCTTGCTTGATCTTATGATCCTACAGTGGTGAACAAACTCAACATCAGAAATATGCTGTGGAGAAAATCTGATCTCTTCATAGCAGAAATATGCTGTTGAGAAACAGAGAAAGTGCACTTTCACAGTCAACTGATGAGCATGACTCAGCCAAATTCAAGCTCATCGTGTGCTGCGTACATCTGCAGATGTCACCATTTTCCAGTCTTTTTTGCAGTACAATATTTTTTGTTAGAAAAGTGGTGAATTGAATTCAATGGTTAAACATCATACAAGTTAAGTCTGTCATTAGAACGAGAGAAAAACTTATTCTCTGCGCCTACACCCTGGGACTCTACCAGGATTGTTCCTTACTAAACTTAAAACTGTTCTTTTTGAGCGCGCTGGAGTCGGGAGCACCTCTGAGTAGTTTTTTACTTGAAGGAGCGCTATATAAATGTCCGAATGAATGAATTATTATTATCATTATTTAGGAAGCTTTATGTGTTTTTTACTTTATGTAGCGCCTCTTTAACTTCACTAACTACACAAGACTAAACAGATTGAATAGAATCATCATCAACTGCCTGCGAAACAGAGGCCTAGAAAGTAAAGTAAGTTCATGTCTCTGACTGCTACAAAGCCTATTCCATAATGAGAGGTCCACATAAATGGCACTGGAATTAAACGACTTTTCCCATTAGCCCAGATGACAAGTATGTAATGCTTTGCTAGCTGCGTCTAGACTTGAACTCAAACCAATCTAGGCTTAATTCTGCTCAAGAATAAACTGATTACGTTGATGTGAATATTGAAGTCCAACGCAAGATAAACACGAGATAGTTGCCAAGATGACAAATAAATTTAGTGGAAGATAAAACAAAAACAAACTGATGCAATCATCAAAGTCTGACATTGTAGAAACATTGCTGATGAATGATTATTAGGGTCGACAGAAATTCGCGATCTTGCGCTGCGCAAATTCTGTGCAAAAATTCCAGGTTTCCCGCAAGAGTGCAATAATTGACAATGTGCACGATTTCGCGCAAATTTTTGCAAAATCCTGCTAATTTATCTAAATTGGGCTTTGATTGACTTAAAGATCACTGCGGCGCGTGGCAGTTAAACATAGCAATGACACCGTTGGGTGATAGTTAATCAAATGGCTGCCGCTAATGGGATCAAATTATAGAGGAATTGTTTGCTAACCCTTTAATGCCGAGATGGTAGTAAATGGTATGGGATATCCTATACCCTCCGGCATTAAAGGTTGTTAATTTTGGTAGTAATGCACAAATTCAAAGTATAAAAAATTCCAGAACTTCACGGCCACACAATAAAATATGTTAGACGAAGTTTCTCAAAACAGACATGTGAAAGACGACGACGAGTAGAGAGTTCCAGAGTCTGGGAGCATTGCGTGCTGTCTCGGCTTGTGACGGAATGAATGCATTTAACCTATAGGTGAGAGGCGCGCACACGAAGACGAAAGGCTACTATTCAGCACATTGTGTAACTTGGTAATTGATTATCACCTTGTGCCGTTGATTCTTTGAACCCTAGCGACTGCCATGATCAACCTTCTCCATGTATTACGATCTTCCGTCGCATCTCAGAGATCATAATATAGGCAAATATAATACCATATTTATTTTGTATTGGTAATGAGCGTAGATTTCGGTGGGTGTATATTTGGAAAATTAAAATTCTTTGCAATTGTCCGACTACATTAAGCTCATGGCTATAGGAACTTTATGACTGCATTTCTGCTTGAATGTCTAATAACTAGAACGCCAAAGCTGTACACTAAATAACAAAAACACTGCTAGATACTTTGGCACTCATTTTCATTGTAAAAACAACGTACTTTATGATTTTTTAACTTGCGGAAAATTCGTGCAAATCTTTCCTTTTTGGTGCACATTTTTTTTCACTCTTTTGACGCAAATTTCTGGGGGCCTGAATGATGAAGAAAGCAATCAGAAGATATGCCAGGGTAAAAAGAGTTATCCTGAAACTAAATTTATTAAGCCAGCATTATGTCCCATGCTTTATGTGGAGCATTTTCTCAGTATAATTGTGAATGCAACTCTTGTTCTCATTAATGGCAGATAACATGTTTCTTGAGGACAATCACTTTGACAATCACAATTAGCAGTATTGCACATGTTTTAGCCTCTCTTTCAATTATTAATGTCTGATAAGTAAGTCTAATATTGATTAATTTATTCATATATTTTGTAGACTTACAACGTCAATTTCTGAGTTGGAATGTCCCATGTTGGCAAGTATTGCTCCATTCTTCATTCGATCCATCAGATCTCTTGTCACAACATTCTTATTGCCTGATGAGAAAAAGAATGCACAGCATTGCAAGAGATAGAACACGCAATATTAGATAAAACAACTCCAATGTTCCATGGTGGACCATGAAAGCTGATAAAGTACATATGACACTTACAAATCTGATCAATGTAATCATACAATAACTTATCTTAGTTCAACAGAACTGACCCTTAACGAACAGCACTCAACTCCTATTCAAGTCTATACAGAAATATAAAATAAAGACGCCTGGAAATGTAAATTCCGAAATAGACAGCAGAAGAACCTGTGCAAGTGATGATAACGTCAACATTTCTAATGACTTCATTCAGCTTCGCAACCCGAAAACCATCCATACTGTAAGGCAAGAGAAACAGATTGAGTCAAATCTAATCCATCATTGCATCATTGTTCTAATCTGCAGTCCAAGAACATTAATCACAATGTATAGTATATATAAATTGCATTGTATTCAGTACAATACAGAATGTGCCTAAAGATAAATATTTCGTAAGCTTAATTCTTCATGATAGTTCAAGGATTACGAGTAGAATAAATGTGGAACAAATGTTGCTTTCCTGCAGCTGCACTATTCATTCGGACGTAAACTTGACAGTAATTATCGAAACGATAAACTAAGGGAACTGCAAACGATTTTCCATTTGTAAGCGATGTCGTGATATTCATCAAGTGATTCACAATTTCTTGCACATACAGTTTAAGAATAAAGGACTGATAATTATTACAAGGACACAAAGTCATGTGCCTCATAATTCATACATGTGAGGAGGAGACTTTAAGAATTCTGTAATTTACTGATGTTGCATCAAGTACTGTGGTATAAGGAATTATTGTGTGGCATTGCCATTTCCACACATAATTAAATATGAAATCAATGCCATCTTATAAGCCAACTGATTGCTGCATATAAGAACTTGTATCACAATTAAGCATACTGGAATATCATTAGCAAATTTGTCAGGGGTAACGTTTAAGTCCATTGAAAGAATAAAATCCAGAGATACCAGCGTCGTCATAGGAACGTCCTTTGTTCAAATTTCCCTCAATTTCATACAAGTTTTGGTTCACTTACCAAGCTTGTAGCGCACAAATTGGATCAACTTCGGTAACCATAACAACGGCACCCATTCCTTTAAGTGCAGAACAACATCCCTTTCCAACCTGAAGCACCAAGAAAGAGCACATCATACCAGCAAGTTCTGTAAATTTAAAGGATTTGCCTACACAAGCCAAGCACTTGAATATCCTACCTTTGATCTCCTCATTAACTTATGTAGTTCACTGTTCTTACTTCAGATCAATGTTGTCAACTGAGATCAATTTATGACACACAAAGCATCGGAAATTTAGAAAAGAGATAAGTCTATTTAAAGATAACATTCTCTTAGCACAATGAATGGTTCTTATCCATTTTTACATTCTGACGATAATTGAAAACAATATTTACTTACATAAACATATGCATGCCTGACTGCTTTCAAAATAGAATAATTAAGAAAGCTATCAAAATATAAATTTAGAACCTTAGCAGTTTAATTTTAGACAGCTCTCAACTAGGAGAAGTATGACGTACAATTCTACGTATATTTTGATTTGAAGGAATGTATCAGGATCTCATAAAGGGAAACATATAACGATGAACCTCCATCATAAAGTCAGTGCAACGACTGCAGTATATATACACATAATTTTACATATATATACACCATATATATACACCATATATATATACCTATACCATCTATATAAATAAAAATGAAACTTTCCAATAGTTCGTAATATTTTTTCCCAAAAAGTTATGCACCGATTGTTTTGAAAATTTACCAAAACCCTCCATTCCAGTAGCACCGTGTCTTAAGATTTTTTCCCCCGAAAAAATGCAATCTTTTCCACAAAAAGTGAACTTTGCAATCCGTTTGACCGCCATTTGCAAATTCAACCAAACCGAAGGGTTGCCAAATTTCAGAATCGTCTTCACCCGAAACACAGTGACCAGACGAAACATGAATGAGGTCGCGTGCCGTGACGTCATAAGCGAGTCGCATATTAATTTCCGAAAGCGGCCTTTCACCACTCTTGGGCTCTATCCGCTGTCAGGAATGGACGGTGTGAGGGAGGAAAGGAGCGGAGGGAGCGGGACGAAGAGGGTGGGGAGGGGGAGGGGGAAGGTCTTTTCTGCCACAGCAACGCGTGGCCGGGTACAGCTAGTACATATATAATATAGTGAGGTGTTTCAGTATTTAGTGTCATCTCAGCTTCTGACGAGACTCGCCATGGAATTTAGAATACAACACACACAAGTATTTTATATGATGGCATTGGTCATCAACTCATTCATACCTTGAGCACTAATATATTGCAGAGGCAAAGAACAAGTTTAGGTCATAATTTTATCATAATTAAAGTATTATCTCTCATGGCAACACACGTGGTAGTCAAAATTCAGATAATCAACTAACATATGACTAACTGTCTGGATGACAGGATCGTCTATATTTCAGAGCAGCACATTTTGAAAGGTTCTTACAAGGCATCAGTTGAGAACCGAATAATAAATAAGAGGAAGAGCAGAAATACCCACCTCTCCATAACCACAGACAACCACCTGTCGCCCACCAAACAAGATATCTGTTGTTCGCTTTAACCTGTAAAACACCACACCACCAACAATCATAATCATCTACTACAGAAAATTAGACCAAAACCCAAATTTCACTGGTAACAAGAATGAGAACAAAAATTGGGAATTATTTTGAGAACGAGACCGGAAATACGCCTTAGAGAACTGGAATATGAATAGAAATAGGAATTATTTTCAGAACGGTAGTTATTGGGTTGGTTCGGATCTCCTTATCACAATTACCATTGTTCGCAATCATACTTCCCAGGTAGCAGAAGTCATCCACCTCCTCCAACACATCCTCTCTGATCTTGATGCACTCTAACAATTCCCATTTGAATGACGTGGGAGGTGGCCAGGGCAGCTGCAGAGGACAGAGTGATGTGGAGGATCTGTGTCGCCCGATGCACTACTAGTGTGTGGAAGGACTAAGGTCTAAGGTAAGGTAAGTTATTGGGCCTACACTGTGATGATTTGTGTGATTCATTGACTGTATAAGTCAAACATCCAATCCTGAGAGTAATCTTCGGCTATGGTATCTTTGCTGCACAAGATTTGCAATCTATGTTTAACCTCCGCTCTACGTGGCGCAGTTTACTTTGAGAAAGCTTATCTTTTCTCTCAGCCTTAGAACTGAATTAGAATTGAATTGGAAATTATTATTAGAACTGAAATATCACTGCTCTTATTATTGCCTTCAAGCCTATTTCTTTACTCAATTTTAGGGCTGTTTATTAATCGCGATTAACGTGTGCAATCAACTCGCAAAAAATCTGCGATCACAAATTTTAACACAATAATTGTATGCGTTAATCAGATCTGATTAAAATGGAATAAAAGGCAAAAAATTGATTGTAACGGAAAGCTCAATTTTAAAACTAGTGATACATTCTCTGCAAATATTCCATGACAGAATTTGAGTGTCATCTTAGCAATTCGTCGATCAATTATCGTCTGCATGCGAACCAAAGCATGCGTTTAAGCAGTTTAACACATTGACCGCCAGGTAAGAGTTATCTCGTAGTTAAACCAGTCATTTAACATGGCGTGTAGGCAGTCAATGTGTTAATTAACCACTAAGGTTGTTTCGGTACCCTGTCAGACTACTTTGGTTGAACTCCAGGAGTCAGCAAGACCAATGGATCCAGGTTTCAAA
The DNA here is from genome assembly GCA_945859605.1 of Lumbricus rubellus. Lineage (NCBI taxonomy): Eukaryota > Metazoa > Annelida > Clitellata > Crassiclitellata > Lumbricidae > Lumbricus > Lumbricus rubellus. Next base: position 35,556,343 of record OX243815.1, on the reverse strand, counting down.
TAAGTTAAATGCGTACAGAAGGACAAAAGAGACGAGGTTTGGCAATAGCTGCAACTTCTAGCGAAAAATCCAGACCATGTTGGTGAGGTTTAGTAGTCCCTGTAGGCTATAATTGTTAATTAAAAAGAGCATTCATTGAACCGACCAATGTAAACTGGTCTGCCTAAACAATTGACCGAATAAATAATTAATTTTGACAGTAAAAAAATGGTTGTCTAATTTTTCACATATAAAGCTATAGGCCTGTATCATTTTAAAGGTGGCTCAAACAAAAAATTAAAGAATTTTGAGCAATTGGCTGGATTTTAACATCTGTTTAATTAAGCCAATTGGCCTATGTTCTGTTTCATGAGTGTATCTAATTTCTGTTAATTATTTACTCACGCATCCAGTATAGATTCACGACAGCTGTACATGTTGTCAAATTTTGTCTACAAACAAACAACGATGATCGCAAGAGATTTGATTTGTTTATTTCTTTGAATTCGTTACTGTAGGTGTAACAACAGATGTAAATAGTATCTTGATACCAAGGCAAACTCCTTAGATGACCATCAGTTACTGTAAGGCCTAGTTTAATACTGTTGTGCAAATGGCATTAAATTGGAGGCGAGAAACATTGGCAATAGAATGGTTCTCTAACAAGAGAAACTTCATATGTTTGGCAACATACTTTAAAGACGGTTGCTTTTGTCAGAAATCTCCTCTTCTAACAGGAAAATTTCAAACTGATTATTTAGAACATAAAATAACTGTCTGGCACTAATTTTCAAATTTCTCTACATAAAAGCATGGAATGTGAGAATAAGGAGTTGAAGCCTAGCAGTACAATGCAAAATATTCTGTATTAAAGGGCAAAATTTCAATTGAAAAGTGTGCAAATAACTGTTTTCAGGAGAAAAAGTCATACAACATAATATGTAAGAATGTGACAATTTAAGTACCTTTGAAGAAGTGTTATGTGAAAGCAGTTTTAGATCTTGAAATGCATGTTACAGCTTTTCTTATTGGGTAATAAATTTAAGAGGTCTGTTGCATGTGGACTTTGTGTTGCCCTGGTTTCAGCAGATGCAACCGCAAGTGACGATACCAGCACAGCAATTTATTATTCTGAAACACAGGATGACAGAGGTGGAGGTCTGACAATTGTCAGAATTGGTTGATGCCATGGTGAAAGTATTTACATAATCCACTGCTTGGTTTCACATCTTACAAACAACGATTTGTTATTGCATCAGATCAGAAGGAAATTCTTATATCTGTAGCTTTATTACAGTATTCATTTTACAAATAATGTTTGTGATTGTGGGCATAAATTGTAAAACATGTTCATGTCAATTCTCTAAACGGGTTAATAACAACTGCAACTAAAATAACCCAACATTAAATGTTTAATTAATTAAACTCTTCATCTGCTGTGAAATGCTCGTATGGTCGTTTAACTTATAGAAAGTCTTTGTCAATTTAATGTTTAATATTAAAATGCATCTACAACAAGAAAGTTTCGGTTCATCTCTTCCGTCCTTTTCTACAGTGTCACTTCTGTGCACTAGATATTCAGTGCTTCTCATAAAATATCAGAATTGCTCTAATATCCATGTTTAATCAGTATTCATTAAAACAACTGAAGCAAGGTGCTGGTCTGTAACATCAGACGACCAGCATTATGGTCTTTTCTGCATAATTATAGAAGGCGATGGTTGGGTCCCATATTATATGTGTATGCCCTCTCCTAGTGACACTTCTACCTACATGTGCATCACTTTGTGAAGACTTTTCTATTCATCTGTGTGCATTTGTGTACGGATGAAATTCTGTTCTTTCCTGCACTTTTGTGAGGTACTTAGCAATAATATTAATATTAATTCCAGATAACTAACTGAACAATCTGTGCAGTGTGTACAGGAATAATAGATCTTAATTAAGGTGCATGATTGTCTGCATGAAAGTACCTTCGTAACAGAGTCATTGACATTCATTGCTGGCACAACCAGGCGCCCGGACTTGGATAACTGGTAGAGACGATGGACGCCGGTCACACTCTCCTCAACGATTCCCTTTATCCGCTGAAATACGCTCGGATATTTCTTCAGCATCAGGTGAGTTGCATCGCCTCCATCATCAAGAATCTAAACACGTAGAAACACTTTTCCTCCATCATCAAGAATCTAAACACGTAGAAACACTTTTCCTCCATCATCAAGAATCTAAACACGTAGAAACACTTTTCCTCCATCATCAAGAATCTAAACACGTAGAAACACTTTTCCTCCATCATCAAGAATCTAAACACGTAGAAACACTTTTCCTCCATCATCAAGAATCTAAACACGTAGAAACACTTTTCCTCCATCATCAAGAATCTAAACACGTAGAAACACTTTTCCTCCATCATCAAGAATCTAAACACGTAGAAACACTTTTCCTCCATCATCAAGAATCTAAACACGTAGAAACACTTTTCCTCCATCATCAAGAATCTAAACACGTAGAAACACTTTTCCTCCATCATCAAGAATCTAAACACGTAGAAACACTTTTCCTCCATCATCAAGAATCTAAACACGTAGAAACACTTTTCCTCCATCATCAAGAATCTAAACACGTAGAAACACTTTTCCTCCATCATCAAGAATCTAAACACGTAGAAACACTTTTCCTCCATCATCAAGAATCTAAACACGTAGAAACACTTTTCCTCCATCATCAAGAATCTAAACACGTAGAAACACTTTTCCTCCATCATCAAGAATCTAAACACGTAGAAACACTTTTCCTCCATCATCAAGAATCTAAACACGTAGAAACACTTTTCCTCCATCATCAAGAATCTAAACACGTAGAAACACTTTTCCTCCATCATCAAGAATCTAAACACGTAGAAACACTTTTCCTCCATCATCAAGAATCTAAACACGTAGAAACACTTTTCCTCCATCATCAAGAATCTAAACACGTAGAAACACTTTTCCTCCATCATCAAGAATCTAAACACGTAGAAACACTTTTCCTCCATCATCAAGAATCTAAACACGTAGAAACACTTTTCCTCCATCATCAAGAATCTAAACACGTAGAAACACTTTTCCTCCATCATCAAGAATCTAAACACGTAGAAACACTTTTCCTCCATCATCAAGAATCTAAACACGTAGAAACACTTTTCCTCCATCATCAAGAATCTAAACACGTAGAAACACTTTTCCTCCATCATCAAGAATCTAAACACGTAGAAACACTTTTCCTCCATCATCAAGAATCTAAACACGTAGAAACACTTTTCCTCCATCATCAAGAATCTAAACACGTAGAAACACTTTTCCTCCATCATCAAGAATCTAAACACGTAGAAACACTTTTCCTCCATCATCAAGAATCTAAACACGTAGAAACACTTTTCCTCCATCATCAAGAATCTAAACACGTAGAAACACTTTTCCTCCATCATCAAGAATCTAAACACGTAGAAACACTTTTCCTCCATCATCAAGAATCTAAACACGTAGAAACACTTTTCCTGCAAACTCCATTCGAATAATTCATGACTATAAATTTTACCTTCTTAAGAGATCATGATGTCACTGAATTTTTGCCTGAAATTCCCAGTAAAAAAAGAAAAATCTGATGACTGGTGATAATAATAGAATATAAATATTTCCGTATAGCTTTTAACAACAGTTTGTACCTCAGATTTAATATAAAACAGCAGGCAAACCATAAATAATGGGTTTAAAAGAAGTCAACAAGACCCTTGTTCATCAGTCTGTGTGTGTGTGTGTGTGTGTGTGTGTGTGTGTGTGTGTGTGTGTGTGTGTGTGAGTCTGTCTGTCTAAGGCAGACAATCCTTCAGCTATAAATCTAAAAATATTACTTTCTAATGTATCTCTGCTAATGACATAAACAGAATCAATTTACATACAGAATGCTTTCACAATTTTTTATTTGCTTCTGCATATGTTGAGTTTTGTGATTAAAACATTTGGCTGCTACCAAGAAATCTCACAGCAAATTAACAAAACAGTTACAACTGCAAATGAACAAAACAGTTACAACTACATAGAAAACAATTGTTTCCTCTGACAATTGACATTCCACATAATGTCAGTAGGTGGCTCTGTAGTACTGTAAGCTCAAAAAGTTCCAAAACCATAATACACTAAGCTTTAAAAAAATTAATAACTCCAAAATTGTCAAGATGAATCAAGATATGGAGTGAGGGAAGAAGGACAGAACTTGGAGGAAGGGATGGTGAGGGAGTGAGGAGAGGAAGCAGGCAGGGGAGAAAAGCAGAGGAGGGAGGAAGGGAAAGGAGTGTTTGAGGTACAGATGGATGGAGGGTTGGATTATAGAGAGGGATGGAAGAGAAGGAAGAGATGGAGTAGGAGGGAGGAATGGACGAATGAAGTAAGGGATGGGAAGAAAGAGGGAGGCAGCCTAGGAGAAGCAAGGGAAAAAGAGAAAGAATTATTAATGTCAATCATATATCACTTAACATTTTCAATTGCTTTTCAAATAGTCTTATGGCAAGTAATCGTCAAGTATAATACATGTAATCTAGCTGTATAGTGTATATGAAAACAAAAAACTACACACTGTCATGTAAATCTTAAAGACAAATAAGAAATTATGAGTCCGATGTGTCTCACCATGTTTGGCTGCCAGTTCTCTGTCAACATCGTTCTCTCTATGCACCACCAGAAGTCCTCCTCGGACTCACCCTTCCACGCAAAGACCGGATATCCGGCCTCAACCAGAGCTGCTGCCACTTCATTCTGATAACCAAAAACACCTCTTGTTATACTTCACCTACTAACAACAAGTATGGACGGACGGTTCAAGGTAGGTGGGTATGAGTACGAGTATGCAGTATTCAAATTAAAGCAACTCAGCATTTATGAAGACAAACAATAAACAAGATTCCTGGATCATCAAGTTTTAATACACAAAGATATTTTCCATTTTCCGCACGCATCTGAAAATCTTTCTTTATGATTTATGGTTTGGTGGTGTCAGGTAGGGAGCACCTCTGAAGAGTTTCTCTTGTAATGGTACCATATAAATTCATGATTACGATTACAATAGCCACAACTTTTCTAGAGCAAAAGGTTTTGGAAATAATTTCATAACCAGTTAAGCATTAGAAATGCCTTATGAAATGAAATGTACCTGTGTAGAATGAATGTTGCAAGCAGACCAGCGAACCTGTGCGCCAAGAGCTGACAATGTTTCAATCAGAACCTAACAGCAACAACTGACAGAATTCAGCCATTGTCATGGCAAATACAATTTGATCACTGCAGTTTTCCCATTGGAAGCTGAACAATCAAATGAATTAAAATGAAAACTAAAAACAATTTTTTAAGGAAGAAGATAATTCTCCTGGTCACAAAGTTTCTTAATCATCACTGAAGAAGCTCTATTACCCAGATTCTGTTCATACACTGGCTGCTTCTCCTTCAGCGGATGACTTACAAACTGTGAAACTTGATCACATATAAAGAAGCACTGCATCACCTTATACCGGACTACATTTCTGACTGCAGCATTCGGATAGTAGACACTGGCTAAGATCTTCAATTCCTCAACAAGGTCTCTGCTACATGTTCAGCTGTCTTCTACAAAGTTTGGCACATGTCCCTTCTCATGAGTCTCAGGACCCACTGCATGGAACAGTCCGCCCCTACCAATCATGGAAAGAACGCGCATCTCATGAGGCACTTAAATCACAGCTCAATCCCTCTCTTTTTAAAACAATCATATGACTGCCATTAACTTTTTGAACTCATGTACAGTGCCTTTTTCTACGGCCTCAGCTGAGCTATGGCGCTATATAAATCGCCTTATTATCATTATTATTATATTATAATACACATACCTCAAACTTAGCTTCAATATTGAAGAGACAAACTGGCCAACCCTCTTAGGACTTTTGCACATTAAATGACATTTATGTTTGCAGTTGATCACCAGCATTCAACCTCACGACTTCCATCTGCTGCATGCATTGCTAATGCACCAATTTTCAGGCACAGATGATAGTTTGAGTATCAATAATCGATACAAGACCCAATAACTCCACGTCCACTGTCAATCCCAGCAACATGCCGGCATCCACACAATCTCATTCCATCACTGAACACGTATCAGTCATTTCTGCTAGAAACCACTTACAAGTGGTGAAGATCAATTGTGAGAATTGGACGAAATGCATCGCTCTCTTCTACTTCTAGCTCGTCGGTTCATCATGCAGCAGACGCGGTACGCAGCGGGTGAGTGCAGCTGCACCAACGGCTGAGCAGCAGCAGCAGTAGTTAGGCGACGATAGACATAAAACGTAAGTCTATTTTTATATTATACTAGCTGTACCCAGCCACGCGTTGCTGTGGCAGAAAAGATCCCCTCCCCTCCCCCTCCCCATCCCCCTCCACCTCCGCATCCCCTCCACCTCCCCCTCCCCTCCCCTCCTCCTACCCCTCCCCTCCCCTCCCCCTTCCCCTCCCTCCCCTCCCCTTCCCTCCCCCTCCCCATTCCCCTCCTCCGTCCCCTCCCACTCTGCTCCTTTCCTCCCTCAGATCGTCCTTTACTGACAGCGGATAGAGCCCAAGAATTTTGGAAGGCCGTAATGTAATTATTTATCGAGTCGCTTATGACGTCACGGGACGCGCACTCATTAATGTTTAGTCACTTTGTTTCAGGTAAAGACGATTGTGAAATTTTGCAAGCGTGCCGTTTCGTTCAATTTGCAAATGGCGGGCGAACGGATTGCAAAGTTCACTTTTTGTGGAAACGATTGGTTTTTTTTCGGAGAAAGAAATGTCGTGACCTTGCGGTATCGGAATGGAAGGTTTTGGTAAATTTTCAAAACAATTGGTGCGTCAGTTTCGCCGTGATCGTGACCGCAGGATCGCAAAGTTTCATTTTTATTTATATAGATTTCTATGTTGAAGACAAAAATGATTTTTCTACAATTCATGCCATTCCATGTTTTTGTTTTCGTTTTACATTTATAAGGTTTTAAGTTGCGAAAAAATCGCAAAATTGTTATTAAATTAACGGACTTTTGATAACTGTGAAAGCTGTTTTTCCCTCAGTACATAGATCCCACAAAAGCAATTTTTGCTAATTTATATGGTTTTAATTAATTTATTGTCTATTCATACATAATTTCACATTTAGCTGAAAATGACAGAACCTGGAAGTCATGTTATTTACAGTGATATATAAAAAGAAAACTTTATGAAAAGAAACAGCAGCAACCGTACTGCAGTCTGCGCCGTGATGTGTGTACAACCAATGATCTTGGCGCCATCTAGAGGACGATCCCGCAAAGCACGTTTACGCAATGCCATCAGACCTGTCATCTCTGCGTTTTGACAGAAAAACACACAAAACATTAGCCAACTGAAGAAAGATGGATATCATGTTTACAATCATATAACTTGCAGCTTATACAATTGTTAGCTCCTGTAAAGGTATGCAGAGATTTAAGTTGGAACAAATCTCGTTAGTCTATGAAGTTCATTACATGTATAGTTGTATACCGTATCTGCGTGTAAGTACTCCATGCTTTATGTGGCAACCACACCAAATGACTTTTGATCATTTCTTTTAATGGGTCTGAAACGAATGTTTCTGAAAACTGCTAATCAGTCAATCAAGCGACATACCTTGCTCAGCAATTTCTATTTCACGTCGACCAAAGGCAGCCTGTTGGATGTTGTTAATGCAGAAGTCAGCAAAGCCTTGAGAATTTTTCTGAAATGATTCCACACAAAAGACAAACCTACACAAATTACAACACATAGACAAAAGATTAACTGTACTTGCAGATTTGTATAGTGCCTCTTCAGAGCAGAACAAAGAAGGCACTCCATGTCTATTCATGATAAAAACCAGAATCAATCAAATGGCCTTCGTCAGGTGCTTACAGAAAGTTGGACCAAGCCGAATAAATCTTACGTGCTGCACTGTGGAAGTTGTAGCTGAGGAAAACAACCATGCCACAGAAACCTATGGCCAGGAATGGGTGGGAATAAGACACACAATTTCCTTAGACATGATGGATCACAGCCTGCAAGGCAATTGCACATAAGTAGTAAGATCTAAAACAAAATGCATTTACGCATCTGCGACCAGTGCAATTCCGTACGATGCTGCCATCAAACTGAGACTATTTATCAATTGCTCAATTTTATACAAAAATTACGAATATCTGCAAAATCAAAGTCCGACTTTTCTAGGTACTTGCTTTTGCTGGTCCTCAGTCTGAAATAATTTACTAGCAGCTCTTGTTCACATGACAGTTCCACGCATCCACTCAGATCTGGACTTTTTTATAACTTATAAAAACACTCAGATTTTATAAATAAATGTTGAATCAAAGTCGCAGCAATAATGCTGCAGATTCCATATGATTCAATTTGTAAGAAAATATATAAACTTAGATAACAATATAATCTCCATCTAACAAATGAAGAAACTTCATCTTACTGATGGCTACTGAGAAAGTAGTTGTGCAGCAGCTACTGCATATATTTTAAATCATGCATCTATAATTAATAAATTCATGTACTACTGAAAAGTTCATACATGCACATGTAAAACCAAATCTGAGAGTATCCATACAGTGCTAAACTTTGTCAAGCTTTCTGTATGTTGCACTTGAAAATCAGTTTGTGTGGCCTACCTGTTGCTTTTCCCTTGGACTGATGCCATCATCCTCATCAGAACTTTCTGTGTATGAAGCTGAAACAAAAAATACACTGTTTTATAAACTCTTTATCTACAATATTCTGAAAATGCATCTTAGGATCTTTGATAAATAAAGAGCATTTAGCAAACCATTACTAAGGAAATCATGAGCTAAAGTAATCAACTGACCGAGCAATGCATACTTTTCGCATTCATCTTCAGATTGCCAAAACTCTTTCAAAATAGCTACAAATCCTCTCGTTTCTGATATAAGAAACTGCTCAATAACTATTATTAATACAAAGAAGACTCAGAATTGCTAAAGTAATTTAATCTTTAGTTCCAAAAAGATATCATTAATAAGCACAGACCAACATCAACCTGGCCATACTTTGCAGCTCAAATTCCCTCTCTTCTTTCTTCAAAAACCGACTCAAAATTCCTTGGTTTTTTGAGCACATGTACGAAAATCTAACTGCATATCTAACTGCAAGGGACATTAACTGCCTACTTGCAGGAATTTCGCTACCACCCCCAGGTTTGGTTGGTTTGCAGGAGATATCTTTGCTCTGCATATTGAGGTGAAATTACGTTCCATTTGCACACAATTAAAACATGCAACAATATGCTTTTCATGATTGATTAACCACGTGGAATAACCTTCCTTTAGATCTGCATTTTCTTTCAGCTAGAAACTCTGCATACAACATTTTACATAAATTTACAAGCACATGAAAGCTGTTCGTTATTGGTGAAGTTCGGCTGAGAGCATCCCTGATCAGGTTACCATGGAGAAGCTGCGCTGCTACGGAATCTGATCTGAATGACTGAAATACTCAAATTAGAATTTGTTGAATTTCTCAAAATGTAAAAACAAATGCTAATCGTGAATGTGTCACTTCACTCCAATTAGTTATCCATTACAGAAACACACATTTTGCTGACCATATTCCTGAAGCACGACTACTCTGTCAATGACCATCCAATTTACAACCAAATGCAAAAGTTTACAGAAACCAACACAAGCCCCTGCTCTACTCGTGGTGCACAGAAATCAAAGAGGAAATTAACTCCACATAGATAATTTTCACTGAATGAATTCTCATCACAAACATCCAAACGCACTTCCATTTGATTTTAATCGACTAATATGAAATTAAGTGACCTCACTTGAACTGTAGCTTTCAGCAGATGACGCAGATATCGACTGATTGTGGATTCGCGTTTTCTGCACAGCGGCTCCTTTGTAATGCATCTCCTATGTAGACATGCACAATTGCACATGTAGCAATTAGCAAGAAAATGAAGATCAGTCTACAGACTTCTGGAACTGTCTGCAGCATACCCCCATGAGAGTACAGACTTCCATTTATCTATTCTCGTATAGATCACTGTAACTGACTTCTCATGGGTCCCCCCAAGATGCAATTCCCCTCCAGTCAGTCTTAAACGCTGATGCTAGACTCATAGCACGCCTGCCTCGGTTTTCTCACATATTTATCCACTTATATGACTGTACAAAGTCTTACACTGGCTCACTATCACCTTTTAGATTCAATATAAGATCATTGTGCATTGACTCTAGGGCATAGCCGGGTGCTGACCCAGATAACAGGAATTGCAATTGCATGGTATTTGACACCGGCAGATAACCCAGATAAGCAGATAACCCAGATAACTGGGTGGGTAATTATGAATAGCATACCATACATCAAAGGGCATAACAGCTAATCTGCAAGATCTCTCAACTGGGCATTGTAGTACAATGAACAGACAATCACAGAACAGACAGCCTGCTGATGATTGCCTTATATTAGACTATCCTATTTCAAACAGAGGACCAGCAAGAGGATGAGGAAAGTGGAGGAGGAGGGGGAGTTTGTATCACCCCTTTCCATGCTGTCACCTTCCTCCTTCTCCTCTTTTTCTTCTACTACCCCTTCCTGAGAGGAACAGTAGTACGTGAAGGAGAAGAGGAATAATATATATTTATATATATATACAGGGTGGGCCAAAAAAATACCCCCCTAAGATTTTTGCCAATATCTTGACCAAAAGTAAGAATTTCTAAATGAAATTTTACAGTCTTAAAGACAATTCATATTTACATCAGATGGCCAGATTTCATTAAAATATTTCAAACAGAACAAAAGTTTTAGTGAAGCCACCCCCATTTTTTGACGATTCAAAGACGTAACGCAGCAAAAACACTATTTTTAAAAGTCTCATCTCAAATAATTGTTATAAAATAGCCTTGATATTGCCAGATGATCATTATTATTACTATTTTAAAAAAACAGGGTACCAGCGTAGCTGCACGTCACTGAGAAGTCACTTAGCAAGATGACAATCAAATTGGTAAATCAGGAATCTGTCAGATTAATCAACAGGTCGATCAAGAACTTTGCAAAGAGACTCAAAAGAAGTGTTGTAATGGGTGATGGGCACATTGAACACAAGTTGTGAAGCATTACCAAGTTAATTTGACAACAGTTATTCGAGATGAGACTTAATAAAATCGTGTTTTCGCTACTTTTTGTTGCGTTTCGTTTTTGAATCATCAAAATCGCTGGGTGGCCTCACTAAAAGTCGTATAACTTGTGTTTTGTTTGAAATATTTTGACGAAATCTGGCCTTCATGTGTAAATATGAACTGCCTTTAAGCCAGTAAAATTTCATTTTGAAATTCTTACTTCTGGCCAAGATATTGGCAAAAAACCTAATTTTTTGGTGTTTCATTTTTGAATCGTCAAAAAACGGGGGATGCTTCACTAAAAGTCTTATAACTTTTGTCGGTACGTGACGTTTTGGCGCCGCCGTTATGGCGCGACCATTTTGGCGCGACCGTTTTGGCGCCCATATAAAAATTGATCTCAGCAGCTTATTTTCGGTACAGTTTACAAATACATCAGTACGAAGTGATCGAAATGTGTTTAATATTTATTTTTCAAGTTTCATTCAGTGGTGTAATAATTAACCGTAATTTATACCCTATACGGGACCGAATGACTACATTAACCCTATACCTAACCCTAACCGACCCTCACGACGCCTAACCTGACCCTAATCGACCCTCACAACGCATGTCATATACATACATTCTTAACTATTTCGGGCATAACTTTTGAATGGCGCGGAATATCATTACAAAATTTACCCCAAAATGTGCGTAAATGAACCTCCTACAATTACCTACAATATCATAATTTTTATACTCCAAAATGAGGGTGAAAAAATTCCGGCGCCAAAACGTCCTGCTTCGAACTTTTGTTGTGTTTGAAATATTTTGATGAAATCTGGCCATCATGTGTACACTGTGTCCCAATAAATCGGGACACCTTTTTATAATGTAAATAAAACAGGCAAATCTTAATCGATTTTCAAAATTTTAAAACTATTTTTATCCTGAGATAATTATCTTACATTGATTCAAATATGAAGTTTCTGGCATGACTATTGACGTCACAATTACGTCATTTGCATCAGAGAATTCATATGTTAAGTACAGAACACAACTTTTTCGGTACTTACCACCAAGTGAACTATTTAACTCAGATTACTTCAGTGTAGAATGGCAACATAGCTTATTTACAATAGTGTCTACATAAAATACACAAATTATTGCACAGTGGTCGTAATATATAAGTATTCATATAAATAGTTAAAAGTGACAAGCTGCGTTCTGCAAGCCTGAAGTTCTGAATAAATGAGATTGAGATTAATTGACCCACAAATTACCTTAAAAACAGAAAAAAAACTCGTAAACTAATATCACAGAACTTTAGAAGTGCAAATGAAGATCTGATTATGGAGATTATGATTCACAAAGAAAAACAATGTTATAATGTATTAAGCGAAACAATGATGCTGAAGACAGCTTTAAAAAAAATACATGTTATATTTCTTAGAGATAACAAAAAGAATAGTTGCAGAGTCCTACCCGCTTCTGCTGTGCCTCTTCTAAGCACTTGAGGCTGACAGAACTTGATGGCATTGGCATTGGAACCTGATAATAACATAAGACATGGCTTTAAAATTGTCACAGTCCTGAGTGAATAGAGCGCTGTCACGTGCAGTGATCAAGAGCCCAATGTTTCAAACAGCCTACGGCAATAAATAGCCCAATATTTCCGCACAAGTAAGCACGTCAGAATAATATTTTACTCATGGAATAATTAGTTTTATCAGTGTTCAAATGACAGTTGGACTGAAGAAAATAATTCTTGGTAAACAGAAGTCGGATTGATGAAAATCATTTTCCTAAAATAGAAGTGGGATTGGCTAAAAGTTTTATAATTTTCACAAACGGAATAAAAAGCAATCAAACACATGTTACAAATTATATTTATTAGATTGATGATTTTAAGTCAGGTATTTCAACATGTATTTTCGTTAAATCAGCTTCGATTTCAGGTCTAAAAATACCTGCATCCAGCTTCCATTTCTAAATACTTTTTATTTCTTACTTCTAAATACCTTCATTTTAATTATTTACTTTTGCTTAATTTACGTGCTTACTTTCGCTGAAACATTGGGCTATTTTTTAGGCTATTGAATGCCGCACGTGACAGCGCTCTATTCTGCGCTCATCAGTGGCCACCATATTGTTTACCTGCTACCGAGCCATTCTATAAAGGCTGTGACTAGCGGACCGCCAGGCGGCCCTCGAATTTCAAATACTAGCGGACCGCCAGTGGCGGCCGTCCAATACCGAATACTAGCGGACCGCCAGACAATATGGCTGCCAACGAATGCAATAAAATTAGATCGCGACGTATCGACGATTGTTCATCAGTTCAGCCTCAATTTCAGCAGAATGACTGCACTAACCCTAAAACTAACCTTAACCGACCCTCACGACGCCTAACCTGAGCCCTAACCGACCCTCACGCTTTGCGTGTTGGGATGAGTGGTAGCCTATAATTTGGGACCGCTGTTGACAGGATTATCAAATTCTATTTACACCAAAATTTATCTTCGTTAATCAAACTTCCATTTATACTATATAATTATCATCTAAATGGTTTCTCGTTTCCCTTCTCCTTGTTTCTAGAATTTTTTGTCCGACATAAAACAAACTATCGGTAACTGCCGCCATTGTAACAATATTCAAGAATCAAGACTAGTTAGGCTACTCACGTGACAGGTTACACGTGACTGGCGGTCCGCTAGTAATTGAAATTGGACGGCCGCCTGGCGGTCCGCTAGTCACTTCGTTCTATAAAATAACCAGTCTGGGTGGGTCCGTAGGGAGTTAACGACCTCGAAGTTGCCGACCATCGATTATAGCTAATATTGTCAAACTTGCCGACCAGCGTTTTATTGAAACGTAGGAAGTTGCCGACCGCCAATAAAATCAAAGTCATACATATTACAAATACAAATATTTGTTCTGAAATGAAATAAAATGCTTTTATTTATTACTTTTATTGGAGAAGAACTTCCGGTGTCTATTTTGTGGTAGTGTTTAATACTGTGCTCTGCCAGATGCGAGCGAATTTATGACGACGCTGGGCGAAGATTACGCAATAGAAATGCTTTTAAATTTGACCTAAATCTAGGGCGGCTTTATAATTTATGACGACGCTGGGCGAAGATTACGCAATAGAAATGCTTTTAAATTTGACCTAAATCTAGGGCGGTTTTACATATAAACCTGTCTGAGGCAGTACACAAGTAACGACGTCATTATAAGAATTATATTTATAATGGACCACCGACATAGGACAAACAACGCTATGGAGAGTTGGCACTCTGGACTCAACAAGTGTTTGCCTGTCCACCCAAACATTTACGTTTTTATAAATGGAATAAAAATTTGCCAGCAGTCTGCTAAGATGTGTTTTAGCAAAGCAGAAGCTGGTGCATCTCCTCCAAAAAGAAAGCCAAAATATATTCATCTCGAAGACAGAATTAGGAAAGCGCACCAACGACATGTTAATGGAGAAATTGATACTGCCAGACTACTAACCTCCGTTCAATACAGTATTAATTTAATTAGAAAGTGACATTTTAAGGTGTTATATTTTATATTTCTATATTTTATTATGCGCTATACAAGTTTATTGTTGTAGTTATAAATATAATTCTTATAATGACGTCGTTACTTGTGTACTGCCTCAGACAGGTTTATATATAATTAATGTTATTAGAATTAATTTCTTTACAATTTTCGTTTTTAAATAATTATTATTGGAAATAATAAAATAATAAACGATGGTTTCTCATTTCCTGTCATTTTTTACATTATAAATATAATTCTTAAAAACCAAGTAATAAAACTTCGGTCGGCAACTCCCTACGATCTTGAAAAACCCTGGTCGGCAAGTACCTACGTCATTGCGGTCGGCAACTTCGCGGTCGGCAAGTCCGGTCGACACCGTCTGGCCAATAGTTTTTCATGGACAGGCACTCAGTCTTCGGTCGCTATGGATCTGACCCATAATTTAATTCCATTATTCACAGTGCAGCCTTACAATAAAAGGCTTACAATTTCCATATTTGCCACATGAATTCTCTTACAAAACTGTTCCAACAAGCGTCAAATAATGTGCAATTCATTCGTTTGACCAAAAGAGCTACATATGCGTGAACTAAAACGTGTGCAAGTTCGCGGACAAGACTTACTTATGCAGTCATCCACTGCGAGTAACCAAGAACAAATGGAACACGAATCTATTCACGTGATCATAACCGCCACGACTTTAGCCAGGAAATAAAAATGAAGCGCTGTGCTCGAAATCATTCTATTTTAAATCTGTAAGGAAATTAACGGCGAAGCTGATACAGAAGTTGACAGAATATTAAACAACGACAAGCCAGTTTCGTCGTCACGCTGTCGTCAAACCGCGGACAATTCGCTTTTAAATACACACCCGACTGCAATTAGATTCCATCGCACCACCAACTGCCTTGCGGTCAACTGAACCCCGTGATTTTTCAAGACCGAAATCATTTTCAGACATTTTAAGCATCTTCTACCACTTTTACTGCTGATCGGATTGAAGCGGCGGCCACTAGGTTTACTAGGTCAAGGCCTGGTCACTAGGTCAATGTAAGGTCAACAAAAGATCGCAAAACGACTCGTGCTTTATTACCGTTGTTTATTACAATAATAATAATTTTTAAACAATGTCCCTTCTTACACCATGATAATGTTAAGAATAACAATCCGTTTAACTTCAAACTGATGCAGTATGATTACAATTCATTTTATGACAGATGATCGTCAATTATTAGCTGCATGCACCCCTTTCAAAGTTGACTTTTGATAGTGAATCGGGCGATAGAGGCTGCTGCGTTTCCAAACGGGAAGACCAAGCGTGTTCCAAATTATTATTATTATTATTTTATTTTTTGCCCTGAGGTACTTCATTCCACCAGGGACTTATGGACTATTATTAATTGAAGAAAGAACGTCTGGTGGGTCAGGCCTCGTCTTCAGGGTGTGAGGCAAAAGTGCCTTTGAAAGCGACCATGCAGGTTGTAGCGTTGAATATTATTATTATTATTATTATTATTATTATTATTATTATTATTATTATTATTATTATTATTAGGCTACTATTATTATTATTATTATTATTATTATTATTATTATTATTATTATTATTATTATTATTATTATGATACGACGACAGTTTGACCACTCTTATAAGGAACGTAACACACGACGTGTGACTGTCTTTTTCGGCCGACGCGGTCTCATCTGCTGTAGGACGCTTCCTCCTGTCGTTCCACGGCTCGTTTTGTCGGAATGTAAATATCCTTCTCATGTCGATCAGGGACCCTGCCAGCATGCCCATACAGAGCCCATCTGAAAATTATGTGGGCTTATGGGCATGGGCCAGCCCATATCCGCCCCAACTGGGCAGGACATGAGAAGCCCATTGTCCCAATAAAATTATATTTCGGAAATAGATGGGCTGGTGGGCTTGGGCTGCCCACATCGAGCCCATTTGGGCCTGAAATCAAAAGCCCATTAACAAAAACTGTGACGTCAGATTATTCAATGGGCGACAAGTGGGCTGATGGGCAAGGGCTGCCCACATGAAGCCCATGTAGAATTGAGGTGAGAAGCCCATCAACCGACTTCTTTAAATTTCAACATTTGGGTGGGCGAAAACTGGGCTCATGGGCAAGGGTTGCCCACATGAAGCCCATCTTAACTTGAGGTTAGAAGCCCATTAACAGACCGTTTATCACTCCATAATTGGGTGGGCGAAAAGTGGGTTCATGGGCAAGGGCTGCCCACATGAAGCCCATCTAAGATTGGCTTGAAATGCCCATTAACGGACCTCTTTCATTCTCAACATTTGGGTGAGCGAACGATGGGCTCATGGGCATGGGCTGCCCACATGAAGCCCATCTAAGTTTGACTTGAAATGCCCAATAACTGACCTCTTTTATTCTCAACATTTGGGGGGGCGAACGATGGGCTCGTGGGCTTGGGCTGCCCACATCGAGCCCATTTGGGCCTGAAATCAAAAGCCCATTAACAAAAACTGTGACGTCAGATTATTCAATGGGCGACAAGTGGGCTGATGGGCAAGGGCTGCCCACATGAAGCCCATGTAGAATTGAGGTGAGAAGCCCATCAACCGACTTCTTTAAATTTCAACATTTGGGTGGGCGAAAACTGGGTTCATGGGCAAGGGTTGCCCACATGAAGCCCATCTTAACTCGAGGTTAGAAGCCCATTAACAGACCGTTTATCACTCCATAATTGGGTGGGCGAGAAGTGGGTTCATGGGCAAGGGCTGCCCACATGAAGCCCATCTAAGATTGGCTTGAAATGCCCATTAACGGACCTCTTTCATTCTCAACATTTGGGTGAGCGAACGATGGGCTCATGGGCATGGGCTGCCCACATGAAGCCCATCTAAGTTTGACTTGAAATGCCCAATAACTGACCTCTTTTATTCTCAACATTTGGGTGGGCGAACGATGGGCTTGTGGGCATGGGCTGCCCACATGAAGCCCATCTAAAATTGACTTGAAACGCCCATTAAATGAGCTCTTTTATTCTCAACATGTGTGTGGGTGAACGATGGGCTCGTGGTCATGGGCTGCCCACATGATGTCCATCTAAGATTAACTTGAAATGCCCAATGACTGACCTCTTTTATTCTCAACATTTGGGTGGGTGGGCGAACAATGGGCTTTTGGGCATGGGCTGCCCACATGAAGCCCATCTAAGATTGACTTGAAATGCCCATTGATTGACCTCTAATATTCTCAATAGTTCTGTGGGCGAACGATGGGCTCATGGGCATGGGCTGCCCACATGAAGACCATATAAGATTGACTTGATATGCCCATTAACTTACGTCTTTTACTCTCAATATTTGGGTGGGCGAACGATGGGCTCCTGGGCATGGGCTGCCCACATGGAGCCCATATAAGATTGACTTTGAATGCCCATTAACTGACCTCTTTTACTCTCAATATTTGGGTGGGCGCACGATGGGCTCACGGGCATGGGCTGCTCACATGAAGACCATCTAAGATTGACTACAACTGCCCAATATACCCAATAACACACCTTTTTTATTCTCAACATTTGGGAGGGCGAATGGTGGGCTCATGGGCATGGGATGCCCACATGAAGACTATCTAAGATTGACTTGAAATGCCCTTTAAATTACCTCGTTTATTCTCAACATTTATGTGGGCGAGCATTAGGCTCATGGGCATGAGCAGCCCACATGAGGCCCGTATGGGACGGACATGAAAGCCCAATTAACTGATATCGGCTTCCTGTGGTCAGCCCATGCCCATGAGCCCATCGTTCGCCCACCCAAATGTTGAGAGGTCAGTTAATGGGCATTTCAAGTCAATCTTAGATGGGCTCCATGTGGGCAGCCCATGCCCAGGAGCCCATCGATTGCCCACCCAAACGTTAAGAAAATAAAAGGTCACTTAATGGGCATTTCAAGTCAATCTTAGATGGGCTTCATGTAAGCAGCCCATGCCCATGAGCCCATCGTTCGCCCACCCAAATATTGAGAGTAAAAGAGGTCAGTTAATGGACATTTAAAGTCAATCTTATATGGGCTCCATGTTGGCAGCCCATGCCCAGGAGCCCATCTTTCGCCCACAAAAATGTTGAGAGTAACAGAGTTCAGTTAATGGGCATTTCAAGTCAATCTAAAATGGGCTCCATGTGGGCAGCCCATGCCCATGAGCCCTTCGTGCGCCTACCCAAATATTGAAAGTAAAAGAGGTCAGTTAATGGGCATTTAAAGTCAATCTTACTTGGGCTTCATGTGGGCAGCCCATGCCCAGGAGCTTATTGTTCGCCCACCCAAATATTGAGAGTAACAGAGTTCAGTTAATGGGCATTTCAAGTCAATCTAAAATGGGCTCCTTGTGGGCAGCCCATGCCCATGAGCCCTTCGTGCGCCTACCCAAATATTGAGAGTAAAAGAGGTCAGTTAATGGGCATTTCAAGTCAATCTTAGATGGGCTCCATGTGGGCAGCACAAGCCCAGGAGCCCATCGTTCGCCCACCCAAATGTTGAGAGTAAAAGAGGTCAGTTAATGGGCATTTAAAGTCAATCTTATATGGGCTTCATGTGGGCAGCCTATGCCCATGAACCCATCGTTCGCCCACCCAAATGTTGAGAGTAAAAGAGGTCAGTTAATGGGCATTTCAAGTCAATCTTAGATGGGCTCCATGTGGGCAGCCCATGCCCATAAGCCCATCGTGCGCCCACCCAAATATTGAGAATAAAAGAGGTCAGTCAATGGGCATTTAAAGTCAATCTTATATGGGCTCCATGTGGGTAGCCCATGCCCATGAGCCCATCGTTCGCCCACCCAAATGTTGAGAGTAACAGAGTTCAGTTAATGGGCATTTCAAATCAATCTTAGATGGGCTCCATGTGGGCAGCCCATGCCCATGAGCCTATCGTGCGCCCATCCAAAGATTGAGAGTAAAAGAGGTCAGTTAATGGGCATTTCAAGTCAATCTTAGATGGGCTTCATGTGGGCAGCCCATGCCCAGGAGCCCATTGTTCGCCCACTCAAATATTGAGAGTAAAAGGGGTCAGTTAATGGGAATTTAAAGTCAATCTTATATGGGCTTCATGTGGGCAGCCCATGCCCAGGAGCCCATCGTTCGCCCACACAAATATTGAGAGTAAAAGAGGTCAGTTAATGGGCATTTAAAGTCAATCTTATATGGGCTTCATGTGGGCAGCCCATGCCCATGAGCCCATCATTCGCCAACCCAAATGTTGAGAGTGAAAGAGGTGAGTTAATGGGCATTTCAAGTCAATCTTAGATGGGCTCAATGTGGGCAGCCTATACCCATGAGCCCATCGTGCGCCCACCCAAATATTGAGAGTAAAAGATGTCAGTTAATGGGCATTTAAAGTCAATCTTAGATGGGCTTCATGTGGGCAGCCCATGCCCATGAGCCCATCGTTCGCCCACCCAAATGTTGAGAGTAAAAGAAGTCAGTTAATGGGCATTTCAAGTCAATCTTATATATATATATATATATATATATATATATCGGGCGCGGTCCAAAATGTCTCTTGATGACAGGTCATCGATGGCAACAAACTAACAAACTCCGAAGGACATGACATGCATTGCTGCTCAGAGACGTGAATCATGTCAAAGATGTGGGGTGCATTTCTGGCATATAGTCCATTCGCCGAATTCTTTGCAGAAATCTATCGAGTCTCATTTTGTCATCAGCTTTAGTGATGACCCACCAAGCTGGTGCCGCATAGAGGATACGGAACACACAGTCGTTGCTTCTGCGACATGAGCATCACGTACCATGCAGGTCTACTCCCTTGTATTGTGACCGTGGAATTTCAGGAGTCGCAGAACATACAAGGAGCGGGAGCAGGTCCCAAAAAGTGAACATATAAACAAGACCTTGCGGGGGAAAAAGATAATTGCATCGTTATTTCTAGAGTACTGTTCAAAAAGATTATTTGGCCTAGCAAGACCTATAGGCTACAATAAACCACAAAACCATCTAGGCCTAGGCCTATAGGCTATTAATTCAAACCCAATAGTTATTTGTTCTGCATATGATCAGAACTTGAACATAAAACCTTCGTTAAATTTTTGTTGTATGTAACAGGCTGCGTTTTGCCAGCGTGAAGTCTTGATTAAATTAAAATTGAATTGAATTTTAATATTCTACTGCACAGTTCTGATGACCCGGCCAGCGTTGCCACTCCTTGGGTTTTTTCACAAAATCTTGGGTTTTTTGATGCGAACTTGGGAAATGAGGTTTTTTGCGAAGAACTTGGGTTTTTTCTTGTTTTTTTTTTGCCATAAAAAATCTTGGATTTTTTTCCCACAAACTTGGGAAATGGGGTTTTTTCGGAAAAAACTTGGGCTTTTTCAGGGAAAACTGGGGTTTTTTGCTTGGGAACGGGAATTATTTTAGACATTTCTGAAGATTTTGGGCAACTGACTAAAAAAAAGGTCGTCAGAAATTTTTTGACGAAAATTCATGAAAGTTTTCGAAGATTTGTGCAACTTGGGTTTTCTTGGGTTTTCTCGACCGACCAACTTGGGTTTTGTTTTTGGGAGAGTGGCAACGCTGGACCCGGCACTTACTCCCTCTCTACAACATCATTTCCGGTTCCGTTCTGATGCTCACAACGTGACTGAAAATTTTAAATTCACTGATTTTAATCTATATCCATCTCAGGTTTTAGAGACTTTATCCTGAAATTTAGAAAATGATGGTCGACGATGCTAAAGGTAAGTCGAGTAGTTTATTTTTTTAACGAATTGCAGATGTGTCGAAAATTAT
This sequence comes from Lumbricus rubellus, assembly GCA_945859605.1. Classification (NCBI taxonomy): domain Eukaryota; kingdom Metazoa; phylum Annelida; class Clitellata; order Crassiclitellata; family Lumbricidae; genus Lumbricus; species Lumbricus rubellus. Next base: position 35,534,862 of record OX243815.1, on the reverse strand, counting down.
TTCTTGCTTTTATTATAGTGCTCGTCATCTCGTGGACCAGTCCACTGTTTTATTCTTTTACAAAAGTTATGGCGATGCAATTGATTGCATGCAGTCTTTGAATGCCATTTTGGGCATAATTATAGCATTCGGAACCGAGGAGTCGGTCAGGTTCAGGTTTAAGGGTCGTAAATCGTGACGACAGATGGGGTCAGACTAGGCGTCGAGAGCGTCGGCTATGATCATGTTATGGGTCTTGAGGGTAGTTTATTTATTTATTTATTTACTGAGAATTTGATATAGCGCTCCTTCAAGGTTACTACTCAGGAGAGCTCCCAGTCCAACCCCGGTCGAATAAGACAGTCTTGAGAAGAGAAAGAAATGAAGTAGAAGTAGAAAGGCTAATAGGTATTTGACGAAGGATAACCGAGAGCTCATTTAGTTTAGGGTTAGGAATAGCCTAATGGCTATGACTAGCGGACCGCCAGGCGGCCCTCGAATTTCAAATACTAGCGGACCGCCAGTGGCGGCCGTCCAATACGGAATACTAGCAGACCGCCAGACAACATGGCTGCCAATGAATGCAATAAAATTAGAGCGCGACGCATCGACGATTGTTCATCAGGGTCATTCCACGCCAAATCAACCAAATTTTTGACATTTTCCCACCTTCAACCTTATATTTTGCTGAAAATTTTACCATCTTTTTGTCCTCCATTTCTAGGCATAAATCCAAAATTTTAATGAGATATTTCAAAATTTGGCCGAGATATGCCACCTGGTAATCCCGCAGTTTAGCGTCGTTAATTTTTTCAACGTGTATTTTCACATCGTAAATTATTTATGACCCTTTCCGGAAGTTGCGTGCGTCAAGTGGGCAAGACGTCAAGACTTCGGTCATAAGTTCAAAATGATAAATGGAAGCTGGATGAAGGTATTTCTAGATCTGAAATAGAAGCCGGATTAATGAAAAACGCTTAAGTAATGGAAGCTGGATGTGGGTATTTATATATCTGAAATAGAAACTGGGTTGATGAAAATAACGGGCGAGAAATAGAAGCTGGGTTAATAAAAAATAGTCTAGCTTAAATTGGAGCTGGATTGATGAAAAATAATTATTATTGAAACAGAAGTTGGATTCATGAAACAACTGATGCAATTGAAAAGCTGGACTTTTACTTACTTACTTTTTTATTTTTGCGTGCTGTCTTATTGCCCACTTGTTGCACGCAACTTCCGGAAAGGGTCATAAATAATTTACGTTAAAATACCCGTTGAAAAATTTAAGGACGCTAAACTGCGGGATTACCTGCCAGCCTAAAGTGAGGTGGGGTAATCCATTTTTTGCGTCCGATTTCGCGAAATGTTCGGTGCGGCTATATTCAACATGAAATATCTCGAAAAGTAGAGCAGCTAGGGTCATGAAGTTTTCACTGCTGTATTCAGCAAGTTGGTGGTGATCTAGTAAGCCTATTATACTGACTGTGACTTGAGTACAGACCCTACAGGGCACCTGTCAATATGCCATCTCAGAACTCGCAAACTGCATTTTCTTGAATTTGCCTGATCGATATGAGAAAATGTAGATGCAATAAATTGGTAATCTGCTTATATTCTGATTTAGCAAGTAATTGGCTCCTACTGGATGTAATTTAATGTGGTATTTGATTGTAAATTTTTCTGGCTAGTCGCGACATGCAAATTATAGCTAATATTCAATAAAGCAATACTCCGGAATGCTTCTGAGCACCAAGATGATTTTTATATCACCAGAATGCTTCTAGCATGCACTTTTCACAAATATGAAATTAAGATAAATTCCAGTTGTCCATTTTCCCAATGTCGCCTGGTGAAGTTGATCCCCGTTCGTCAGTTCGACAAAGATTAGCATGTCAGTATGAAAAAATATGCAATCAAATACCATAAAAACTACATCCAGTAGGAGCCAATTACTTGCTAAATCAGAATATGAACAGGTTAGAAATTTCTTGCACCTACACTTTCTCATATCGGTCATGAAAATTCAAGAAAATTCAGCTTGCGGGTTCTGAGATGGCATTTTGGCAGATGTCCTGTAGATTTCTGGCGCCCGGCAGCACAATGGATAACACGCTGGCGTAGAGTGCGAGAGGTAGTGAGTTCGAGACCCTGTTGGGCGGATTTGATTTGTAGGCTGCTATTAGCGCCATGTAATTGCAAAGCTGTATGCTCAGTTAGTAGTTAAGTTTAATTAAGATTACTGCATAACTTGTAAAATAATGTAAAGCGCATTTAGGTAACCGAGTTTATGTGCTCTTTTTAATAATCTAGTGAGACCTATATACATAAATACATATACCTGCGGGAAATTTATTGTACTTTGTGAAATATATGAGACTGTTTGGTGCAAGGGTCTGCTACTAGAAAAATTATTATTGCAATTTCTTAGCCGTTTCTGCAAAAATGTTATTGTAGGCCTACTTTTTTTACAACATTTTTTGTGTCCTAATTTTGGGTTCTGTTGTCTTATTATTCATGTCGGTCCATGCTGAGATTTCCAAGATCAGCAACATATTGACCTTCAGCACCATCATTGAAGCAGCAACAAAGGTATGCTCTGTACAGTATTTCTTGCTTTTAAACTTTACTTATTTAGAGAATACAATACATACATTTACTAGGACTAGCCTAGTTAGCTACACCGATAAGTGCGAACGGAATTCGTCTGTTGGATACAATGGACTGCGGTTCAAGCCCCAGGCTGGGAGTTGACATTCAGAGATTTCGATATCTCAGTACCATCATCACATGTACAGGATGGGCATACAAAAGACCCACCTAAGGTTTTTGCCACTGTTGTCCAGAAGTTATAATTTCTTAATCATACGGTGTGGGACGCGGTGGCGCAAGCTACTGCGGACCGACCTTGGGCAAGTTGCTTACCCATCATTGTCTTGTGGGGAAGGCAACTGGAAACCACCTCACTCATCTCATCCCCAGAGGCGTAAAGCCAATGAACCTGCCTTCGGGCAGAGAACCATCATCACATGTACAGGATGGGCATACAAAAGACCCACCTAAGGTTTTTGCCACTGTTGTCCAGACGTTATAATTTCTTAATCATATTTCAGGCTTAAGGCCAATTCTTATTTGTGCACAATGCAAATTTTCGCCAAAATATTTGATGCAGAACAAAATTTATATCGCTTTTAGTGAGTTCTCCCACTGCTTTTTTTGACGAATCAAAAACATAACGCAACAAAAAGTAGTACGATCATTTAATTAAGTCTCATCTTAAATAATTGTTATCAAATAGCCTTGATATTTCCAGATTATCATTATTATAATTGTTTATAAAAGAAACTGTACTTGCATTAGTGGCATAGCTGAGTGTCACTGTGAAGTCACGTGGCAAGATGACGAATAAGTTGATAAATAAATAATCTGTCAGATTAATAAAATTAGTTATTAAAACAATAGAATTGAAATATCTAAAAATAATACTAAAATGTCCAAGGTGTCAGTGACAGACAAAATGTGTTTTCAGACACTTCCTGAACATTGATGCCTTTGAGCTAAAGCTATAAAATGTCTACTTTCTCAGATAATCAGTGAGAGCGCAGAAATTAAGAGTTAAATTGGGAGTTAAGAAATATGCCGTTGATGAAAGAAGATGGGCTCAATGGCAATTCTTCTGGTGTCATTGAGTGAAGGTAATGGCCCTCCAAATCTCCGGATTTGAACCCATTGGGTTATCAAGTGTGGAAAGCTGGAAAAATACGACAATCTGAAACCAAGAGCGATAAGAGAAAATTAATGGAGTTGATATGGGAACATTTTCCTCTGAAACTCATAAACAAGGCCATCAAGATCTTTACAAAGGCACCCATATCAAGTTCGGGCAATTGAGTTAGACACATCAAACACAAGTTGTGAAGCACTATTAAGTTCATATGAAAAAAAATTTGAGATGTGACTTAATAAAATTTTGTGACTTTTTGTTGTGCTATGTTTTTTGTATCGGCAGAAACAGTGTTTTGGCTCACTAAAAGTTGTTCTGTTTGAAGTGTTTTTTTAAATTTGGCCATGATATGTAGATATGAATTGCCTTTAGGCATGTAAATCTGATTAAGAAATTCTTACTTCTGGTCAAGATATAAATTGACAAAAAACCTTAGGGGTCTTTGTTTTAATGGCCCACCCTGTATTTTAATGCCAAGGTTTCGTCCTGACATTCTCTGGGGAGAATGTTAATTTATAGGCGTGGCTATGGAGATCTGCCGGCCAATGACCATGGCTTCGAAATCTGGTTGAAACATAAGCTTTTATACCCGCTAATACAGACCATCGAGACCTGCAATATTCTGCTTGCAGAGGTGGGGGAATTATTTTGTCCTAGAAAAATAATGAAATGACTTCAGCTTGCTTTTGAACCTCTGTTGAGACATCCTATGGGGTTAATGGCCTCCCCTTTGTTGGTTCCGGTCATGCTTTCTCCGAAAGAACCCAGACATAAGGTTTTTGCAGTGCAGCATGGCGAGGTCCTACCACCCTGATGGCAAGGTTCTTTATAGTAGACATTCGGACAGAAGAGACTGAGAACAGACTTTGGTCAGCCGAACGAAGGGAGCGGAAATAGCTAGCACTAATATTATGTTTGCCGATATTAATATTATGTTTGTTACGATCTGGCAATGGGTGGGAGACTGGGAGGAATGATGCATTGCAGGAATAGCCATACTGGAGTAGCGAGCACTAATATTAAGTCTGTCGATCCGGCAATGGGTGGGGGAGTGATGCATTGCAGGAATAGCCATACTGGACAAGGGAATATACTCGACTCGCTGCACGAGGAGAACACGAGGAGAACATTACGCATATAGGGCATCATGTTCTCCACTGGTCACCCCCCCCCCCCCAAGCAGCGAGACCATGGCGGAGAATACAGAATTAAGAATGGCTGCATCAAGGGTTGCCATATGTAGCTTTTCCAACTGCTGGTGGGTGCCATGCGAAATGAACTGAGGTTTTAGAGAATTGAGGCGGAGTCAGTTGGACGATATCAAAGCCCCATCCTCCCCCAAGGCCTATATAATTGTGTCACAATCCATGAAAAGGTACCAAGTCTTAGTAATGGAGTTAGAACTACCACAACATAGGTTAATAATTACTGAACAGAATAAAAAAATGAAGATAATATCTTCTCATTTCCCAAAGATATCAGGATTCACACGACATATGAATTAATCGTTACGAAAAGTAAAATTCAAAGAAAATCAGTTTTTAAAAGTTTGTTCCACTATAAACACTGATAAATTAGAGTGTTAGTTTTGAAACTTTATAGTGTCTGTACCACGATTATTGACTATCAAAATTAACAAAAACGTATATATATGTATACATATATACGTATACACATATGAACTGTGGTATAATATGTATATACATATATACATGTACACATACATATATTTTATATACATATATGTAGACAGCACATCTTTGCAGACTAAGACTTGGTACCTTTTACCACGCTATAAACTTTTCGGGATTGTAAGCAAACGGAAATTCCGAAGATAAAATTAGACGCGTAGTAATACACTACAAATATGTATAATAACGATGAGGCAATAAAACATTTTGGCCAAATATAGACCCCCGTCCTTTCAGGCTGGTTTCTGACGAAACTGTGAACTAAGACTTGGTACCTTTTCATGGATTGTGACACATATATATATATATATATATATACACCGTGGTTCAAAAAAAAGTAAGCCAAATTGTTTTGCATATATCTCTAACACCTGATGACATATCAAGCTAAAATTTTCCAAATATTTAGAGAAGTGGACCAAGAATATGATTCCAAAATTTCATGAAATAAAGTTGAACGGATAAAAAGATATGAATATTTAAACTTCATATACCGAAATTGCAGTTTACAAGCAATTTTCTGTCAGATTCGATAAAATGTTTCCTTATTATCTCCAATGCCTGATGATTAATCATTCTAAAATTTTACAGATATGTAGAGAATTGAACTAACAATATGACCCCAACAGTATGGTTTGATAATTTATTTAAATAAGATGCTCAAAATGTCCTCCTCCTGCTTGCACGCACGCCTGGAGGCGCTGGCGCCATTCCAATGGCAACAAGCAACGTCGATTATCCTCTGGTCCAGGCCATCTCACACTTCCAACAAGCATTGTTCCAGATCGTTTATATCCTGGATTGTTGTCTGGTAGACTCGGTCTTGCATCAAGTTCCACATTTTTATAGTCGACAGGATTCAAATCTGGGCTGTTCGGAGGTCATAATGTGGGAGAAATGAAGCCTGGCGTCTCTCTTGTCAGCATTTCGATGGTTTTCCTGGTTCTGTGGGTTGGCGCTGTTCTGTAGAAAAACAAAACTGCCTTCTGGGACTAAATTTCTGATTACAGATAGAGGATATTGTGACAGCAGAACATCGCGATAATAGGCTCCTTTAATTTTTACTCCAGGATCAATGAAGACTAAAATGGGAACGGCCATGCGTCGAAACCGCAACGGACAGCATAACAGACTTGCTGAAAACTGACATTTCGGGTGATGAAGTTGATGATCCATATCTTTCTATCTCTTCAAATTTATGACCTGATATTTTGGAATTCTATTCTTGGTTCAATTCCCTAAATATTGGGAAAACGTTTTTAGGATTACTCATCAGACATCAGAGATGTAAGAAAAACAGTTTGGCTGACTTTTTATTGAATCTGACAGAAAATTGCTTGTAAACTGCAATTTCGGTATATGAAGTTTAAATATTCATATCTTTTTATCCGTTCAACTTTATTTCATGAAATTTTGGAATCATATTCTTGGTCCACTTCTCTAAATATTTAAAAAAATTTAGTTTGATATGTCACCAGGTATTAGAGATATATGCAAAACAATTTGGCTTACTTTTTTTTGAACCACGGTGTATATATATAATGAGTGAAGGGTAATTGGTTTTAGTTTAGTTGATGATCCTCTTCAGTAGTTTGGTGCTGCATCCCTGGTACAGTTGCACTTTTTGGCAACTTTTTACTGAATTTACTATTTGAAAAAAGATATATTTCATATGTTTTGCACGCCCTTCCTTAGCTTCATGCTCGTTGGATAGTTCTAAGCAGTGTTATTTTAGTTCCAGCATTAATTTTTATTCCTATTCTTATTCTATTCCATTGTTGTAATTTTTATTCTAGTTTTAGTTCTTCTTTATAAATAAATTTCGTTCTTATTCTAGTTCCACTTCCTATTTAGAAATAAATTTAGTTCCAGTTCCAATTCCAGAAAATTTTTATTTCTAGTTCCACTTCCAATTCCACTTCTCATAGTTATGTCTAACATGAATGATTACAGTCGATGATTTGACCTATTTATAAGATTAGTAAATTGCGGACAATGAGATAGAGTATACGGAGAAGCTACTATCATAGCGCCGCGTGGTGACAAATCAGGAGCCGCATTCAGTCTGAAAAACTATTAATTTTTTTAAAAGTTTCTATTTCTATTCCGCTCTTGTTCCAGAAAAATATTGAAATTTTTATTCCTATTCTATTCTCGTTCCAGAATTATTTTTTATTCCAGTTTTCGTTCCATGGAACGAAATTCACAAAATTATTATTCTTATTCTATTCTCAGGAACTAAAATAACACTGGTTCTAAGCCATTCCATTTTTTCAAGGTAGAGACTAGAGAGCCTATGTTTGTCGTGCATTGCAGGGCCAACTCTGATACATCATCTTGGGCTATTTGATATGCTACATCCTGCAAATGAGTCTAATTAGATCCAATGCAGTACAGATTTGCTGCTGAACTTTTGGAATATTTAGGTTCTACAAAATGGCAACATATATTGAATTTAGATGCATACGAGCATGTACTCATAATCCCGGTCACAATCCCTTTCTCTTTCGTGAATTTCTCCAGTTAGGTAAAGAGCTGACAAACCTTAGCAGTTTTTCTCTACATTTTTTATCATAAGGCTACTCAAAGTTTGCTAGGTGCAAGGGACTAACTATTAAGTATAACTTTAATGATTTTTTGATGAGTTTTACTTTGTTTGGAATATGTGAAAGACTTTTGTTAATTGTCTGAGATGATGAAAATTAATTGCCTGTAATGATATTTTCTGTCAAGGTGCAGTGAAAGGAGCATGAAATTCGACGTTACCCTGAACTCAGATGGAAGTTAGCTAACTACTCGACTTGTGGGCAGAGTCATGGATTTGAGCTCTGAAAGAAAAGAGTGGTTTTGCTGCAGTTGACATTGACAGCAATAAACTTTTACTTTATAATATGTGTCAAGTTTACACTTTACTGACACTGAATGTCTGTTGATCTTGTCTTTGGTATAATTTTTATATAATTGAGTGAAACTATTATTAAAATTTTAAATATTGTCAGACGGACTATTTGACATTTGCACTCGAAAAGGAAAAAACTAAGTTGCCTAAATTATATGTTTTAACCTAACTACTTAAAAAAAATGGGATTGATGGTGCATAAATAAAGTTTGTGATTCAAAGGATTAATTCCTTATTGGATGTTAATAAAAACTTTAAACGCTATGTGCTGTTTCTCATGTACATAGAATTTAATTTTTCTCCAATTGTTTTGTTTCTATGTTTCTATGATTTTTGTTTATATAGGTAGTATTTTTTATTTATTTCACCTGTATATAGTGATGCACAATTTTACTTTCACTGTAGTCAGTGAAGTGCCCAATTGTTCATAAAATGTCTATCGTTGTAGCACAGAAGTTGGCTGCCTATATCACCCAATATGGGCCGCCTGTATGGACCCTACATGGGCCGCCAGATGGCTCGATGTCAATTTGGCCAAGGGCTCCATGTCCGCCTCAAATGGACAGCCCATGCATCAGCCTACATGAGCTTAAAGTGGGCCCATCTGGGCAGCCTGTGCCTCCATATTGGCTGCCTAAATGGGCCCACTTTTAGCCCATGTAGGATTTATGCATAGGCTGCCCATTTGGGGCGGGCACGGAGCCCATGGCCAAATTGGTATCGAGCCCATCTGGGCGGCCCTTGTGGGGACCATACAGGCGGCCCAAATGGGGCCCACTTTTACCCCATGTAGGCTGATACTTGGCTGCCCATTTGGGGCGGGCACGGATCCCATGGCCAAATTGGTGCCGAGCCCATCTAGGCGGCCCATATGGGCCCCATACAGGCGGCCCATATAGGCGGCCCAAATGGGTCCCACTTTTAGTCCATGTAGGCTGATAGGTGGGCGGCCCATTTGGGGCGGACATGGAGCCCGTGGCCAAATTGGTGTAGAGCCCATCTAGGCGGCCCATCTGGGCCCTATACAGGCGGCTCATATAGGCGGCCCAAATGGGGCCCAGTTTTACCCCATGTAGGCTGATACTTGGCTGCCCATTTGGGGCGGACATGGTGCCCGTGGCCAAATTGGTGTTGAGCCCATCTAGGCGGCCCATCTGGGCCCCATACAAGCGGCCCATATAGGCGGCCCAAATGGGGCCCACTTTTAGCCCAAGTAGGTTGATAGATGGGCTGCCCATTTGGGGCGGACATGGTGCTCGTGGCCAAATTGGTGTCGAGCCCATCTAGGCGGCCCATCTGGGTCCCATACAGGCGCCCCATATAGGCGGCCCAAATGGGGCCCATTTTTAGCCCATGTAGGCTGATAGGTGGGCGGCCCATTTGGGGCGGACATGGTGCCCGTGGCCAAATTGGTGTCGAGCCCATCTAGGCGGCCCAAGTGGGGCCCATACAGGAAACCCATATAGGCTGCCCAAATGGGGCCCAACTTAAGCCCATGTATGCTGATAGATGGGCTGCCCATTTGGGGCGGACATGGTGCCCGTGGCCAAATTGGTGTCGAGCCCAGCTGGGCGGCCCAAATGTGGCCCATACAGGAAGCCCATATAGGCTGCCCAAATGGGGCCCAAATTAAGCCCATGTATGCTGATAGATGGGCTGCCCATTTGGGGCGGACATGGTGCCCGTGGCCAAATTGGTGTCGAGCCCAGCTAGGCGGCCCATCTGGGCCCCACAAAGTTGCCCATATGGGTCCCTTTTGGGACCCATTATTCGATGTTGGCAGGGGAGCGGTGGCAATGTTCCGGAGAGGCAGATGGCGTTCCCCTGTTGAAGAGCCACCGAAATCCGCTGGAATAAGTACGACGCTTCCATATATAGGGTCATGGGTAGCAGACGCAATTGAATTCTCTTCCCCAATTCAGATATGAAAATAATCCAGTCCTTCTTTACACCACGCGCCGCCGGTCTCCAAGGCGACCGCTACAAACGCGTGGGTACTGGTGATGGTGGAATACTTGATAGATTTTAACGCAGCTGCGCGTTCGGCGGCTTCGCCAGCTCCGATGGAAGTGTGTGGGAGGTGAGACAGGGCGAAAGTGTCGGGCACTGTCACATCCCATGCCAGGCATCGACCTCGTGACCAAGGAATGATCGTCACGCCGTCTGGTCGCTTCCCGTCTTCTCTTAGTAGGCCGAGCGGTTCCTTTTGAGACGGGATTTTCGCCCTGCCAAGAGCTCTCCATATAACGTCATTGATCAAGCTGTGTCTTTGGTGTTTCCTGCTCCCTCCTCTGCACACCAATCCATGCAATCCTCTCGCGTCGACATTCCCTCGGCAGAGGTGGCACACATGAGGTTCACAAAGCAACGTTCCTAATCTCACCCCAACTGCAAGACGTATCTCCTCGTCTGAGAGGCGCAGGCCCAGAGCAGTTATCGGAGGTGCTAGCAACCAATCTCCTGCGTGTGGTGCCTGAGAGGTTAAGAGACGAGCCCGGTCAAGTGCTGTATTTGCCGACTCATTCAGGGTTGCCCATGCCTTTCTGGTCCAGACGCTATCCCACTCTTTTTGACGGTGGGCGGCTAATCCGGATGGTGGTTCGGATCCCGTGAGTGTCGACCATGCTTTTAGCGCTGTGTCCACTAGGTCGTCCGAGGTGTCAGCTGTTTCTGGTGGCAGTAGCCTATGTTTGCCTGAAGTTCGCTAGTGCTCGCAGCAGATGCCAAGAAGGCAGAAGGTGCCAGCGTTGCAGCACAGCGAATTCCAGGGCCACCATCGTTCACCGGAAGGGATGCCTGAAGCCATTTCTCGTCCGATAGATCCACGTTCAGGATGCTTGACAATCCTTTTCTCAGCAAAGAATCAAATCTTATGAGACTGGGACAATCGATGCATAAAGCAGTGCGCATTGTGTAGAGGAGCTTAGGAACACTTAATCCGTTACGTAAAAGTATTAGAGCGTCATGCGAGTGAAGCATGGACAACCTCCCTATCGCTCGTTCCAGATCGTCTTGCCTTCTTGCTCACTACCTTATCGATGGCAGGCCCAGGCATCAGCGGTGAGCCTATAGTAGCGTCGCTTCTTCTAATGGTGTGTTCTTGAAGCCGTAGAATGAAGAATCGTCGACCCTTTTGTCGGGATTTTTACAAATGACCTCACATTTCGAGCGGTTGAGTATAAGCCCAATAATTATTATTAATAATTATTACTATTATTATTATTATTATTATTGTTATCATTATCATTATCATCATCATCATTTTTTATTGTGTTTGAGACCACTGGTTTTGATGGTGAGCTTGCGATATTTGGGCTCCTTCTTTACGTGATTCCGCGATCAAGTATTTCGAAATCTGGCAACCCAGCAAAACAACTCACCACTGTTTTAGACTTTTAGTTGATTGACAGAAGAGTTTATAAATTATTATAGGTAACATCATAATATTATTATCGTCGATAATAGGACTTTCGTAGTTGTTAAGCCTAAATCGTATACTTTGTGTAAATTGACAAATGCAGTAAATCAATAACAGTGAAATCGTGTGTGATCGTGTGATTTGGTGAGCCATTCATCACTTTTTTTTGGGGGGGGGGGGTGAGGGGCCGTTACCGCATTGGATAACACACTTGCATGGAAAGCGAGAGGTACCGATATCGAGCCCCGCAGGGCGGACATGCTTTATGAGTTGCTATTAGCGCCGTGCCGTGTATTGAGGCTGTCTGTTCTGTTAGTAGGATTGATATTATTTAGGATTGATGATAGATGTTAGCGACGGCTCGGTAGAGACATGCGGCAAGTAAACAACATGGCCGCCACAGATCGCATAGAGCGCTGACATACGGCGATCGATAGCCCAATTTTTCCGTAAAGTAAGTCGGTCAGGCAGTGATCAAAAGACCACGAAAACATTTTCATAAATATTAATAAGCTTAAATAAGCTAGAGAACACAACAAAATCGATTGACACCTACCCTCTGTTTACCAATTCAAACGCAAATGTTTCATCAAGGAACAGAGAGTGTAGGAGCATTCAGGCCTAAGTGAAATCAAAATGCATTCTGGCTTGGCTCTACCTATTGCCAAATAGGCCTATACCGGTATGTTACAATGTTTCAACGGTAGGAAAAAGTTGTATAATTCTGAATCAGTAAAGGCCACTACCAAGAAACATCCTGTTGCTGTTGAAAGTCTCATATCTGGGATATCTGTGTATCTGTTGCTTTTCAGCAGGAGTTGTATGGTGGTCAGTGTCAGAGGTCCTGTAGAAATCAAAGGTAACGTATGATGATTTGAGTTGGTGGCAAGAAGAGCAGAGACATTGCGAAGGGTCGAGATGATCGTGGCTGTTGTGGATCCGGGTGATAGGAAAGCATGTTGATCTTTGAGAAGCTGATCTATTGTAGACTGTGCAAGATAGGGCACAGGATAGCTGCAATCACTGAAGCATCATCTCATAGTCCACCATATCAAAAACAGAAGATAGCTCATATAGTGCTAAGAGGGAGAGATGAGACTTATCAGTGGCTACATATATATATATATATATATATATATATAATATTATATATATATATATATATATATATATATATATATATCCGACAGAAGGGATAAGAATGCATTTTCTGTGTAATGGTTAGCTCTGAATCCAGATTGAGCTGCAAGCAGGAACCAACTTCCTCAAAAATGAAGAGGAGACTGCAGTGAAGCTAGTCTCTTAAAGGTTTTCAAGAGGAACAAAATATGGGGGATATGAAACTTTTGTAATGTTGTATACATTATAATGCTGTAGGGCACATGAACCCTAAGTTCTGGGCTACAATGGATTGTTAGCATCCATGCCTAAGTATCGTGTGATTATTCTTTACAGGGTGATGTCTATATAATCGCTGCGAGCAATGGGAATTTCATCTTTGTTTCATGTGTCCAATGGACTTGGAATTGGAAGTCAATCAGTCGAATGGGTCAACATTTTTGCATCGTCTTCTTCTGATGCTGTTCTTCAGACTACAACTGTAAATCAGAATTTGTCCAATTCTACCCAAGCAATTCCAATTAATGATCAACTAATATGTCAGTTGTTTCTTGTCAAAAGAGTTGGAACATCACTGTAAGCTATTTATTATTTTAAACATTATGAAGATGAGAGCGCCTCTGAGTAGTTTCTTGAAGAGGCGCTATATTAATACTCTAAATAAATAAATAAATAAATATACAAATTGTAGAACAATAAGTAATGTGTCACATTTTTGTGAATTGTGATGTGTGTGTGCTGAATTGCTTAAATGGTTTGAATAAATGATGTGCCAATCTGTTTTAATGGAAATCATGGACTAAGAATTTGTGATTTTGCCTCAAGTGTTAAAAACTATATTTATTTAATTTTACTATAGTCAAATTTATTTATTTTTAAATTTATAAATGAGGTGCTTGTATTCCCAGGTAGTATGGAAACCCTGCTGATCTCTTATTTTCTAAAGTTGTTTTGAATAATAGAAATATTAGCACAGATTTTTAAAGGCATTTTATTGCCATTGTGTGTTTTGTTTTGATCGCTTAAAATATAATCCATTATAATGATGATGATGATACTTAAAATACAGCTTGGAGAACAAGTTTTAAATTTTTGCAGCTTGATTAATTAATGTAACTTCTGTCAAAGTTATGTTTCAGTGCTGTAAATAAAATTTGTTTTATGAATTAAACTGATTTTTCACATGTAGAGTAAAAGTCTGGGACCTGGCAATGCTTATTCCAAATCTGCTCTTCTTCATCTTTCTTCTCATCATATTTCGTCAAGCCGTAACCCAGCTACGTAGAACCAATAGTCCGATCTTCACAGCTTTCTTTGTTTTGGTGAGTAACATTTTTTATTTACGTGCTTATACAACGTATCTGCAATGGTTGAACATCAAAACAATCCCAGAGCAAGTGGCAAAGACTATCTGGAATGCAACTCAAACTATGCTTATGGTTAAGTCTTGGTGTGGTATCAATAATTTATTGCTCGTATGTTTCAACTGCCATCTTTAGTGACACATAGTTCTTGGTTTAAGGAAATTTTGTGAACATGAGTTGAGCAGTTTGAAGACAGGACTAGCACATCTTTTGTATACATTCAATATTCATGCACTGAATAGTGACAGAGTTTCAGAATCAAGTATCAGTTTTGAGTTGATTGTGGGTACCATTATCCATCACTCTATAATGTGACTATAATGCATGTATAATTGTATATGTATTTCTAGATATTAATGTTCGTTGACTTCAGTTCTTCGCCGCTCCATGTGCCACTTTATGCAGATAAAAATGTGTGGGTTGTAAGCCCTGAAGTGCTTCACTGTATTTTCTGGGGATTCTTATATGCAATATAACTTACACTGTGTCCGGAAAAAAGCGAACCATTTTGTAAATATGAAAATAAATAGTAAATATTCACCGATTTTTACAATTCAAACACCATTTTAATCCTGACATATTTGTTTAACATTGGTGAAAATATAAAAGTTCCAGTCACAATAATGACGTCACGATGACGTCAGTTGCATCAAAATGCATATAGCCGGCCATTCATGCATGGTTCGGTTGGTATTATTGGCTTTTGGTAAAATGGAAATCCATTTAATAGAACCAGAAGTGAAAATAAATGCAGCTTATTAGAGGGATTGTCTGCTCTATAAAAAAAAGTGGTGCCTGATATCCGGGAATATTCGGAACAATAGCCTAAACATTTAAACAAAGTAGTGCTTCAGCTCACTGAGTTCGTTAATCTGTTGAATTGTTGACTAAGGAGACTCAGATTTCATCCCTCTTAATCTTTGGCCACTAAACGGCCGCCCGCTTAAATCCCGCTGATAATAAGAGTTGGAGACTGATGGAGGATAAGGTGCAGGCTACAAGACAAGGATAAGAGACATTGAAGAACTCCGTAAGCGAATTGTTAACGCCTGGGAGGATTTTGATAAGCTGGTTATCGACGCTGTTGTTGGCTATTAGAGCGACCCTTTTGACGCTTACGTTGAGGCCAAAGGTGTACTCTTTGACCACAAATTGCAGACTGACATAATTCAGATATAAAAATAAAATTAAACTTACATTTATTATTTATAAATTACATCATAAAATATTGAAATTTTGGATGATTTTGCGCATTTATTTCTAAAATTTGACTTTTTGTGCAAATGACGTCATTATGACGTCATTATTTGGACTTGAACTTTTATATTTTCACAATTGTTAGAGAAATATGTTAGGATAAGAACGGTCTTTGAATTGTGAAAATCGATGAATATTTACTATTTATTTTCATATTTACAAAATGGTTCGCTTTTTTTCCGGACACAGTGTATATAAAAGATCTATATGACAAGAAATAGAAAGGCATGTCTTGTGGAGGCATCAACGACTATTGAATTAACGGATCAATTCTGCCACTATTGCAAGGGGCCTGTAGAGCCCTGGATACCCAACAAGTGTGGCCATCTGGGTTGCATGTGTTATACCTGATACCTGGAAGTTTCTAGACATTACTGTAAAGCATGAGCAGCCAGTTGTTTGTGAGTCCAGCATTCTTCTGTTGTCACCTCTGCAGCAGGTGAGATCAGGCAGTATATTAGGCCTAAAAAAAATTGTTGTGTTTCCGGTAACAGAGCCAAAAAAAATTGGGTAGGTAGGTCGGAAAATATTTTTATTTTGGTAAAATATTTTTATGCAGTGACTATCCGAAAAAGTATACCCCACTAGTCTTTTTTGCACGCTGCAACAAAGTACGTGTTCTAAGCAAGTATAAACTGCCTATTTCCCGACTGTCTGCACCTAAAACTGCTTTAGAAACAGTCCTATTAATTTCATTTTGTTGACGTCTTTTCTGTTATGTCAATACAAATGTTTTTTAAAAAAGTTTTAATTTTTGTTAAAAATTTTTCTTAAAAATTTTTTTAATAAAATTTTTTTACAAAAATATTTGGGTCGCAGTCGTAAAAATGGGTCGGTCGGGTTACCGGAAACACAACATTTTTTTTACGCCTTAGACTTTAGCAACCCCTCTAGTACAAGTGGCAACAAATAGCAAATAGCTTACAATTATTTTCAACTCCTATGACAAGACACACCTGACAAATTAGTTGCTGTTGTCATTTATTTAAAAGTTAGATGTATTATATAGATTAATCATTGTAAAATGAAGAAATTTTAAATGAATTTGAAGAAAAGTATTTAAAGTTTTAGAATTGAACTTGTAACTACCTATTATTATAGCAATTTGATTGTTAAAATTTGCAATAAATCGGCAATGTAATCGTAAACTCAAAATTTCTACAGCGCCCATAAAAGCCAGGTTGCGGGAACCAGCTTATTCACAAGCGCTCAATAAAAAAAAATCGATAGGCAGGGAGTCAAGATCCGGAGAGTCAGGCGAGGAGTTAGACAGACGGTTATGGTGGATGATGTCTAGAGTTGAGATGGTGTGGAAGGTAGGAAAAGTGGAAGAATCGGATTAGGATCGGTGAAAAAGCAGTGTTTTGAGTTTCAAGTGAAAGACAGGTGGGTTAATAGCAGGAGGTGGAGTTGTGGTGAGTTCGTATGATGGGTCAGATGATTGTCGTAGTGATGGTGGAGTTTGTTCCAAAGTGCAATGGATATAGAACGATTAGCAAATTTTAATGGTGAAGTTATGGAAGGGTGAAGCAGTGTTATGGAGGATAAGGAGCGGGTTGAACAGGGGTGGCTGGATGGTGAACAACAATGTATCGTAGTAAGTAATATTGATTCCAGGTAGATGATCATTGATTTGAACAAGAAATGGTTTGAAGCCCAGAACTGAAAGTGCAACCATTAAAAAATGTTTTGCGAAAAAGATATCTAGGAGGGAATATATGTGTTTTACACTTGCATTCTGGATACATGTTGCAATCTAAAGATAGTAGTTGATTACAATACAATATCAGCTTCTTGTCAGCTTTTTATTTTTGACAAAAACTTTTTATGTTGATGTTTTGATACATGTGGATTTCAGGTTGTTTTGGCTGATGTTATCAGCATATTACGTTGTGTCACATCAATGATACTCAATGCCAACATGAAAGATGTCAGTACTGAGGACAGGGTGAGTGGTGCCCTTAACAACTACTGCATACAAGATGCATGCAGGTTACCGGGGCAAACACGCTGGCCAAGAGTGCGAGAGGTAGCAGGTCGAGCCACCGTTGGGCGAATATGTTTTGCAGGCTGCTATTAGCGCCGTGTATTGCAGGCTGTCTGTTCAGTTGGTATAGTTAAGTTTGATGTTAATTAAGATTACCACATAACTTGTACAATGTATGTAAAGTGCAGTGCGTTTGCAGGCGCTCAATTAAAGAGAAAATTATTATTATTGAATAATTATTACCTATGGCAAAGAGATGTTTATCCAGTTGCACAAATGGCAAAAGATTATAACAAAAGGCCACATTTTATAGTTGTGGGTGTGTTAATGTGTAGTGTGATTTAAGTTAATTACCAAATATTGTTTCACAAAGTTTGGCGTAAATATTTACAAAAATTAATGTTGCAGATAATGACAGCTTAATTTTAGTTTCCCTTGAAATGCTCTGCTTTGTATGTATGTATGTATGTAAGTATGTTATGTAATGGTTCACGATAGACTGGTAATGGTAATTTTAACTGAACATTTATGCAATGCCATTCAGGAGCAAAGTAATTAATGGTACTCTCTGCACTAGTCTATCTATGCTGTTTAATGCCATTTGTTTTAATTGGATATTTTTATAGCGCCATTCAAAATTGATGCTGTAGATGTTAAATGTCATATGCTACTAGACTTAATAATCTAGCAAAACAATGCAGTGAGCTAGAAAAAGAGTTGCCCTTGAGAGGCCCTTACACAGAGAGCAGACATTGGCATATGTCATGTGTCAGTCGGTGGATTGGAGTGTTGACTCGTGGTAGTGTCAATGTCAACGGAGTGTTGACTCATGGTAGTGTCAATGTCAACGGACTGTTGACTCATGGTAGTGTCAATGTCAACGGACTGTTGACTCATGGTAGTGTCAATGTCAACGGAGTGTTGACTCATGGTAGTGTCAAGGTCAACGGACTGTTGACTCGTGGTAGTGTCAATGTCAACGGACTGTTGACTCGTGGTAGTGTCAATGTCAACGGACTGTTGACTCGTGGTAGTGTCAATGTCAACGGACTGTTGACTCGTGGTAGTGTCAATGTCAACGGTCAGCCAGATAAAGTAAACATCTGAAGTCCAAAATTTGTCAAGCTTTAACCTTATTATGTGCTTTCTATAGAATTTGTGTGAATTGAAAATGTTTGCGAATAGATATTCATTGCACTTTTCTTATAGATCATCCAAAATGGATGCACTTAATGTGCACTCAAATCCAGTTGACTCTACACCAGCTTATTAAAAATCCCAAAATTGAATTGCCCATTTCCAGTAGACCCAAAGCTCTTTATCTAATGAACATCCATTATTTACAGTAAATGTGAATAATAGAAACCTGAGAAGCTGAGATGAAGTAGTCAAGAGATGGATACAGTTTTTCTTACGAATATTCTTGCATTGTTATGATATTAATCTGCATGCAATCCACCAATAGAATATATTAGGTGGCACAGTTGTTGTGTTGCTGACATGTTGGCTTTTGACCTCCGTGACCCTGGTTTCAATCCTTGCTCTGTCATGTAAAATTCACATAGGTTGTATTGTTGACCTAATAAAAAAGTAAACCATGTGGAACATGGGGAGGCGTTCATCTCCTTTTCAATGGCCATGAACCAGCAATGGACGAATCCCAAGGTCCTGGACACGAGGCCAGTGTATCGCAGGACTTGCCATTTACTTCCCAGCTTATGCTGGTATCAAATCATACTGCTTGGTGACAGAGGCATGTGTGCTCAAACAATTTGCCCAAGGTCGTTACCCGGAGATACCCGCAACCGCATGCTCCGTGAGCAAGCACATTACCGATAGGCCACCGAGTCACATAACCTAATAATAATAATAATATTTTTCTTTAATGAAATGCTTGCAGATGCACAGCGCTGTACATGTACACTGTACAGGTTATGCGGTAATCTTTATTAACATCAAACTTAACTACTAACAGAACAGACAGCCTGCAATACACTGCATACTATGCAATATGCATGATCTTTAATACGAGTGTCTCCTTAGCAGTGTTATTTTAGTTCCAGCATTAATTTTTATTCCTATTCTTATTCTATTCCATTGTTGTAATTTTTATTCTAGTTTTAGTTCTTCTTTATAAATAAATTTCGTTCTTATTCTTGTTCCACTTCCTATTTAGAAATAATTTAGAAAATTTATATTTCTAGTTCCACTTCCGATTCCACTTCTCATAGTTATGTCTAACATGAATGATTACAGTAACACACAAAACAGTGTCTCGAGTCTTTTGACCTATTTATAAAATTAGTAAATTGACGCGGAAATGACCATAAAGCATTATTCTGACACAGAGTATACGGAGAAGCTACTATCATAGCGCCGCGTGGTGACAAATCAGGAGCCGCCTTTAGTCCGAAAAACTATTAAATGTTGTTTAAAAGTTTCTATTTCTATTCCGTTCTTGTTCCAGAAAAATATTGAAATTTTTATTCCTATTCTATTCTCGTTCCAGAATTATTTTTTATTCCAGTTTTCGTTTCATGGAACGAAATTAAAATAATTATTATTCTTATTCTATTCTCAGGAACTAAAATAACACTGCTCCTTAGCCCTTTAATGCCGGAGGGTATAGGTTTTCCCATACCATTTACTACCATCTCGGCATTAAAGGGTTAAATCCAGTACATGGCCTGTACATAGGTGGCAGAGTGGACAAGTGACAACTGTTGTTGGTATTGCATCTGGGTGATATTGCTGCGCCCATCATGTAAGAACGGGAGAGGACATTGGAGAGGAAGTGATGGGAAGAAGAGGACTACTCTCTAACTACCTCTTGTTACCAGAGGTAATAAGGTGGATGCTCTGCATGGGATATTAGGCTGGTCATGCTATTTATAATTACTGTTGGATATTGTTAGGAAGTGATGCTGCTATCTGCTTATCGCAGTCTTGGTTATTGGCAGCCAAGAGAAGAACGTTGTGCACTATGTACGTTGTTGTGTTAATGACATAGCACTGTTCAGTGGTTCTTGTATTTATTGCAGATCATGTGGCTTGTTCTCAAGTTCTTTCTTCTTGCCACAGAGTTGTCAGTTGTCATATTTGGCCTGCTCTTTGGTTAGCCAAGTTTTCTTTATGTGTTGATTACTTTGTCAATTGCTGTTTAGTGCTTCTTCTTCATTTATGTAGCTCAAGCAGCAGAACAGATGGTACGAAATTTTCATTGACCAGTTTACTACATGGATTATGCAGCTTTAGAGGCATAATTGAACCAGTTTGGGGAAATATCACCACCAACTTGTGTCTGATTTTGATAACTACATTATTATTATTAATGACCAATATGTATATAAAAATATTGTTATTTTATTATCATTCTGTTACAGTGAATTATGGCAGCTGTAGTCACTCTACAACGTACAAGCGTGATACTGTTCAGATAGCTTTAAAGTTGTTTCACTAGTCTTAGAAAGCATTAAATACTTAGCTACTGTAAATACTCATCTTAGTCAGGCCTAAAAAAATCCTGTGTTTCCGGTAACAGAGCTAAAAAAAATTGGGTAGGTAGGTCGGAAAATATTTTTATTTTGGTAAAATATTTTTAGGCAGTGTTCTAAGCAAGTATAAACTGCCTATTTCCCGACTGTCTGCACCTAAAACTGCTCTAGAAAACTGTCCTATTAATTTCATTTTGTTGACGTCTTTTCTGTTATGTGAATACAAATGTTAAAAAATATTTTTTTTTTAAATTTAAATTTTTTTAGAAAACAATTTTTTTAGAATTTTTTTAAAAATAAAAATATTTTACAAAATTGTTTGAGTCGCGGCAATAAAATAGGGTCGGTCGGGTTACCGGAAACACAACAATTTTTTTTAGGCCTCATCTACTTACTTAGCTACTATAAATACTGTTTAGAATGGACTGTTATGTTGTTTAACTACAGGTCATCTGGACAGCAGAACAAGCATTCAGAGAGTTCTCATTTTTACATTCCTCATCTCTTTAATCTATTCTCTTACTCAGGTAACAGATTGTTGCAACGTCTTGCTTTTGAGATAATTATGTGCCTCACTGCTTCTTTGAATAATTATCAGTTGTTCAGCCAACCTGCAAGTTCCCATGCATATGATAGAGAAACAATCTTATTATAAATCTGAAAGTTTGTCCTTTTGTACGGATGTATTTTGATTTTTGTCGCACGAACTCCTCTTAAACGACAGAGTGTCGGTTTATAAAAAAATTGCAATTGATTCTTGCCCAAATTTGTAGGTCAACATGACTATTTTCAGGTCTAAATTCACTTTAAAACCAGAGATATGAGCGTTTTAAATTTCGATGTTGTAGTCAGCGACTTTACAAATTTAAGCAGCGATTTTAACGTCGCCATTACCGCGAAGACGATACCATCTTCGCCTCTCGCATATTAATTAAATAAGTCGTTCAACACCGCACATGTCCAAAACATCGCACGTGTCCAGCACCCGAGAACAAACATAGGGGTTCGAAATCCAAAAAATTTACCTTTCCCGAGTTACAAACATTTAATTTTCTATCCGAAAGTTAACGCTGTATTTAAAACGGTATGTTGTTTTCAATGAGCGCGCATACATTAATGACGTCATTACTTCTTCACCTCATTTCTTGACGACGGCTGAATAGCACGCGGTTCGCAAAATAATAATAAAAGCACCGATAGGCTAATAAACGGCTGATCGCAAGTTTGGACAAGACAATGACACTAGATGCCGGTACATGTAATTAATACCGATAATTAATAACCTACCGTGTCGTTGTACGTAGGATATCTCCTTTCTGGACATTATTTATGGCGGGATGGGTTTAGGAAAAAACAAAATTCACCGGCAAACGCCGGCCGCCCCGGAGGGGTGGTGAACATGCCCCGCAGGGGCGGGTGGGAGATTGGTTGGAAATGCCGGCCACCCCGGTCCCCGGAGGGGTGGCGAACCCACCCTGCGGTCAGTGCGGGTCCTGCGGGATATGGATTGAGGTGTAAAAATCTGGGGTGGCGAACCAGGTTGGGATCTGGACTGGGGACGAAGAACCGAGATGTCCCGGGCTACGCCGGGTAATTCAGCTAGTTTATTATAAAACACTTTACAGTTTATAAGATGGTGTTAACAGTGCTCAATAAGATAAAAGTTCCGCATTTTTAACAGCGATATGAAGTTTGATATGTGGAATGATGTGATGTGTGATATGTTTGTTTGTTTGCATGTGCACTTGTTATATGTGCAATGATATGAAGTGTGATATGTGCAATGATATGAAGTGTGATATGAAGTGTGATATGTGCAATGATATGAAGTGGGATATGTGCAATGATATGAAGTGGGATATGTGCAATGATATGAAGTGTGATATGTGCAATGATATGAAGTGTGATATGTGCAATGATATGAAGTGTGATATGTGCAACGATATGAAGTGTGATATGTTTGTTTGTTTGCATGTGCACTTGTTATATGTGCAATGATATGAAGTGTGATATGTGCAATGATATGAAGTGTGATTAGTGCAATGATATGAAGTGTGATATGGGCAATGATATGAAGTGTGATATGTGCAATGATATGATACCATCTCAATCCTCCAGTGCAGCAGAGATGGCAGATGATGCTGATGAACGCCTGTTCAACGCAATACGCAATGATAAATTACATTTATTTATTTACTGAGAATTTGATATAGCGCTCCTTCAAGGTTACTACTCAGGAGCGCTCCCAGTCCAACCCCGGCCACGGAGAAAGCGCTGTACTGTACCGATTATTCCCTCCACCTCGCCCCTCCTCTGGTCATGAACTCCGTCCTCGGGCTCATGACTTCTCTTTTCCGGAAAAAGATAATTGTAACTTTATCTCTAGAGTACTATTCAAAAACATTTTTTAACCTAGCAAACATATAGATCAATTAATATTACTTCAAGCAAAATATTTATTTATGTTGCATATATAAACTGAACTTATACATAAAACCTTTGTAAAATTAGTTATTTGTAACATGCTGCGTTCTGCCAGCCTGAAGTGTCGATTAAACGAAAATTGATTGATTCATTGATTGAAGTGTGATATGTGCAATGATATGAAGTGTGATATGTGCAATGATATGAAGTGTGATATGTGCAATGATATGAAGTGTGATATGTGCAATGATATGAAGTGTGATATGTGCAATGATATGAAGTGTGATATGTGCAATGATATGAAGTGTGATATGTGCAATGATATGATGTGTGATATGTGCAATGATATGACGTGTGATATGTGCAATGATATGAAGTGTGATATGTGCAATGATATGATGTGTGATATGTGCAATGATATGACGTGTGATATGTGCAATGATATGAAGTGTGATATATGCAATGATATGAAGTGTGATATGTGCAATGATATGAAGTGTGATATGTGCAATGATATGAAGTGTGATATGTGCAATGATATGAAGTGTGATATGTGCAATGATATGATGTGTGATATGTGCAATGATATGACGTGTGATATGTGCAATGATATGAAGTGTGATATGTGCAATGATATGAAGTGTGATATGTGCAATGATATGACGTGTGATATGATGTGTTTTATGTGCAATGATATGACGTGTGATATGTGCAATGATATGAAGTGTGATATGTGCAATGATATGAAGTGTGATATGTGCAATGATATGAAGTGTGATATGTGCAATGATATGATGTGTTTTATGTGCAATGATATGACGTGTGATATGTGCAATGATTTGATGTGTGGCTGACTTTCAGCAGATTACTACTAGTGAAATTGACTGATGTCACAATTATATAGCACTTCTGCAGTTGAGTTGTTAAAATTGGAGATTTCTGTTACAAGGAAAGTATTTTTCTTGCTGTTATTGCATATTTACTTAACCTTTGTTGATCTGTGACCCTCTGAACTTCAAGAAATGAATATTTTCTCTGCTAAATAAACAAGCATCCTGTTTTATTTGAATTTGTTTGTTTTTATATTTTCAAGGGAACCTTGGAATTTGTCTACGAGAATGAGTCATTCCATAACGTTACCTATGAGAATGATTGCTATACTCTGTTTGGTCATGGTGGAATGCTCTTTTCGTTTGTTAGTTCTGTCTGTCTGTTTCTGGTAAGCAGAATCTATTTCTAACTTATGTTGTGTATATTTTTTATTTGAGGCATTTATTGCATGCACAAGATCAGTTAATCTGAATATGAGCCATGGAGCTGAATCTGAGCTCCACAGGTCTGGTGCGCACAGTGTATGTGTATGTTCATTCAATTGAAAATCAAAATTCCTGGTGACTTACCGCACCTGGTTATATGTCAAAAATGTAAAGTAAAACACAGAAATAATAATAAAGTATAGTAATAATAATGTAAAAAATATATAGTAAAAATAAATAATAAAAAAATAAATATTTTAAAAATATATAGAGGTCACATCACTATATTTCTTTCTGACTTAAAGACTGCATTATTTAGCCGTGGTTTGACTGGGAAAACTTCTGCGTAGATTACCTTGAAGGTGCGGTATATAAAAACTCAATAATAATAATTGCATTTTTTATTTTACACATACACTGTAGGCACCAGACCTGTAAAACACCTCAAGATATTTTTCATTCTAGGGGAACTTCCCCTCCCCAGAAACTTGTAGATGAAGCACTGCTTGTGAGCTACTTCAGGCATTAAAATGAAAGTAGTAGAATTCTCTCGCTTGTTGGGCTAGGCGTAGTCATTTCGGTTGATTGAAGCACCTCCAGTGACTCAAGTCGGTCATCCTCCAGGGATGTAGACACGCAGCATCAGATGGATAGTGCAGATGTACAGGGTGGTCATATTATATAAACTTACACAGTATGAATGTTTTCGGTAAGGAAAACAGGTAAGAACCAGAAGCAGAATGTTGTATATCTAACTAGGTGAACCTAGCAATCGAGATGTGACTGTGGAATATTAATCATCACTAGTCAGTGGCATCTTGAAGAGGCGCTATATAAATTTTCAGAATGAATGAATGAATGAATCATGGCTAATGATTATAGTTTTTTGCCAATAGGTGTATGGAGTCATCTTTATTCTTCCGTTTACAAGCATTCAACAAAGATTCACCCTCCCGAGTAAGTCTGGTAATTTCTTTCTCTATATTACAGTAGTGCATTGCTGTCCAACATGCGGGCCACATCTGAGTGATTTCAGGTGGCCTGCCAGAGCATGCTAAATTCCTCCACTGTGTATAAAATGAAGTAAAGAACAAAGTCAAGTCAAATTTGACGGTTTTTTATGTTAATATTGTAATGATTTCTGGGGTTTGAAAAGCCACCGGAAAATCCAATTCGACAACTAATAGGCCTATTTGTTAACTGTTATTATGGTTTATTGTTTAGATCTGAACAGAATATAATTTTAATGTACATAGTCAAATGCCATCGAAAGACTTTAGTCATCGATTCATTCGGTGCTCAACTCGGCTGTTAGACTGATTGCCCACAAGTACTCTCGCATCTCTACCTTTATGTTTAATGAACTCCATTGGCTTCCTCTTCGTGCTCTTATACAATTTCAGATCCTCACTCTGATCGTAAAGGCTCAGCAGGGTCTTGTCCCAAAATATCTGGCTAAAGTTTTACTTCGTCCTCACTTAGCTTCCTCCCACCGTCCACTTCGTTCATCCAACAGATTTGACCTCTTGGTTCAACGCTCTAGAAAGTCTGCTATGGCTCAGTCTCGATCATTTGCCTTATTTGGTCCTTCACTTTGGAGTGCACCTTTTCGTTCTGTTCGCTCTACACTTCTGTCTTCTGCCTTGTCTCTTCTCAAACCTGTTTTTCTCATGTGGCCTTGCACACTGGGAGGACCTCTGAATGGTTCACCCTACTTGAGGCGCTTTATAAATGTTTAAATGCAATACAATACAATTTTTGGATAATGCGCGAGGTGATTTCAAGTGGCCCGCCCCGGGTTCCCTAAATTTGTGCACTTTATATAAAATGAAATAAACTTAGTAGATAAAGTGACTGGTCGACTTAAGCGTTTATTTTTTATATTGATTTTGTGTCTGTGCGACGAAACTGAGTGCAAGACAGAGATAAACGCCACCTTACACATTTTGGTGCTCAACTATATTGTGCAGCATGACAATCGTGGTTTGTGTATTCCACATGCTATTTTTTCCTATGGGACTTGTCAAACTTTTTCCAAAAACTGCTCAGGCAGCATCTCTGAAAAGTTATCTTGAACCGGCAGTATAAAATTTCACATAGGCCTATCGATAGCTAGATAGATTATAATCATTCCATATTAAATTTCAATAATCGTTTCAATGTTAATATAACATAATTATTAGGGCCTATCTATAAATTTTAGCCACTGCTTTTGATTTTACTGTTGCGGCTCTCGGCTTCAAGAATCTTGCTTTTGCGGCTCATGGTAGCAAAAAGGTTGGACAGCACTGTTCTAAATGAATGCATTTTAAAACATCTGAAAACACGTCTATAACACGTTTCATAAAAAATAGAGATGTTACACTGGGTCGAAAATGACCTGAAGGATCAAATGCATTTTGTGTATGAATTAAAAGCTGAAATTTAAGAAAATTATTATAAAATGGACAAGAGCACTGTTTGCAAAATACTTTATATGTAAATGTTCATAGATGCCAAGGTAAACATTAAGATTTTAGGTACTTTTCCCTTAAATTGCCCATTGTCGTGGGTTTCTAATCTAATTTAATTTTGAGAAGTTCTATAATGAAACTGTTTTAACTCTTTCCCGCCGGATCGGGTCGCGGGTGACCCGATAAACCCAATAGGTATCAGAACAATTCCGGCGGGAATGAGTTAATGCAGAAGACATCAATTCATGGTTTCTTTTGAATAAACTGTTGATTGTATCATTTGCCTGGTGTCTTTCCACGTGAAATCGAGGTGGAGAGAAACAATGAAAGGCTATGGGAGAAATGCTTTTATGGGATTTACTATTCACTTTGCTGGTTTTTGAGCATTAGAAGAGCAGTCATATCCCGTGTTTATTTATTTCATACTTGATAATGTGGAACTAATTTCTGTTTCAGCAAAGAAATCCTTCTTCTGGTATTGCTTCCTTTTGGCTTGTCTCAATATTGCCCAAGCAATTGGCTCAGCACTGCTCTACTTCTCCATTCAGCCGGGGATGTGGTACGTGGATTTTTTAAATTTTATTTTACAAAGTTTTATTTTAGACTATTGCTGGCAAGGTCTTTTAAAGTTTTACCTCAAATGGATCGAATGTAGGTAAATTTTAAGTTTTAGACTCAAACATAAAAACGTCGGAAATTGCAGTTGCCAAATAATATACTTCAGGAGCAACAATTATGTCACATTTATTACGTGTTAAGGTCTTCTCCTAAATTATTGCATAAGTTATTAGTAATGACTTTATACTGCTGTTGTGTGCAATGGTTGACAATAAGTTTAATAACATTCTACATTTATTTGTGAAAAGTGGTTTAGAATTTATGGTCCTAGATTTTCATTTGTTTTCCTTAGACATTCATACTTCATAGTCTAAAGATTATGTAACATCCTCCCACTGCCGGTTTCATCTGACCTGTAGAGTCGCATTTCCTCATTGGTGAAGTGCTGAATGAGGGTGAAATGCTGAATAAGACTGCACTGCCAGGTTGTCCATAGCTGCTGCATCCCTGGGTAATCCTGGGACCCATGGCCAGTGAATTGGAGTTTTCATTCTGTGGCTGTGCACATCTAGTATGGAACCGATTGGGGATTTGTCCCGGCTAGAAGGGAGCAAGACCAAGAATAGACAACTCAAACATGTCAAACGGTCAACATCTGTTTGACGTTGTTAGAGCTACTACCATCGCAAGATTACTTTATGCCTCCCCTGTTTGGTGGGGATTTGCCAATGCCATGGAGCGTAAACGTCTTAATGGTCTTTTAAGAAAATTGACCCGTTCAAGCTTCCTTCCAACCGATTTTCCAAGTTTTGACGCACTGTGTTCGAGAGCTGATTCTGCTCTTTTCCGCTCTATCCTCTTAAACCCTAGTCACATTCTTCACGACCTCCTCCCTCCTCAAAAGGTTACTCCTTACGATACTAGACCTAGGCCACATAATCTAACTCTTCCAGGAGTTGATTCTTTTGCCAAAAGAAGTTTTATTATGCGAATGTTGTATAACCTTGCATAAATGTTTTCTATTACTATTTTTTCCTCTGTAAACTACTGTGCGTTTGCTGGTGGTCAAATAAAGAATATTCTTACTTACTTACTTTATAAATGAACTATAAATGAATTTATTTATAAATGATTTATTTTATAAATGAACTTATTTAAACATTGCAACCAAATACCTCTATCAAATAAATTGATTCTATAGCACAATTTTAAATACAAAAGATTACTGGTTTAAGTTTTCGAAGCAACAAGCATTTTGACTAAGCAAATAAAGAAATAATTGGTCTCATAGTCAGCCCTATTCAATAATCGGCTGTACACAGTATCGGCATAATCAGCAAAAGTGATATCAATACAGCTCTACTGCATACATGTAGGCATATCATGCATGATTGAAGTCAATCCGTTTTGTATGATTGTAGAATTCAGTGGCATTGAGTGGCATTGAGTGGCGTTGAGTGTCTTTTGTTTTTGTTTGTAGCGTGGTCAACACGATGGCTTATCTGTACTTCACAGGTTTTGCTCCACTTGTCTATGCTACCTTCCTTCATCAGTTCTTTACGTAAGTGATTCAGATCATAAGCACAGTCGCTGATTTCTTCTTTCATTTAAGTATTATGTGGCATTATGATTGTAGCTGAATGCAGATACGTAGCAGCCAAATGCAGATACGTAGCAGCCAAATGTAGCTAAGACAAGTCAAACTACAGGGTGACAGGACAATTACCCCCTGGACAATTACCCCCCGGACAATTACCTCCGGACAATTACCCCCGGGGAAAATTACCACCCGGACAATAACCCCCCGGACAACTACCCCCCGGACAACTACCCCCGTGCCAATTACCCCCCGGACAACTACCCCCCCCGTACCAATTACCCCCCGGACAATTACCCCCCCCCATGCCAAAAATTAAATCTATATCATGTTAAACGCCTACCTAATTAAATATTTAAATGTTATTGATGAGTTATGACTTTAGTTAGCATAATAACTAAGCAAGGTTAAGAGCAACTTCACGAAGATAGGCAAGTTATTGTTAAACGTTCAAGAAAAATACTAAATCAAATCAAATCTAAAAACGGTTCTAAGCTAATGTGTGAAAAAGGTTACAAGTTCAAGAAAACTTCAACGTTTTAAACGCCTGCTTAATAAAATATTTAAATGTTATCGATAGATTTCTGCCTATTTTCGTACTCAAACGAAACGACACCATTTTGCTAAATTCTTGTGTTTCTTCTGTTTCACATAAAGAGAACCTTCGAAACTACGTTTATCTTTCCCTCTCTCAGATTTAAAAAATTCCATCATGACTAGATATCTAAATTAAGTAGACTGTGTGTAAGCTAATTCCGTATTGCATTGAATAAGTATTGTAGAGTGAGATAGTGAAGAAAGATGGCTATACCACAGTATGCCCTAAAGTTTATTTAGGATATAGGCTTAGGCAGCGCTAAACGTCCGACAAATACAAAGAGACTGCCATGGTAAAGAGATAAACGCGTGAGAGAACAAGCTCACACTGTGGCACGGGGGATAATTGTCTAGGGGGTAATTGGTACAGGGGGTAGTTGTCCGGGGGGGTAATTGTCCTGGGGGGTAATTGTCCAGGGGGTAATTGTCGGGGGTAATTGTCCGGGGGGTAATTGTCCAGGGGGTAATTGCCCTGGAACCAAACTACAGAGATGTGGAGATAAGTGAAGGGTAGCATGTTGGCACGAAGATCATGTGGAGATAAGTGAAGGGTAGCATGTTGGCACGAAGATCATGTGGAGATAAGTGAAGGGTAGCATGTTGGCACAAAGATCATGTGGAGATAAGTGAAGGGTAGCATGTTGGCACAAAGATCATGTGGAGATAAGTGAAGGGTAGCATGTTGGCACGAAGATCATGTGGAGATAAGTGAAGGGTAGCATGTTGGCATGAAGATAATGTGGAGATAAGTGAAGGGTAGCATGTTGGCATGAAGATAATGTGGAGATAAGTGAAGGGTAGCATGTTGGCACAAAGATCATGTGGAGATAAGTGAAGGGTAGCATGTTGGCATGAAGATAATGTGGAGATAAGTGAAGGGTAGCATGTTGGCACAAAGATCATGTGGAGATAAGTGAAGGGTAGCATGTTGGCATGAAGATAATGTGGAGATAAGTGAAGGGTAGCATGTTGGCACGAAGATCATGTGGAGATAAGTGAAGGGTAGCATGTTGGCACGAAGATCATGTGGAGATAAGTGAAGGGTAGCATGTTGGCACGAAGATCATGTGGAGATAAGTGAAGGGTAGCATGTTGGCACAAAGATCATGTGGAGATAAGTGAAGGGTAGCATGTTGGCACGAAGATCATGTGGAGATAAGTGAAGGGTAGCATGTTGGCACGAAGATCATGTGGAGATAAGTGAAGGGTAGCATGTTGGCACAAAGATCATGTGGAGATAAGTGAAGGGTAGCATGTTGGCACAAAGATCATGTGGAGATAAGTGAAGGGTAGCATGTTGGCACGAAGATCATGTGGAGATAAGTGAAGGGTAGCATGTTGGCACAAAGATCATGTGGAGATAAGTGAAGGGTAGCATGTTGGCACAAAGATCATGTGGAGATAAGTGAAGGGTAGCATGTTGGCATGAAGATCATATGGAGATAAGTGAAGGGTAGCATGTTGGCACAAAGATCATGTGGAGATAAGTGAAGGGTAGCATGTTGGCACAAAGATCATGTGGAGATAAGTGAAGGGTAGCATGTTGGCACAAAGATCATGTGGAGATGAGTGAAGGGTAGCATGTTGGCACAAAGATCATGTGGAGATAAGTGAAGGGTAGCATGTTGGCACAAAGATCATGTGGAGATAAGTGAAGGGTAGCATGTTGGCACAAAGATCATGTGGAGATGAGTGAAGGGTAGCATGTTGGCACAAAGATCATGTGGAGATAAGTGAAGGGTAGCATGTTGGCATGAAGATAATGTGGAGATAAGTGAAGGGTAGCATGTTGGCACGAAGATCATGTGGAGATAAGTGAAGGGTAGCATGTTGGCACAAAGATCATGTGGAGATAAGTGAAGGGTAGCATGTTGGCACAAAGATCATGTGGAGATAAGTGAAGGGTAGCATGTTGGCACGAAGATCATGTGGAGATAAGTGAAGGGTAGCATGTTGGCACAAAGATCATGTGGAGATAAGTGAAGGGTAGCATGTTGGCACGAAGATCATATGGAGATAAGTGAAGGGTAGCATGTTGGCACGAAGATCATATGGAGATAAGTGAAGGGTAGCATGTTGGCACAAAGATCATGTGGAGATGAGTGAAGGGTAGCATGTTGGCACAAAGATCATGTGGAGATGAGTGAAGGGTAGCATGTTGGCACAAAGATCATGTGGAGATGAGTGAAGGGTAGCATGTTGGCACAAAGATCATGTGGAGATAAGTGAAGGGTAGCATGTTGGCACGAAGATCATATGGAGATAAGTGAAGGGTAGCATGTTGGCACAAAGATCATGTGGAGATAAGTGAAGGGTAGCATGTTGGCACGAAGATCATGTGGAGATAAGTGAAGGGTAGCATGTTGGCACGAAGATCATGTGGAGATAAGTGAAGGGTAGCATGTTGGCATGAAGATCATGTGGAGATAAGTGAAGGGTAGCATGTTGGCACGAAGATCATGTGGAGATGAGTGAAGGGTAGCATGTTGGCATGAAGATCAACGGGTTCGATACCCGATAGTGCCGTAAGGTTGACTTTGCCTTAAAGGGTGGGGGATGGCCTTAAACTGAACAGTAGGACAGACAGATATCAAGCTGACATACAGTTAAATTCGACACCTATTAATTTTGTTGCCACTACTCTTATCATGTAATTTTTCTGCATTTGTCAGTTTTTAATTAATAAATGATGACATGGCCAAAATAGCACAGGTCTGTCTCTGTGTTCTAAACTGTTGTATCTAACTGTGTCACTTTTCTTGCACTGTTTTTCTTACCCTCTATGCGAATCATTAACGGATTCATGCTTTCTTTTGTTCTTTTCTTTCTCTCGATCCCTTCCCTTTCTTTCAGGTATTGACAACAATTGCAATGTTTGTTCTCTTTTTCAGAGCTAATCCTGCAGCAAGCATCCGGTTTTCATACAAGTTGCAGGTGGATGATGATGACGACGACGTGAATTTGCCACATCAAGCAAGTAATTACGAGTCGAATGAGGAGAGTGCCACTCGACCGGACGACGACGACGTTGCTGACATTGGATCAATAGATAGCACACACTTTAGCAATACAAGCCCATTATACACAGATCTTGGCAATCGGCCTGAGTTGTCTTTCAACAGAGACCACTTTGCCTATTCAGCGGCAAATATTCGGAAACTAAAGAGCAATGAACTTCAGCACCTTCCTGCATAAACAACCGTTCAACTTCTTCAAGACATAAGCAATTAACAATTGAGCTGGAAAAATTAGAAACTTTTATTGGTAATGTTAATGGTTTTGCATCATTCCAAATATGACTGTCCTATTTTATTCAGGAAAAACTATTTTGCCTCTGCACCATTTTTCTGCTTTGGAGTGTGGTGTTTTACCGTATTATTGTGTATCTTTGTAAGAATTCATTATCTAGAGTTTTTGGAAACAGGTATACTTTCTTAATCATAAATTCTATTTTAAATGCTTGATGCAAATATTTTAAAGCAGCAATTGTTGTTATGCTAATTAAAGCAACACATGCTATAAAGCCATTGCTGTGTGTGATATTGAGCACAGACAATGGCAGGTGTAGCTGCATCTTTATTAGAATTTAGCAAGTTTCATTTGAGCCTTAGCACTCTGTAGTTAGATTAGGTTTGCATAGACTTGGCAAGGTGAATGATGACCTGTAATGGAACAGTTCTGATGCCACGAAATTCAAGCATTTCTTTTATAATTAATTGGGAGAACTCACTCGGTCAACTCACAACTGTAGAACCGATGTTTGCTTCATGTTAAGTTAGCATACAGTTTCTTCTTTTGCTTTGGTTGCTGGCATTTTGTTTTATGCATAATTTATAAGCATTCTGTATTCAAGTTCATTTTTTAAAGCATTCTTTAAGTGTACTCTGGATTCTCACATGAGATAAGGTTTCGCATAACTCCTAGCTGCTTAATGTTTCTAAACTATCACGTCAGGCTGAATTGCATATAATATGTGACACTGGCGCTCGAAACCCATCGCTTTTCGGAAATATATTCTGAGCTATAAAATAAAACATGCGAGAAGCGTCAAAAATATGAAATATCGCTTTATGTTGTATTCGTATCGAAAAATATGTCTACTTTCAATATATGCAATTAGACATTTTAAATTCAACTATTTAGTTGAAGAAAAATGATTTTGAATGCAAGTGGTGTAAAAGTTTGTTCTGAAATAGTGTCTCGGGAAGCAAGTTTTCAAAGTTACAATTTGCCATGAAAGATGGCGTTTTCATGCGCCCACCGGGCTATTTCCTGTAGCCCTGTGCACCACTTATCAAATTATGCCTCCAATATGTTATTGTATGGTCCTACTAAATTATGTTACGTGTGTAAAAGATCAAGTTTTGGCCAAATAATAGATGCTTTTACATAGGAATTATGATAATTATTCAAACCACACCTCTGACCCAGTTTTCTTAGAGTCTTATTGGTTTAGCAGATATCTCGTGAGACTGGCTTTCGGTCTTCCGCATATCAGGCGAAAGTCGCCGTGAATGTTTAGCTCATTTTACAGATATCCTGATGGAGGCGTACTGCCATCCACTGACACCGTTGTCAATTTTAGGCAAACATGGCTTTCTTTATCATAGCTGTAGATCTATGGCAAGTTATATTAGTCGGCATACTGGCTTTAATAGCTCAACATAGATCAAATGTATTCTTGTTTCAAGCACAATTCACGTATACAAGATATGAGTGGGGACATTGATTGTATGAATTAAAATCTATATAAATAAAAATGAAACTTTCCAATAGTTTGTTAACTCATTCCAGCCGGAATTGTTTTGATACCTATGCTGTTAATGGGGTCACGGGTGACCCCATCCGGCGG
Organism: Lumbricus rubellus; assembly: GCA_945859605.1. Taxonomy (NCBI): domain Eukaryota; kingdom Metazoa; phylum Annelida; class Clitellata; order Crassiclitellata; family Lumbricidae; genus Lumbricus; species Lumbricus rubellus. Next base: position 35,500,196 of record OX243815.1, on the reverse strand, counting down.
GAAAGAGTTAAGAGTGTTCTCGGAAACCTACAGAAAGATTGTTTTGAAAATTTTACAAAACCTTCCATTCCAATAGAACCGTGTTGTATTATGCTTTTTTCCGAAAAACGCAATCTTTTCCACAAAAAGTGAACTTTGCAATCCGTTCGTCCGCCATTTGCAAATTCAACAAAACCGCAAAGTTGCCAGATTTCCGAAACGCGTTCTCCCAAAATCACGCTGTAAAGTCGCCCAAAAGTCGCGAGATTTCGGAAACGCGAAATCACGTTGTAAAGTCGCTCAAAAGTCGCGAATGACCAACTTTATCGCCGTGGGGAAGGAACGGTGTGAGGGAGGAAAGAAGGAAGAGGGAGCGGGACGAAGAGGAAGGGGAGGGACCGGAGGGGAGGGATGGAGAAGGCAGGGAGGCAGAGGGAGGGAGGGAGGGGAGGGGGAGTTTTTCTGCCACAGCAACGCGTGGCCGGGTACAGCTAGTTCTTTATAAGAATTGAAAAGTCTCGCATGATTATCGGCCAAGTTCAAGCTGTTACTCGGACGCAAATTGATTCATAGGTCGATTCGTATAACCTGGCCGCTCTGTTTGCTTACATGCTTTTGATGCATTGTATACATATTAATATTCGTTCTTTGGGTGAACAGAATGGTTAATTATTTGTTTGAAACATTAGATTCATAGCATGTTGGTCTTTGATATGTTCATTGTGTTTGTGTACTGAATCTGCTGATAATTTGCACAAAGGGTGTAGTGTGATATATACAGGGTGTAGTGTAATCTGTATATGCTGATAATATGGACAAAGAGTGTAATTGTCTTTTAGTTGTAAATTTATTTGTGGCACAACTTCAATTGAAACTAACCAAGAAACGCCTTACATGCCAGTCTACACATTTGAAGTTGAATGTCTCAGAAAGTGTTATGATAATTATGGTCAGGCAACAAGATAAGGCATTAGTGTTAGGCTCACATGCAGATGTATTTATCGAACCAATTGGTTTTTTGCTGCAAGACATTCCTTTGTTTTATGTACGTCTATTTTCATACTAAACAAACTTGATAGTTACGACCACGGTAAGAATTTTTTTACGATGTTATGTTGAGAATAAAGGCAACATCATTGTGTACATGTGTGTGTGTGTGTGTGTGTGTGTGTGTGTGAGTGTGTGTGTGTGTGTAGCAAGCACATGTAGTACAGTTTAAAAAAATTCTAATTGGTGTCATGTAAATCTCCAGAAGCATAAGAGCTCCATTTCCTCATCAGTAGTACTCTGTTCAGTAAAATCTCATAAACTGTCATTTCTGAATGGCAATTTACTGAAATTAGGCAAACACAAAATTAGTTTGTGTTAGTCTGGAGCTGAAATCTGCTTCTAGATGTCTATGAATTGTTTTTGTTGCTGCAAATTATTCACACTAAACACTCAACGTGAACGATCATCGGTTTGGCGCGCCGACCTCGTTGTGGGGCGCGGTGGTGTAGTGGTGGCGTCGTTGCCTTGAAGCCGAAAGGTTCGAGGTTCGAATCCACCTCGCTGCGTCCTTGGGCAAGTCCTTCACTCACAATTGCTCAGCGCTTCGGCGTGAAACTCCGATGCAGTGTCCGCTCTGCATCGGGAGCGCCTTTGAGTAGAGAGAGCTTGAAGGGGCGCTATAACAAGTGCACATACAAACAAACTCAGTGAGTCTGCATTCACTTTTTATGAGTTGAAGAATAAAAATAACAGTTTCACACTAAACACTCAGTGAGTCTGCATTCACTTTTTATGAGTTGAAGAATAAAAATAACAGTATTCATATTCTTCTTTCCAAGCTTTTTTTCCACGTCCAGTTGCTCATTGCTGTTAACCTAATATCTCAATGAATTTCAAATTGTATCATCCAGCCTTCTCTGCCTCAATCCTTCCAAAACAGAACTCATCATCCTAGGTCTTACTAATTAAAGCACAAAAATTATAATTCTACCATGCACCTATCCACTAACTCTTCATCCCGCACCTTTCCATCAGATTCCTCTGTCTTGGTGTTACTTGTGATTCACATCTCTCCTTCTCTAACCCCATCTCCAACATCTTGCTCATTCGTGACCTCTGTCACATCCGGCCCATGCTCAACTTCAAAACTGCTTCTACCATTGCTACCTCAATTGTCCACTCAAACATCAATTACTGCAATTCCCTGTTCTTCAAGATTGATTCCACACAACTTGAGCGTCTGCAACCTATTCAAAACTCACTAGCCAAAGCTGTGCAGCATAATAATAATAATAATAATAATAACGACAATTTATATAGCGCCGTAATGTGGCTATTCCGCTAAAAGGGTGCCTCACAAACAGTTAACTGCAAAATAAGCCTTAGCAAACAGATAAGATTTAAGCTTTCATTTAAAAGAGTCCACTGAGACGGCCAATCTGATGTCCATTGGAAGACTCTGTTTCAACATCTGGGACCAGCAACCAAGAATGCACGGTCGTCGAAACGTGTCCTCGTCCTCCGTGCTCGAAGGTCGGTCTTTCCAAATGACCTAAGTCGCAGCCCGGAAGCAGAGGAGTGGGTCTTGGAACAGTAGTCGGGATGTTTTCAGGCGCTGTCCTGCAAAGCGATTTGTAGAACAGTAAACTGAGCTTGAACTCAGTTTGGAACGGGACAGGCAGCCAATGCAAGACATCGCATAGTGGTGGTGTAACATGATCGCATTTTCTCTTATTACAAATTAACTTTGCTGCGGCACTAAGCACCGACTGAAGTCCGTCCAAAAGACACGCAGGGGCACCGGCCAGCAAACTGTTACAGTAGTCCACTTGAGAGATGACGAAAGCAGCGGCGGCTGCTCTAGCGGCCTCAAAAGGCAAGGACTTGATACAGCTCCTGATGAGATGGAGCTGGCAAAAGCAGCTGCTGACCACCCAAGCCTCATGGACAAGTCAGACTCCAGTACAACGCCAAGATCACGCAGCGTATCACTTCTATCCTCAAATCACTTCCATTAGCTACAAATCCCAGAGAGATGTCAAGGAAAAGAGGCACAGGAGAATAGTTTCAGTGAAGTGATGTCTAGTGAAACCAGATTGATGGCGGTTGAGGAATCAGTTAGAAGAGTGATAGTCATTTCGCCACGTGAGTACAATTCGTTCAGTTAGGTAATTTAGACAAAAGGAGATTTGAGATAGGACAGTAGTTAGACAGGTTTGCTTTGTCAACAAGGGAAGTGACTAGAGAGTGCTTAAAGACGATCGTGAAGTTGCCAATGATAATGATAATTAAAGTGATTCTAAGAACAAGGACAGAGGCATAGTCTTTATCTTTTAGGAGATGTGAGGATAGGATCAAGGTGGCATTGCCTGGTAGGAAGAGAATTTATGAGGAGTGACACTTCTGTTTCAGTGGCAGGAGAGAGAATTGGAAGCGTTGACTGAGAGGCAGGAGGAGTAGGGTTGAGAGGAGAGTGAATCAAAGCTGGAGGAGGAGGAGGAGGAGGAGTGAGACTCCAGAAGGAATTGTAATGTGAATGGATGAGATTTTGTCAGAGAATGAATACCGATGGTATCAGCGAGAGAGGGGAGGAAAGGAGCTGGGCAATGGGTAGGGACTAGGGACATTTGAGAAGTTTACAGAAGAAGAAGATTGAGTTTAAATTCTTTCCAGTTGGATGAATGTGGAATAATATTTCTGTTTCGATTCAGCGATGTGTGATGATTGATGATGAGTAATGATTAGATTGATGATCAGCGATGATTAATGATGATTAATGATGATTGGTGCCTTTGTGGTCCAAGGCTTGTGAGTGAATCAACATCAGTCGCAGGACACATGCAACACTCTGCGCATACAAGGATATTGCATTCAAAGTAGAGGTTTGTCGTTTCTTTCCAAGCTACTCGAGTGGGTCGTCAGTGTACAACTGAGCATAACATCTATCGTCGGTGGGACTTCTTCCAGCCCATCAGTCGGCCTACTGGAAGTTCCATTTGACAGAGACAGCGCTTCTCAAGGTGGTCACTGACCTCACCGAGGCGATGGATGCGGGAGATCATGCGCTGCTCGGCTTGCTTGATCTATCGGCAGCGTTCGATAAGGTCGACCATTATGTGCTGGTTGAACACCTGGGGAGAACATAGGGTATCCGTTCAGTGGCTCTCGACTGGCTCCGTTCATACGTACACGGACGCCGACAGATGGTGCTCTACGACGGAGTTTTATCCTCTCTTTGTTCCCTCGTCTGCGGTGTCCCCCAGGGCTCTGTGCTAGGTCCGCTGCTGTTCCTGCTCTACACAGCCAACGTTGGTGAGTCTCGGCTTGAAATCACATTTCTACGCCGATGACTTGCAGCTCTATACGTGGGGCCACCCATCAACCGACGGACAGCAGCGGCAATGGATGGATCTGGGCGTCGAGCGGATCGCCGAATGGATGCGCTCCAACAGACTCCGTCTCAATCCGGAGAAGACGGACTTCCTGTGTTGTGCGACCAGTAGATGATGTCCTCATCTCGAGACTTGCGAACTCAGTGTCTGCAGGTCTTCGATCCGACCCGTGACTGCTGTCCGTGATCTCGGCGTCCTACTAGAATCTGACATCTCTATGTGACATCACGTGGCGCCAACCGTCGAATGCTGCTTCCATCAGCTCCGCCTCCTGAGAGGCTGCATCAGATCCCTTGTCTTTCGTCGCTGCCTTTGTCACCTCTCAGGTTGACCGTTATAACAGCCTGCTGGTCGGTTCGACCAAGTGTCTTCTGGACCGCCTGCAGTCAGTCCTCAATGCTGCACTGTGAGACTGCTGTGCAATCGGAGGAAATATGATCACGTGACGCCTTTACTTCGTGATGTTCTACGCTGGCTGCCTGTTCCCCAGAGGATAGACTTTAAGATCTGTCTACTTGTTTACAAGTCCCTCCACGGAGCTGCGCCTGATTATATGCGTGATTACTGCATCGGGACGCACTCCTCCACCTCCGGGTTACGACTTAGATCGCTCGACAAAAGCGATCTTCATGTACGGCGGATGAAAACCCGTTTCGGTTACCGCGCTTTCTCAGTGGTCGGCCCCAGATGTTGGAACAGTCTTCCTCCCGCCCTGCAAGCGGCTTGCTCAGTTGACTCCTTCAAATCCAGACTCAAGACTCACTTATTCCTCAAGGCCTATCCTGCTGTTTAGTTTAGTATGTGTCTTGCCTTGTAACGGCAAGGCTGTGTTACGGCGCCATAGAAATCATCATTGTTATTATTAAATTATTATTAGAGGGATTAAAAAAACCCATAAGCTTCAAACATCTAAAGTGCCACTCAAAAGCCAAGCACATGGTACGAGCTTATTCACAAGTGCTGGTCAGCGCTACAGTTGTCATACATTTAGCTTGTTGAATTACAGTAATAATAACAGTCTGTTGCATACTGCTACAGTTTGACAATGTAATGTAAAGTAGAGGACTAGAAACAAGTCAAGCACAACTACACACCGACAACTTGTTTTGAAACATATAAAATTATTTTTTATTTGAAAGTCAAAATATCAGAAAATACAAAATCAAACAGATAACATGCTTTGGATTAAGAGCAATATTATCATGTCAATAAAAGATACATGTTCTAACTACTGACCAATCCAGTTATAGAGAGCAATATCTAAAAGTGAACATTAAAATGCCAGTATAAATATGAAGATCTTGATACACCAAAGGTAAAAGAATGGGGAGAAACAGATCTCAGCACGAGTTATATAAGGAAAAACGTCTTACAGGTAAGAAAGAATAATATTGTATACTGAATCCGAGCAGTTAGGAAAGCTAATGAGGGTGCTCAGTCATAACAGTCGCAATATTAGATAAACTAGGAAGGTGGGACCAACAAACAAGCGGCTGCATTAAGTACCGAATGGAGCGGAACCAGATGGCGTTTTGGTAGTTACAGTGAGTTACAGTCAAGCATGAACCTAGGAAGAAAAAATCAGCGAGGGAATAAACAGATAGCCGAATGGCAAGTAGACATATCAGATGATAAAAATCTGGACCCAGAAAAAATTAGAGATCTATTCAGAGAAGGAAAGAGTATTGTCTAGACTCTAGAGTAACATCCAGAACATGGACATTTGTCAAGAAAGTATATTGACAATGTACCGTAAATGAAACCACAGTTGCGGCTTATTAATGTAAAAAAAGGTAAGTTCAACAAAGATAACAGATGGTTCTAAAAGATGTTTCAAATGGCATTTCATTTCACTAACTTTCATTGTGGGGTGCGGTGGTGTAGTCGTTGCCTTGGAGCCAGAAGGTTCAAGGTTCAAATCCACCTAGCCGCGTAAGTACCTTGGGCAAGTCCTTCACTCACAATTGCTCAGCGCTTCGGCGTGAAACTCTGATGCAGTGTCCGCTCTGCATTCGGGAGCGCCTCTGAGTAGTAGAGAGAGTTTGAATGGGTGCTATAACAAGTGCACATACAAACTGTCAGGAAAGAACTTTATACTGTAAAGCATGCAGAATTTACAGAATACAATCGTAACAGAAATGCTTTGTAACTAACTCGAAAGTAGAGAGTTTTCATAACGTGGATGTTAATAGTCACCAGAAATATGATTATTTGAAAGGTTTTCTATATAACAATTGTCAACCCAAAAATGGTTTGGTCATTGCCACGAAATCACTAATAAAATATCTCATGAATGGCATTACAAACAAAGGTTGTACGAATATACGTACATCTGCTAAAAGAGCGGTGGCAGTCTTGGTGTAAGATACAATATGTCTACATAAGCTAAAGGTAAACGAAAAGCAACCAATAAAACACAAAAGTCTACAATGTTAGGACACATCTATGACTGTAACTTTGAAAGATCCTCTAAACATTCACGGTGGTAGTGTAAGTGAGAAGTGGAATGTTCAGCAACACGCTTCACACGTCGTCCGTTCTTTGTTCAAGTATTCTCAAGATCTCTGCACAGCAGGTCTGTGCTTTCTTCAGTTCTTCTTCAGCTTCAAATTTTACCTACAGATCAAATGAAGAAGAAAAATGAATCCTTTAAACCAACTTTTTGAAACTGCAGGCCGCCAAAGACTTATGCTTGAAGTCAAATGCTGCACGAAAAAACTCAAAAGCAACAATTTAAAAGTTACAAAAAATTATTAACTGTATTAAAATTTACTGTGAAATAATCATAACGAATGAATCATGGACACTTGATTTTGTGCTCACATTGTCAAATAATAAGCCAAGTTGTGAACTAATAGCTGTGCTAGTTGGTCTATTGCTTTGTTTATACCAATTTTTTAAACATTTGCACAAATTTCACTAGCCTGTGTGGGCGGCTAATATCATGCAGCCTGCAAGCTAGGTTGGAGAGCACTGCTTTAAGCTCAACAAGCAGGGCAAGTATTTTTAACTTTGCTGGTTCAAATCTGTATCCTGTCCTGATGATATCAATTCAACTCAATCATTTTTTCATGTAAATTAGCCTACATCTCAGGTCACAATCATATCATTTTGAAAGAATACCAGTTTCTATGTGTGATCTATCTTTTCATTCCGAATTCTACATTAAATTGAACTTGATTAGTCTGACTAGTAATGTAACATTTGTTGTGAATGGAATTGCACTGATCTATATACAGGGTGGGCCAAAGAAGATCCACTAGGTTTTTGGCCAATATCTTGGCCAAAGGTAAGAATTTCTAAATGAAATTTCACAGTCTTAAAGACAATTCATATACACATGATGGCCAAATTTCATCAAAATATTTCAAACACAACAAAAGTTATACCACTTTTAGTGAGGCCACCCACCGTTTTTTGACGATTAAAAACGTAACGCAACAAAAAGTAACAAAAACACGATTTTATTAGTCTCATCTCAAATAACTGTTGTGAAATGAATTTGTTGGTGCTTCACAACTTGTGTTCAATATGCCCACCACCAGTTCCAAAACTTCTTTTGAGTCCCTGTCCAAAGTTCTTGATGGACCTGTTGATGCGTTCCAAAGGCAAATCTTTGCATATTAACTCCAATGCGCTCATCAATTCTCTTACCGCCCTTCGTTTTGGTTGCAGATTGTGATATTTCTCCAGCATATCTCTCCTTTATTGATTATCAATCCATCGGGTTCAAATCCGGAGATTTGGGACTATTGGTTTTTTAAATGAAACTAGAAAAACGACATTGAGCGATCTCCTTTCATTCACAGCAAATCTCTTAACTCTCAATTTTTGCGCCCTCACTGTTTATCAGAGTAAACGTTGCTCATAGCCTTATCAGGGCCGGATTAAGCAATGTGGGGGCCCTGTTCGGAAAATTTGTGGGGGCCCTGTTCGGGAACTTTTTGCGGATATTCTTCCTTTTTTAGTCATCTGGCGAAATTTTTGGGGAAAATCATACCATTTCATCCGCCAAAAAAGTTGATGACTTTTTTTATTTTTTTTATTTTTAGTCATCTGAAGAAATTTTTCGGAAAAATCAGACCATTTCATCCGCCCAAAAAAGTTGATGACCTTTTTTTAGTCATCTGGAGAAATTTTCGGGAAAATCAGACCATTTTATCCACCCAAAAAGTTTAAGACCTTTTTTAATCATCTGGCGACATTTTCGGGAAAATAGTCGTTAGGTCGAAATTTAAAGTGTGGGGCCCCTGTTCGGCCGAACATGTTGAACATGCCTAAATCCGGCCCTGAGCCTTATGTATCCAGGATATTGATCAAGAGGTGTCTGAATACACATTTTGTCTGTCATTGACACCTTGGCCATTTTCATTTTCTTAGAAATTAGAATTTCATTGCTTTAATAGCAAAATTATTAGTCTAACAACTTGAATGCCATCTTGCTAATTGACTTCACAGCAACGTGCGGCTATGCTGGTACCCTGTTACTTTTTAAAATATGGTAGTAATAATAATGATCATCTGGCAATATCAAGGCTATTTGATAATAATTAATTGAGATGAGACTTGATAAAATCGTGTTTTTGTGGCTTTTTGTTGCGTTACGTCTTTGAATCGTCAAAAAACGGGGGGTGGTCTCACTAAAAGTGGTGTAATTTTTGTTCTGTTTGAAATATTTTGATGAAATCTGGCCATCATATGTAAATATGAATTGTCTTTAAGCCGGTAAAATTTCATTTCTAAATTCTTACTTCTGGCCAATTATATTGGCAAAATACTTAGGGGGCGGGGGGTTTCGGCCCACCCTGTAGAGTAACTCTTCAGAAGTGACTCAATCCATAAAATTCCATATAGAGGCCGAGAAAGTCCAAGAAACTCATAATGCACCCATAGATTGCTAAGCAACATTTTGAGAAAGTTGGAACAACCACAAGAAATCATCCTTTACAGAAGAATTTTGATATACTGAGATTCACCTCCTTTCACCTTCCTTTCCAGTGTCCATCATTCTCAATATCACGCTCATCTTTTCAGAACAAATTGCCAATGTTACTTGAGCTTCCTACTTTCACTTGAGACAGCTTGGAGCAATCCAGCGCTCTATGTTTTACCCTGATAATCCATGCTTCATCTACTCCTGCATCTTCCTGTTGGTTGGCCTCCCAAAAGTTCGATTTTTCCCTCCAGTCCGTGATAAATGCAGCTGCCAGACTAATATAATTTCTTGCTCGTCTCACGTCTATTCTTCTTCTTCTTTCATGTTTGATCATCTTCACTTTCTCCCCCTCACTTCTCAGCTTCGATTCAAAGTTTTTACTTTAATCTGCCGGTCTAACACCTAAGTATCTTTGTGGTCTCATCTGTCTTCAGCATCCTCTCTTTGCTCACTATGCTTATGTGACAGACATGATCTTGTCTCTTCAGCAACGACTGCTTTCGCCAAAACTCGAGTTTTTTCTTTCATTGGTCCTTCACTTTAGAATCAGCTCTCTCTCTCTCTCTCCATTGATATGTTCTTCATTCCAAGCACATCCTTTTGCTGTCTCAAAACTACTTTCTTTTATCTGGATCTTTCGCACTGGGAGCGATTGGTGTGTGCACTGTGAGAAGTGATTTATAAATTTATAGATTACAATACAATGCAATACAGAATTCCTAAAGATAAGCTGTAGCATCACCTACAATGAAGACATAGGTGCAAGGTACAAATCTTCAGTAAAGGCCAGTATTGCTGACTTTCAATGGATTTCACATCGTAAAGAATACATATTTTGACACAATTGTGCTATTGAAGTGCATGGCCCTTTCATATGTCCAATCACGGACTCATGTAGCCCAGTAAGGCCCCAGCATGATCTTTCCTAGTCAGCCGAGGATGATTGCCTGTAATGTGAAAGTAACTGGAGGAGAATGGCTGCTCCTTTGGAGCCAATATAGAAGGAAAGGCAAATTGCACCCCAGAGCAGAAATGTGGCTTTTCGGCAGTTTTACATCAGAATTTATTGTTGAACAGTTTCTCAGTATGTTTGTGATGAGTATAATTTTTATAAGCAGACACCAGGGCCTGTATTCAGGATGGTGTCTTAGCCTAAGTACTGACTAATCGCTAAGGTGCTAGACGTGTCTTTGAGTTACTAGCATAGATTGTCATTGAGTTTGCGAGAGGCACAATTCACAAGACACACTCAGAGGACCTCTTACCAAGTCGGCAACTAAACCGTGATTATAGAAAGCACGCATGTGCAAGAGATATTAATAGGCAGTCGTCTGCATACAGAAAAAAGATGTAAATACGATTGCATCGTTCGCGAAAAGATTTCTCAGTAGGTACATCACATGCGATCTAAATACATCTTGCCACACATTAATGGCATTTTGTGATGGCGAAAAGGAAAAGCATAAATAAGCTCAACAACCCATAGCCAGCGGAATTAACTATGTTGCATCCAAAACACTCATTGATGTCTTAAACTTCGTCGTAGTGGATGAATCGTCACACCATGTTTTGACCTCACGACACGACAAACCAACTTATGTGACCCTTAGAGAATGACTAGTGCCAGTCATCGCTTAGATGGCTAAGACACCGTCGTGCATACTACTTTATCCATCAGTTGACAACAAGCCAGATTTAGTAAACGACTAAGGCTTGCAATACTTGACTGGTACTTACACGGTACCATAAATGTTCAATATTACATTTGTTAACACATTTTTTTAAAGAAATGCCACAAAGCTGTTTTAGGCCGTACAATGATAAAACAACAGGGAACAAAGAAGAGCAATGATGAATGCAATGAAAGAATGTCATTCAAATCAGGCAACACAGGTAGAAGTAAGCTAGCAGTATAAATTAATCAATATCTAACTAGTGATTGCCAACCTTTGAAGTGAATTCTTCATCTTTAACTTGCTTCAAATTAATTATAACATTCTGGTATGCTCCCCAAACGCCTGTCTCAATGCTTTTCACACCAACCTACAACAATTCAGATTTCAATCAGCAAATTTCTACTAGAAACTGAACTTCCAAAAGAACAAACAAGAGCAGAGCTCTGGCCTAATTGCACAGCACACAATACACAAATACACACATCCTATAACCACATAATTACAAAGTTGCAGAAACGTCCAGCACATCCAGTTGATTAGACATCCAGTTGATCTGAGAAAGCATTTAATAAAACAAAGTCAGCTGTTACTTTCTAGGATCTTTGCAATCAGTCTGTCTGGTTGAGAAACTATTTGAAACATCTTTGGTGCAAAAATGTAATTCTGCTGGGAGATGGCTGAATGGTGACACACTCAAATGAAGTCTATAAAAACCCTAAGAACAAAATATCAAATATGTGAAAGATTGCTTTTGTTGATAACTTTTAGTCAGTTTTCAATGTTTTGACATTCAAACAGGCAAAAATGAAGGTCAATCAAAAGCAGTATGAGAATTGTGGAAAAATAACTGGGGGGTTGGCCTATGATAAACTTGAAATTGGGGTATGAAAAACATACTTTAACATGGGGCTCTAAGAAAGACTGGGGGGTTGAACCCCCCCCCCCCCCCCAACCCCCCGGCAATTCTCACCCTGATCAAAAGGCATTGCACATTTTTATTCTACTCTTTTGACAACACACTTTTAACAGCACGCTTTTGTCCTGCGCACTGACGAAAGGACACCACCATCAATTGCAGTTTAATGGAGAAAAAAGTATACCATCAAGCTAAGAATTGCGATTATGAAATCTGTATCCAGTGTAGCAGTGACAGATGCCATAGAAAAGGGATCGATCCTTGAATGAGTTAAACATATTGAAGCAGTGCAGGATAGTGGGACCAAATGATGCTTGCCACATCTGCAACATTTGGAAAACCTTTCTAGCAAACGACTGTGAGGAGGACTGGCAGAAATCCAGGCAGCAAAGGAAGATTTTAAAACTGTTTCTTATGATAATCATCTGGTTGCGAATAACATGCAATATAAGCTATTGTATACTAGTGAGCATTCAGCAGAAAAGTAGCTCCTCAGTCACTTTATTGCATCTTTTACTTTTCAGAAGAGACAATGAAATTTACTACACTTCATTGGAAATACACATTAAAGTTGCAACATGTGGTTTGTTTACCTGAAGATCTGACTTGCAAGCAATGTTAGCAACACTTGCTAACTCCTTTAGTGTTGGCCAGAGTGTATTAGCAGTTACTGCTAACTTCATTGGTACTGAAATTGCTGACTTCAAACCATCTTGAAGTTTCTCTTCACGTCTGCAAAAAAGAAGAAGATTGTTCACTGCACTAAACATCGTAGCTTTATCGAAGACAATCTAATAACAATGGTCAAAAGCAACGTGCACTAAGAACTTAATATAGTCACTAATTTCTACTTAGAAAATTTTTTCAGCATAATAACCTTGCATGTACAGGGTGGCTCAATAAAAAATGTCCCACTAGCAAAAATGCAATTTCTCCGCAACCAATCGAGATTATTCTATGAAAATATCAGGATTTACAGAGGAAATATTTTGCAACAATCCCTGAAAATCTCAGCAATGAATTTGTATTACTTAAGAAGTTCAGCTGTGTAAAAACATTTTTTCATTTTTTCAAATTTCTGCAGAATCACGTTCCAATACATGTGATTTCTTTAAGATTTTTTGGCAAATTAAAACACACAAAAGATAATGATACCATATGACCTCACAAGGAGCTGTAAAGAAACTGTTTATTAAGCAAGGTGTTAGTATTTTATGATATTTCATATATTAAGGACTCTATTTGTGAATCCATTACTGAAGGAATTTTTAGAACTGCACAACCTCTTCTTTCCCTTCCCATCATCCATGGTAAATTACTTCCAATTGGAGGACAATGGCCTTTTTTGCTAGCTTTGACTGTACAGAAGTGCTTTTACAACTACACAAATCCATTAGAACTGCACATTTTGTGTACAACTGCACATTAAAAAATGCCCTGAGTTTCAGTGTTCATAATGTACAAGCATCATTGATGATTACTTCTAAAAAATGAAACACATTACTAAATCACAATCCGAACCAGCTGACAGCACAATGCAAAAAATGGGATTCTATCAAACAGTCAGGAACATCAGGAACATTTGTACAGCATGCAGAAGCTATAAGAAGGCCAAGGTACCCAGTACTAGCACAGTACTGGGTACCTTGGCCTTCTTATAGCTTAGCATAAACAAATATCAAATTTTTTATTTAGACTTTTGGTTAAAACATATCTTTGATGTACTTCGTAACATAAACAAACACCTATTGCTTCTGATGTAAGTATTGATGTCTGGCATGTAAACCTCAAATTGATATTCATGACTTATCCAAGTGGATGATGTTACAAATACACCTGTTGTGCACAACAGCACTCCTCTTTCCACAACCTATTGCAGTGTGCAGCTCACAAACTCATGGAAAAACCATCTGACTGAATGGTTGTTGTATAAAGTAGATCTACACTTTAATGAAAGTAAAATGAATATCATTATAATGCACAAGCCATCAATTACTGCGGATTGGAATCCAGTGGCTTATATCCTTGAGACCCACAAAAGCACCTACGATGTAGACATACACTCTTTCACATGTACACATTTACAGTTTGGTGTAAGATGCAGTAGTTGTTACGACATTGTAGGGAAGGTGGTTAATTATTCACTTACATAATTGAAGTAGCAACATAATGAATAACAATATATGTTATAAGATCTGGGGTTAATTAATGAAGTTCTTGTTGAGCTATGATGATCAGCCAACTTGAAATGATAACAGTTGAGAAATGTCATCTCTGTCACCTTCACTTTGGATGAGACAGAATTCAAGTCAGTGGTGTGGGTGGGACTGTTGTACGCTTTGCTAGTCGTTTTGTGATGGCAGTTTCACCTAACTCCTTGTGATCGAACAACAAATTTTAAACTCCGCCACTGGCTGCACTCTGCCAGTGCCAGTCCCAAGCCTGGATGAAGGAGGAGGGCATCGCTAATGGTCCTTGTTACCACACAGTGACATTAAACTGCAACTACTACTACAAATTTTGGCGATAAAAGTTACGAATGCTGTGAACTTACAGGAAATGAGATGGCATCTTGCAGCTACTAGCACCATTGAAGTCAACTGTAGGTAACTGTTTTAGAATGGGAACTGACACTTGGCTTACAAGGGCATGTGCACATAAGAAGATATCAACAACAGCTATAAAAAATCTGCTCTAGATTCAACCAAGTTTTACACTTCTTTAATATACTGCAAAGAGAAAACAAGCAATAGAGACTCACTTAGCCTTCTCTGTTGGATCATTCTTAGGAAGCTTAAGAGCAGTCTACAATGAGAAGAGCACAACAACTGAGTAATGCATCTATCTGAAGTGTTTAGGCATCAAATATTCACTCATGACCAAGAGGCTACAGCCAACATCTGGTCATGGAAATAACTGTCCAAATAAGAAATTGCTGTCACCTTAAATCTGTTGTAAGACAGAAGATGCAACAGACACAAAAGAAGCAACTGTAGTGAAACAAAATGACACAAAAATATGATGTTGCTTAGAGTATCTTCCTAGCAAAAGAAATCTGTTTAAACATCTGTTTAAATCAGCATAATCATTCACTTTCATATAGAAAAGCTCTGTAATAAATTCAGCCTGTCAATTATATTTAAAGACTGTAAGACTATGAATCCGATAAACCCATTTCTTTTGACCATCATGTTACAGCTTAAACTGAAACAGAATTCGTCTATTTCGTCATTGATATACCTTGACCTTTTGTTGAAGGAAAAGTTGAAGAAACATCCTAAAATTTCATTTCATATGAAATCTTGAAGTTTATTCATTCAGCTGTTGTCTCTTCTCTACGGCTGTGGTCCGTTCATCTCAATTTAGGGTCAAGTCATCAACTTAGACCACAACTCTAATTAAGGTAGGTTAGTAAACAATTGATATTTATGTAAAAGGCTGAGAAACAACAAGGTACAACAGGTACGGTAAGAGATACAATTTTTTGTAATGGAAGTGCTAAGTGACTCTGAACGAGTGAAGTGATTTAAGGAAGAACTGAGATCACATGATGGTGTCTGGAAATTTAGTTAATGTACAGGCAGGAGTGTTTATTTATTTATTTACTGAGAATTTGATATAGCGCTCCTTCAAGGTTACTACTCAGGAGCGCTCCCAGTCCAACCCCGGTCGAATAAGACAGTTTTGAGAAGAGAAAGAAATGAAGTAGAAGTAGAAAGGCTAATAGGTATTTGACGAAGGATAACAGGGATGGATTGATTGTAGAAGTCTTACCTGATATGAGTCGATAATGTTATAGAAACGGGACAGGTTGCAGTAGTCATGCTTCGAGAGGACAATTACTGAGGTGGATATTGCGTGACAGTCCTACAGCCAGCTATACGTCAGCGCAAAGTTGATGAAGGTCGCGAGTATGAATGTAGCAGATGCATGATACCTGAGCGATGTGTTTGGCAAAAATAAGGCTTTTGTTGAAGATGATTCTAAGAATGCAGAAGAAGTAAAGAAAAGAGTAAGGAACAAGTGAAGCGAGAATCAATGGGGTTTAATTATTGACAGGGCAATTAAAAGAAGTTCTGTTTATCAATTGGTCATCATAATAAACATCATATTCTACAGCTTAGTTACTTGAAGCATAAGCCAATACCAATGCAAATATGACTGACTTAAATCTCTTCAGCTAGATGGATTGCTAGTTGATTGGAATAAATGCGCAAGCAGTTTAGGCATAATGTCTGACTTAATATGAATGTAATTTTTCTAAGTTCATCTTCACTTATGGGACAGTCATAGAATCAGATCTCATAACATTCACTGCCTAGTCCCATGCGTTCTGTCAGTTCCGTAAGATCATTCAGATCTAAATTAAAAACCTGTATGTGTCATCCACCACTTATAGCCTGGTTACGCTTGTCAAACAGATTACAATTATAGTTCATTTCCGTTTCACTTGATCAATGGCGCAGTGCAAATGCAATCAATGCATTGAGATAACAGTTCTGCATATATCTCAACCTCACAATCTGCTGCAACTGTCTTGCACTTTATGAACTTTTACTAACTAGTGCAGTGCTTAATTAATGCTACAACAATATGTCAATGAGAATAGAGGTTTGTTTCTCTGTATTTTAACTATATTAATTTTTGCAAAAAAACTGTCCACAACAATAACTGCAACAAAAATAATAATGACAGCAAGTGCAAAGATGTTCGCAAAGCTGTGAAAAGAATTAAATATACTTAGAATACGGCACTGGACCAAAGTCATTTCAAGAGAAAACTTATTTGTAAGTTCAGTATTACACTGGAGTTGGTCAGTTCCTGTGTCAAAGATAAAAGATAAAACAGAAAGAAAAGAATATTCTGAACTGACTGTGCAGGCAAAGCAAGCATGGTGCTGCAACACGTGGTTCAATCCTTATTAAACGCTTTCAGATATTATAGAAATAACCAGCTTCGACTTTTCCTTAACCTACTAGTATTTGGAGCTGCATGTGCTGTTGTTTTTACAAGTAATAGTAAAATAACCTGATACAAAAAGAAAAAGCAACTTATACGCAAGCAGGCTCACCCCAATGCTATTCAGCTAAGATGGACACAGCATAGCAGATCACACAGCACAACGAAAGATGCAGCATGAAACCATTTAATGTAAGGCAGTGATGGGTACAGTAGATCTCGACCAAAGATCTGTATCTTTATTAAGACACATCTGTTCAGGTTCCTTCGACAGCTATGTTCATAGCTCTTCTAAGGGTTTGGAGCCTAAAATGCTCTTCATTTAAGTCCAGATTAAGTCCAGACATTTTAGCTATGCATGAGAGTGCACAGTCAAAACGACGCAGGACAAAATGATGCAGACATAACAGTGCAGACAAAATGGCACGGCAACAAAATGGCGCAGTACAAAACGGTGCAGACAAAACGGCACAAAAAGTATATAGCATATATAATTTCATAGCCTAATATAAAGCAAACTTCCATTTAAATAGCAATTATTTTTCATAAATTCAGTTTCCATTTAAGCAAAACTACTGTCATCAATCCAGCTTCCATTTAAGCAAGAACATTTTCATCAATCCAGCTCCAATTTAAGCAAGACTATTTTCATCAATCCAGCTCCAATTTAGGCAAGAACATTTTCATCAATAAAGCTTCCATTAATTTTTAAGCAAGACTATTTTCATCAATCCAGCTTTCATTTAAGCAAGAACATTTTCATCAATAAAGCTTCCATTTAAGTAAGCCTATTTCCATCAATCCAGCTTCCATTTAAGAAAATATTATTTTGTATCAATCCGACTACTATTTAAACGAATGTATTCTGACTTGGATGCCCCTCATTGCCAGAATCTGGAAAGAAATCTCATAATCTTCAATTCGTAGTGAGTTTGCTCTTGAATAAGCAAACAATCACTAGACGGGTATCATAATCTTTGTACTGCACCATTTTGTCTGCGCTGTTTTGTCAGGGTACATTGAATTGCACCGTTCTGTCCGCGCCGTTATGTCTGTGCCGTTTTGTCCTGCGCCGTTTTGTGACGGCGCCAAGCATGAGTAACTTTTTTAATTGCTGTAATCTATCATAGTTTTTTTTACGAGGCAACTTGGTTCCAGAGACTCTGAACATCCGTCCACACCAGCGGTTCCCAACCCGTGGCCCGCAGGCCAAAAGTGGCCCGCCAGGCCTCAGAAAATGGCCCTTATCTCTCAAACAATTATGAAAAATGTATGAAAAATTAACAATTTGGACAGGATGGAACACATTATTATTTTTCTATTACAAATTATTTTATTTTAACGTTGACAAATAACATAAAACATTATATTTTGAATCAATTAAAACAAATTTATATGCTTTTAGTTAATACAATTTTAACCTTGTGGCCCCCTAAGGTCCGTCAACTAATAAAAAGTGGCCCTCATGTCCTCCAACTTAGAAAAAGTGGCCCTCAAGTCAAAAAAGGTTGGGAACCACTGGTCCACACCATCTGTCAGCTGTTGACGGAATCATTGGTTACCTCTACCTGTGTGTGCGTGCGTGTGTGCACGCCAGTCGTGACTCTTCCAGCGTACTGTGCATTGTTTGCTAACTTGTGTAATTTTTTTGTTCTTAATGACACTCAACATAAAACAGGTGAGCACAGAGAGCACCTCTGAGTAGATATTTTATAAAGGCACTATATAATTTCTCAGAATGAATTAGATGTATACAATCGTTTTATGCAATCTAATGCATGTGCCCTTGTCAGATGCAAATAAAAGGCTAATTACTTACTTATTTCCTTACTTATATACATACACAATAAAAATAACTCAATCATTAGGCACTGACAAACTGCAATTGCATGTATCTGTCAGCAAAAACTAAATTAATCTGAAACAAAAAAGCGATCCTAAGAAGCAAGCTAAATTGCAATGTACATAAAAATTTACATGCAAGAAATGCTGTAAAAGGAGTTTCTAGTGACAAAATATTTACATAATTTTATTAATATTTCATGCTTTAATTTTTCTGCTGAATGTTGTTGAATCACGCTGGCAAAATTACGCAAAAAATTAGTATATTTATTCTTCAACCTTTGTGTTAGATTATTTATTGATTCTTCTAAATGTGATTCAAATTCAAAAAGTTTAGAATTTGACAGCCTTGATTTGAATTATTTCAGACTCCAATTTAAAATTCAATTAAATAAAAGACAAATTGAAATAAAGACAATATTTACTATAAGCATATTTAAGCTTAAGAAACTATAACATACGTCTTAATGCTGCAATTCTAAACAATGAAGTGATGTTCTATAACAAAAGAAAATCAAACACTGAAATAAACAGATGTCTAACATTAAATTAACTAATGAAACTGGAAGTCTATATGAAGAGCAACTAATGCTAACAGTACAATAATTACAACAAAAACCAACCATGAAATCTAGAAACAATTGCAGCAATAATCAGAACCAAATACACGCAATATATCTATGCTGTACCTGTACTCCATAAATAAAAGATCAGGATAGAAAATCCTTCTCCACAGAAAGGTCTGAACTGTTAGTTTAGAGGGTCATGATCACCTTATTTTGCTAACCATGGGCAATGGGCATATAGACAACTCACGGATGTCAGACCTTCTTAAACTTCTTCTTTCTTTCTGTTCTCTGCCCTTAGGCAGGTTCAAATGTTTGACGTCTCCATTCTTCCCTGTTCTGTGCATTCTTTTTCAGCTTCTGATAACCGTCTTTCATCATCCAGTCCAATAGTCTTTGTCTTGGTCTTCCTCTCGTTCTTTTCCCCTCCAATTTTCGCTCTATGATTGTTTTTAGCATCGAGTCTCCTCTGAGTGTGTGTCCTATCCATCTTCTTTGTCTTTCTCTTATTGTGTGTATCATCGATCTCTTTTCTCCAACTATTCTCAATACCTCCTCATTCTTTACATGATCCCTCCAGCTGATTCTTTCTATCCATCTCCATAACCACATTTCAAATGCTTCTATTCTCTTGATGTCTTCCATCCTCATAGTCCATGTCTCCGATCCATATAGCATCACACTCCACACTAAGGTTTTTACCATTCTCTTTTTCAGTTCTTTACTGATTCCACCTCTCAGTAGCTCTTTTCTCTTTTCAAATGCATCTTTTCCTAGCACAATCCTCCGTTGTATTTCTCTGTGACATCTCGCATCCTCCGTAATAGTACTGCCGAGATAAGCGAATTCCTTGACTTGTTCCAGTTCTTCTCCATCAATGTATATTTTAACTACCTTCTGCTCTTCTTTGCTTATTCTCATAACCTTTGTTTTCTTTTTGTTGATTTTCATTCCATACTCTTTTGATGTTGTGTTCAGTCAGTCCATCATTGTTTGTAACCCTTCCTGACTTCCTGCCATCATTGCTTGATCATCTGAAAATATGATCATTAACTGGCTGAGTGCTTGTGGCTTATATCCATTTGATGTTAGTTCCAGAATTAGGACTGGATTCTTAAGAGGCCAAAGTGCAGTAGGTATGAAAAAGAAGTTCTTATATCTATACAGATTTAATTAATCATAGGAAACATAGCGACAATACATTTGTGCCCAATGCTAGGCAGTTGTAGGCAAACAATGATGATGATGATGCAGGAATCTATGATTGTGAAACATTGAAGCACGTCTTACTACAACAGAAGACATGTTTAAGACAAGCAATCAAGCATCTAGTCTATTCACAAATCAAGAGCTGCCAATGCTAGCTCACTGTAACGATATCCTTGGTCCCACCCATACGTTCTTACTTTGATATATATATTGTTGATTAGTAATTACATGTGTTAAGTTAGGGAGAGGCCTTAGTTAATGATTAGCTTATAATTCGAGCGAGAATTATTACATTGTTCTGTTTAATTAATCAACCAGTGCTATAACCAGTGCTTAGGGGCAAAATATATTAAATTAGTGGAAAGCATTGCGGAATATTACAACGATCGGCGATCGGCGTTGGTTACATATGGAAAGCTGGGATCAGAGTCGTCTGCTGCGCATGCGTACGAGAGGGGCTGGATCGGGAGGAGAGACGAGAAGGAATGGCCGTCTAAGGAGGATTGTTGGTGGTTGATTGGCGATGAGTATTCGCTAGATGTTGTTAGACGATTTCGTGACATTTGTTTGATCGGATATTAAAGCAACGGAGCCGGTAGTTTAGTGTCCTAAAGTATGGACAAGAAATCTGGAAGTTCGTAAAACGTGAGAGATTGTAATAGCGGATTACTAACAAGTAATTGACGTTGAAATTCTACCTTCATTGGATTTCGTAGAACTCCGGCGTTACTTCTCGCAACATTGAGAAGTGACAGTGAAACTATAAAAGATATATCGATCGGTAATTGAACGGTAAATACGAAAAGGAACAAATAGTCTTCAATTCGTAGACAGCTACATCGAAGAATAATTACCTACGAGCAGAAAAACACGGTGAAGCGCATCGACGATGAAACTGAAAAGAGTCATCTACAACCATTGGTAACGGCGCTTGGAGAAAAGACGAGAAGCATTGGCCGTATCGATCTACAGCTTCAGCCAAGAACATACAACGCGGGAGGGTAATTATAATAGGAATAATCCTCAAAATTATTTTATTCAGCACTGGTTTAAGTAAATAAGTTGACTTGTATTTAAACTGACATTTCCACGACCCTAGACATAGAATTCATTAACTATATATGTTGATATATTAATATTCATGATTCAAATATTATTTTTATATAAAACATTGTCTTGTTGATTGGCTGACATTTAGAGCATTGACCCACATTGCGACAAATTACCAGATAGTATGCAAATTGGTAACCTGATTTCAGATTCGAAATCTGGGAATAGTTTCCATTAATTAGCGAGCCATAGTGTGGTATCTATTCTCGTTACAAAACTGGGGGCATCGTCCGAAGGATCTAGAACAATTTTAGGGTGTTAATCTAAAAGATTTAAGAGTTATTATATTGTGAAGTTTAATTACGACAGCAATTAATTCACTTACGTGCATCGGCGTTCAGCGTGCTGTTTGAATACTAATTAGGCGTGACGTCGTTTTGATTTGAGTACACTGACTGTTATTGGTTGATAAAGAGGTCAGGTCTAAGGTAAAAGTCATTTACCGCCGAAACTTAAATAGTGTCTTAGAAATTGTTATAGCGCCAATCAGCCTATAAAATAATTGGACTTTTGAGAATGGCCGCAGAATATTCGAAGTGGGTTAAGGTTGGATCAGATCTTGGTTATGAAGGGCAAGAACTTAGAGAGTTTGTCAGTGAGAGGCAAGCAGAAAATAAGGCCTTGAAACAAGCAGAATTACTAGCTGATTACGAGAAAGAAAAGTTAATTTCCGAACGCGAACGAGAACGAAGACAGGAAGAAATAGCTGAAAGGATACGTAATGAACAACGAGAAGACAAAAGGATTTCTGAAGAACGAGAGGAGAAGAGGATTTCTGGAGAACGAGAACGAGAAGCCAATCTGAAACGGATTGAACTAGACAATCAGAAAGTGATTAAACTCAAAGAACTTGAAATAAGAATGGAACAAGATAGGCGACAAGGCGATAGGAACGATCGGATTGGAAATGGTTATAGTACGGAGATCAATGGACAGAGTAATAATGCTAAAAATGTGAAGATGCCTGTATTTAGGGAAGACAGAGATTGTCTCGATGCCTATCTATTACGGTTTGAGAGAACTTGCATGGCATATGAGGTTCCAGAGAGAATGTGGGCATTAACCCTAGTAAAATCCTTAGACGGAAAAGCATTGCAAGTTTTTGAGAGGCTTGAAGTAGAACAAGCACAAGACTACAAGAAATTGAAGGAAGAGCTGTTGAAACGATTCCAGCTGACAGAAAATGGTTACAGAAAGAAGTTTCGATCGTCTAAGCGCGACACGGATGAAACCGTGATTCAGTATGTTGAAAGGTTGAGAAGGTATCTGAGGCAATGGTTGGCAATGGCGGGATTCAAAAATGACTACAAAGGACTGGAAACACTGGTGTTGCGTGACCAGTTTTTAGTGACTTGTGATGACGAAATGAGGTGTTTTCTCAAAGAGAAGGGGAAGTTAGAATTAGAAACACTGCTGGAACAAGCACAGAATTATGTTGAAGCTAGAGAAATTAGCGAGAAGTGGTCAGTCAGTCATGAGAAAAGAGACACTGAACCTGATGGTCGATCTAGAGAGTTCACAAGAAATAGGTCTAATGGTGAAAGTCGAAGTAGTAGTCTCGGACGGAACAGGGTCAAGGAACAGGACAGTTACAAGGATCGGTTCAATAATGAATGGGATTTTAGGAACAGTAAACGGAGTGAAGCTGGTGGAGAAAATCGAAGAGGAGGTTGCTTTAAGTGTGGATCTTTTTTTCACTATTCAGCCAAATGCGATAAAATTGGACAGGGCGCAAGGTCACATACTGTCGCCACCATGCAATGTGTTGAAGATAGAGGAGAGGAAGATGTGGAACATGAAGTCACCATATCTTGCTTTGTAGCTGAAGGAGAGGAAAGTCTGAGTGCCTATACGAATTCAGTGTTAGTAAACGGGGAAAAGGTGAACGCATTACATGATTCAGGCGCCACATGTGTTGCTATCAGGAAAGGTTTGGAGAAACCTTACCAATATACCGGACGCAAAATGGTTTGCAGATTTGCTAATGGAACCAAAGAAAAATATCCAACCGCTCTAATTGACATTAAGAGTGAAGAATTTGAAGGGAAAGCAGAGGCTTTAGTGATAGAGAACTTGGTCAAGGAACTAATAATAAATCCAGGTTTATACGAGGGGAAACCAATAAGAATTGAGTATATAAATAAATCCAGGGTCAAGGACGTTGGAGTGAACACCTATGAGAGTGATGTCACGAGGGGCGGAGCTAGCAAGGAGTTAGCTATTGATGACGTCAGGAGGACGGACAAGAAAAGAGTAACCTTCGAGGGAATACATCCGCTGGTAGACAACCGCGATGTTATTGAGAATAAAAATGGCTATGCTAAGAATAGATATAAAGTGATCGAAAATCCGGTGGGAAGGAAATTAACGGGTGACTGCATGAGGCGAAAGTATGATCCAAGAGTTCAGCGA
Source organism: Lumbricus rubellus (assembly GCA_945859605.1). Classification (NCBI taxonomy): domain Eukaryota; kingdom Metazoa; phylum Annelida; class Clitellata; order Crassiclitellata; family Lumbricidae; genus Lumbricus; species Lumbricus rubellus. The sequence continues at coordinate 35,476,209 of OX243815.1, read as the reverse complement.
GTCGAGGAAGATGGCGGATCGAGACGAAGGGTCGTCGAGAGAAACAATAATACAGTGAAGACGTGTAATACAAAGCGACGCTTTGGTGAGTTCAGTTTCAAAAATACACAGGTGAATAAGAGTTTTCAAGGAAAGGCAAGGTGTAAGGCAGTTAATTGGAATTGGCGTGAACCGCGGTGTAAGAATTATGGACAGCGTAAGGCGGAATCAGTTGAAGCCAGAGGTAGTCATTGTGACAGGAGAGACTGGGAAAATAAAAGGACAGATTATGTAACCCGAGTATTCAACAGGAAAGACGCAGGCCAGGGTAGATCATGTGAAATGAGGAAATGGAAACAGTCAGACAGAATGCAGAGAGAGTTCTGGGAAGATAAGTGCAGAGGAAGTTATGGAAATGGAAACTGGGGTGCAGGAAATGATGTGAACAAGAAGGAAAATTGGTCATGGAATGACAGAGGATGGTCATACCCTAACAATAAAGTGGATAGGTGGAGTAGTGGCAGAGACTACAGTGGAGAAGTTGAAACATTAGAAGGTGTTAAGTGGAATTCTTATGGAGATACAGATGCACGGAGTTTTGGAAAGAAGCACATGGGTGAACTAGAAACACAAAAGGGCATGACGTTGAAATTTATACAAGAAGGTGAAGAGAGATACATGTAGCATGTCAGACATGAACAGGTTAGACTGTCATTACATGAGGAGAAGTGATGCAAATAGAAATTTACAGTGGCTTGTGGAGAATACTTAATTAAGAAATAAATGTAAATAGAATTAGGTGAGATTAATTAGAATACAGTGTCTGAGTGTGATGTTAAGATAAGTCACTTAGATAAATAGGAAGACAGTTAAGCAATGAGAAATAGTTAAATAAGAAGAAATAATATGTCAATTGAGCAAAATACGAGATATTAAAAGTACCAAGGTAGGTGGCAAGTTACTATTGTTGCTACATGGATGGAATAACCAGATGGATAAATTCCGTGCGTTAAGATGGTGACATATATACATAATAAGTAAACTTTAAGTTAATTATAAGAGAGTTAGGATAGCGAGGTTGACATTGGAACCCAAGGAGTGTCAAATTTGATGTGAGACCAGTAACAGAGTTGACAAGAAAGAATGCAAAGATCACAATAGAATGGAATGAGGAATTTAAAAGGTCATTTAAGAAGTTAAAGAACGCTCTGCCGGAAGCACCGATATTGAAGCTACCCTAGATTGGTGTGGAATTCACTTTGAGAACGGATGCATTTAATACGGCGATGGGATGTGTACTGAGGCAGAATCGAAAGGGAAATATGCATCCAGTAGCTTATGCAAGTAAGAAGTTTAGTGAGAGCGAAAGGAACTATTCTGTGGTGGAGAGAAAGTGCCTAGCGATGGTTTGGGGGATTCAAAAGTTCAACCGTTACTTGTATGGCCATGAATTTGTTGTAGAGACTGACCACTTACGACTACAATATTTAAAGACTGGTAGCATAAGAAATGCTAGAGTAATGCGCTGGTACCTAGTGCTTCAGAATTACAGCTTTAGGGTTAGATACCTCAAAGGTAGTGACAATGTAGTGGCTGATTATTTAAGCCGAGGATTAGAGTAAGTAGAATAAGAAATATTAATAAGTGAATCAGTGTAAATGTAATGTAATTTAAAAGTATAGATAAGGTAAAGGTGATATAATATGAAATATCATAATAGATGTTAAATGTTGATGTTGATTAGAATGTTGCATAATTGCGTAGCTATAGATAGTGTAAATATTAGTATAGATGGCTAAGTAATAGTAATATTATAAGAAGTATGGGTAGTTATGATAAGGATATTGAAAGGAAAATTTGAAGCAAATTTTAGTTTGTGGGGGATTGTTGTAACGATATCCTTGGTCCCACCCATACGTTCTTACTTTGATATATATATTGTTGATTAGTAATTACATGTGTTAAGTTAGGGAGAGGCCTTAGTTAATGATTAGCTTATAATTCGAGCGAGAATTATTACATTGTTCTGTTTAATTAATCAACCAGTGCTATAACCAGTGCTTAGGGGCAAAATATATTAAATTAGTGGAAAGCATTGCGGAATATTACAACGATCGGCGATCGGCGTTGGTTACATATGGAAAGCTGGGATCAGAGTCGTCTGCTGCGCATGCGTACGAGAGGGGCTGGATCGGGAGGAGAGACGAGAAGGAATGGCCGTCTAAGGAGGATTGTTGGTGGTTGATTGGCGATGAGTATTCGCTAGATGTTGTTAGACGATTTCGTGACATTTGTTTGATCGGATATTAAAGCAACGGAGCCGGTAGTTTAGTGTCCTAAAGTATGGACAAGAAATCTGGAAGTTCGTAAAACGTGAGAGATTGTAATAGCGGATTACTAACAAGTAATTGACGTTGAAATTCTACCTTCATTGGATTTCGTAGAACTCCGGCGTTACTTCTCGCAACATTGAGAAGTGACAGTGAAACTATAAAAGATATATCGATCGGTAATTGAACGGTAAATACGAAAAGGAACAAATAGTCTTCAATTCGTAGACAGCTACATCGAAGAATAATTACCTACGAGCAGAAAAACACGGTGAAGCGCATCGACGATGAAACTGAAAAGAGTCATCTACAACCATTGGTAACGGCGCTTGGAGAAAAGACGAGAAGCATTGGCCGTATCGATCTACAGCTTCAGCCAAGAACATACAACGCGGGAGGGTAATTATAATAGGAATAATCCTCAAAATTATTTTATTCAGCACTGGTTTAAGTAAATAAGTTGACTTGTATTTAAACTGACATTTCCACGACCCTAGACATAGAATTCATTAACTATATATGTTGATATATTAATATTCATGATTCAAATATTATTTTTATATAAAACATTGTCTTGTTGATTGGCTGACATTTAGAGCATTGACCCACATTGCGACAAATTACCAGATAGTATGCAAATTGGTAACCTGATTTCAGATTCGAAATCTGGGAATAGTTTCCATTAATTAGCGAGCCATAGTGTGGTATCTATTCTCGTTACAAAACTGGGGGCATCGTCCGAAGGATCTAGAACAATTTTAGGGTGTTAATCTAAAAGATTTAAGAGTTATTATATTGTGAAGTTTAATTACGACAGCAATTAATTCACTTACGTGCATCGGCGTTCAGCGTGCTGTTTGAATACTAATTAGGCGTGACGTCGTTTTGATTTGAGTACACTGACTGTTATTGGTTGATAAAGAGGTCAGGTCTAAGGTAAAAGTCATTTACCGCCGAAACTTAAATAGTGTCTTAGAAATTGTTATAGCGCCAATCAGCCTATAAAATAATTGGACTTTTGAGAATGGCCGCAGAATATTCGAAGTGGGTTAAGGTTGGATCAGATCTTGGTTATGAAGGGCAAGAACTTAGAGAGTTTGTCAGTGAGAGGCAAGCAGAAAATAAGGCCTTGAAACAAGCAGAATTACTAGCTGATTACGAGAAAGAAAAGTTAATTTCCGAACGCGAACGAGAACGAAGACAGGAAGAAATAGCTGAAAGGATACGTAATGAACAACGAGAAGACAAAAGGATTTCTGAAGAACGAGAGGAGAAGAGGATTTCTGGAGAACGAGAACGAGAAGCCAATCTGAAACGGATTGAACTAGACAATCAGAAAGTGATTAAACTCAAAGAACTTGAAATAAGAATGGAACAAGATAGGCGACAAGGCGATAGGAACGATCGGATTGGAAATGGTTATAGTACGGAGATCAATGGACAGAGTAATAATGCTAAAAATGTGAAGATGCCTGTATTTAGGGAAGACAGAGATTGTCTCGATGCCTATCTATTACGGTTTGAGAGAACTTGCATGGCATATGAGGTTCCAGAGAGAATGTGGGCATTAACCCTAGTAAAATCCTTAGACGGAAAAGCATTGCAAGTTTTTGAGAGGCTTGAAGTAGAACAAGCACAAGACTACAAGAAATTGAAGGAAGAGCTGTTGAAACGATTCCAGCTGACAGAAAATGGTTACAGAAAGAAGTTTCGATCGTCTAAGCGCGACACGGATGAAACCGTGATTCAGTATGTTGAAAGGTTGAGAAGGTATCTGAGGCAATGGTTGGCAATGGCGGGATTCAAAAATGACTACAAAGGACTGGAAACACTGGTGTTGCGTGACCAGTTTTTAGTGACTTGTGATGACGAAATGAGGTGTTTTCTCAAAGAGAAGGGGAAGTTAGAATTAGAAACACTGCTGGAACAAGCACAGAATTATGTTGAAGCTAGAGAAATTAGCGAGAAGTGGTCAGTCAGTCATGAGAAAAGAGACACTGAACCTGATGGTCGATCTAGAGAGTTCACAAGAAATAGGTCTAATGGTGAAAGTCGAAGTAGTAGTCTCGGACGGAACAGGGTCAAGGAACAGGACAGTTACAAGGATCGGTTCAATAATGAATGGGATTTTAGGAACAGTAAACGGAGTGAAGCTGGTGGAGAAAATCGAAGAGGAGGTTGCTTTAAGTGTGGATCTTTTTTTCACTATTCAGCCAAATGCGATAAAATTGGACAGGGCGCAAGGTCACATACTGTCGCCACCATGCAATGTGTTGAAGATAGAGGAGAGGAAGATGTGGAACATGAAGTCACCATATCTTGCTTTGTAGCTGAAGGAGAGGAAAGTCTGAGTGCCTATACGAATTCAGTGTTAGTAAACGGGGAAAAGGTGAACGCATTACATGATTCAGGCGCCACATGTGTTGCTATCAGGAAAGGTTTGGAGAAACCTTACCAATATACCGGACGCAAAATGGTTTGCAGATTTGCTAATGGAACCAAAGAAAAATATCCAACCGCTCTAATTGACATTAAGAGTGAAGAATTTGAAGGGAAAGCAGAGGCTTTAGTGATAGAGAACTTGGTCAAGGAACTAATAATAAATCCAGGTTTATACGAGGGGAAACCAATAAGAATTGAGTATATAAATAAATCCAGGGTCAAGGACGTTGGAGTGAACACCTATGAGAGTGATGTCACGAGGGGCGGAGCTAGCAAGGAGTTAGCTATTGATGACGTCAGGAGGACGGACAAGAAAAGAGTAACCTTCGAGGGAATACATCCGCTGGTAGACAACCGCGATGTTATTGAGAATAAAAATGGCTATGCTAAGAATAGATATAAAGTGATCGAAAATCCGGTGGGAAGGAAATTAACGGGTGACTGCATGAGGCGAAAGTATGATCCAAGAGTTCAGCGAGTCGAGGAAGATGGCGGATCGAGACGAAGGGTCGTCGAGAGAAACAATAATACAGTGAAGACGTGTAATACAAAGCGACGCTTTGGTGAGTTCAGTTTCAAAAATACACAGGTGAATAAGAGTTTTCAAGGAAAGGCAAGGTGTAAGGCAGTTAATTGGAATTGGCGTGAACCGCGGTGTAAGAATTATGGACAGCGTAAGGCGGAATCAGTTGAAGCCAGAGGTAGTCATTGTGACAGGAGAGACTGGGAAAATAAAAGGACAGATTATGTAACCCGAGTATTCAACAGGAAAGACGCAGGCCAGGGTAGATCATGTGAAATGAGGAAATGGAAACAGTCAGACAGAATGCAGAGAGAGTTCTGGGAAGATAAGTGCAGAGGAAGTTATGGAAATGGAAACTGGGGTGCAGGAAATGATGTGAACAAGAAGGAAAATTGGTCATGGAATGACAGAGGATGGTCATACCCTAACAATAAAGTGGATAGGTGGAGTAGTGGCAGAGACTACAGTGGAGAAGTTGAAACATTAGAAGGTGTTAAGTGGAATTCTTATGGAGATACAGATGCACGGAGTTTTGGAAAGAAGCACATGGGTGAACTAGAAACACAAAAGGGCATGACGTTGAAATTTATACAAGAAGGTGAAGAGAGATACATGTAGCATGTCAGACATGAACAGGTTAGACTGTCATTACATGAGGAGAAGTGATGCAAATAGAAATTTACAGTAGCTTGTGGAGAATACTTAATTAAGAAATAAATGTAAATAGAATTAGGTGAGATTAATTAGAATACAGTGTCTGAGTGTGATGTTAAGATAAGTCACTTAGATAAATAGGAAGACAGTTAAGCAATGAGAAATAGTTAAATAAGAAGAAATAATATGTCAATTGAGCAAAATACGAGATATTAAAAGTACCAAGGTAGGTGGCAAGTTACTATTGTTGCTACATGGATGGAATAACCAGATGGATAAATTCCGTGCGTTAAGATGGTGACATATATACATAATAAGTAAACTTTAAGTTAATTATAAGAGAGTTAGGATAGCGAGGTTGACATTGGAACCCAAGGAGTGTCAAATTTGATGTGAGACCAGTAACAGAGTTGACAAGAAAGAATGCAAAGATCACAATAGAATGGAATGAGGAATTTAAAAGGTCATTTAAGAAGTTAAAGAACGCTCTGCCGGAAGCACCGATATTGAAGCTACCCTAGATTGGTGTGGAATTCACTTTGAGAACGGATGCATTTAATACGGCGATGGGATGTGTACTGAGGCAGAATCGAAAGGGAAATATGCATCCAGTAGCTTATGCAAGTAAGAAGTTTAGTGAGAGCGAAAGGAACTATTCTGTGGTGGAGAGAGAGTGCCTAGCGATGGTTTGGGGGATTCAAAAGTTCAACCGTTACTTGTATGGCCATGAATTTGTTGTAGAGACTGACCACTTACGACTACAATATTTAAAGACTGGTAGCATAAGAAATGCTAGAGTAATGCGCTGGTACCTAGTGCTTCAGAATTACAGCTTTAGGGTTAGATACCTCAAAGGTAGTGACAATGTAGTGGCTGATTATTTAAGCCGAGGATTAGAGTAAGTAGAATAAGAAATATTAATAAGTGAATCAGTGTAAATGTAATGTAATTTAAAAGTATAGATAAGGTAAAGGTGATATAATATGAAATATCATAATAGATGTTAAATGTTGATGTTGATTAGAATGTTGCATAATTGCGTAGCTATAGATAGTGTAAATATTAGTATAGATGGCTAAGTAATAGTAATATTATAAGAAGTATGGGTAGTTATGATAAGGATATTGAAAGGAAAATTTGAAGCAAATTTTAGTTTGTGGGGGATTGTTGTAACGATATCCTTGGTCCCACCCATACGTTCTTACTTTGATATATATATTGTTGATTAGTAATTACATGTGTTAAGTTAGGGAGAGGCCTTAGTTAATGATTAGCTTATAATTCGAGCGAGAATTATTACATTGTTCTGTTTAATTAATCAACCAGTGCTATAACCAGTGCTTAGGGGCAAAATATATTAAATTAGTGGAAAGCATTGCGGAATATTACAACGATCGGCGATCGGCGTTGGTTACATATGGAAAGCTGGGATCAGAGTCGTCTGCTGCGCATGCGTACGAGAGGGGCTGGATCGGGAGGAGAGACGAGAAGGAATGGCCGTCTAAGGAGGATTGTTGGTGGTTGATTGGCGATGAGTATTCGCTAGATGTTGTTAGACGATTTCGTGACATTTGTTTGATCGGATATTAAAGCAACGGAGCCGGTAGTTTAGTGTCCTAAAGTATGGACAAGAAATCTGGAAGTTCGTAAAACGTGAGAGATTGTAATAGCGGATTACTAACAAGTAATTGACGTTGAAATTCTACCTTCATTGGATTTCGTAGAACTCCGGCGTTACTTCTCGCAACATTGAGAAGTGACAGTGAAACTATAAAAGATATATCGATCGGTAATTGAACGGTAAATACGAAAAGGAACAAATAGTCTTCAATTCGTAGACAGCTACATCGAAGAATAATTACCTACGAGCAGAAAAACACGGTGAAGCGCATCGACGATGAAACTGAAAAGAGTCATCTACAACCATTGGTAACGGCGCTTGGAGAAAAGACGAGAAGCATTGGCCGTATCGATCTACAGCTTCAGCCATGAACATACAACGCGGGAGGGTAATTATAATAGGAATAATCCTCAAAATTATTTTATTCAGCACTGGTTTAAGTAAATAAGTTGACTTGTATTTAAACTGACATTTCCACGACCCTAGACATAGAATTCATTAACTATATATGTTGATATATTAATATTCATGATTCAAATATTATTTTTATATAAAACATTGTCTTGTTGATTGGCTGACATTTAGAGCATTGACCCACATTGCGACAAATTACCAGATAGTATGCAAATTGGTAACCTGATTTCAGATTCGAAATCTGGGAATAGTTTCCATTAATTAGCGAGCCATAGTGTGGTATCTATTCTCGTTACACTCACAAACAAGCTAATCCAAATCTTAAAATTTGTGAACAGTCGCTCTCTAAGTAAGAGAGCTTGACAAGTGCACATACACACACACACATATATATACATATATATATATATATATATATATATCCTCTATCGTGACATTGAAGTGACAGTTTTGGAGCAGCATCAAAATTCAGAGGCCAGGCCACAGAAGACAGCATATGGTTAAGGTGGCAAGTGATTATGATGTCAATTGACACAGGTGAGATGGTCAAGGATTAAATGCAAGATAACACTGCTCGAAAAGTTAAACTTTCAGTTGGGAGTTAAACTCTCCAAGATGCAGAGAAGAAAGAGCTTCACTTTCACCGGTGACAATGAAAACTGCGGGGATACTTTAGTCAAAAGAGAACAGTAAGAACCTATGCTTGGAATAAGGCTGCCTACCATTGTAATTTTTTAGAATCTACAGCAATTTCTTTGGTCTATATTGACAAATATTTATTTGATGTGTAAAGAATTAATTCGTTATTCATTTCTGACAAATAACATAAAACATTTAATGGCGAGTGTGTAGTAAAATGTCTTGGAAAACAGTCGTTAAAGGGTTAAGGCACTTGTCAGCAGCTCTTTTATTTGATATGGTAAAAATTTCTTTTGTTAATCAATTGTAACAAACGGCCAAAGATTCCCAGTGATATATCTCGTAATACTCAGCACAATCTTATAAATAAGGATCGAGACAACATTGCAACTTAGTCAGTAATTGCCGAGATCTGTCTGCCTGCAACTGATCACCACCATGTAATCCTTAAGCCACTCCAGACTCCGCTAGAATAGAGCACTGTTACCTCCAAGTGCCTCCCACAATTGAACTTATGACAGTAAGTAACGAGTTAGTCATGGTACACACACAAAATGTGGAGAATATACAAATGCATGCAAACAGATAACTGAACAGGCAATTTGTCACATGTCTTGAATTGTTTCACACGCATCTTCAGAAATTCATCTGGAAAAGTGCATTTCAGAGCTATAACACTCTTCTGCAAAATAGAAATTTATTTCTAATTCTGACTTTACAAGGCATCTCTCTCCTTCTTTATTTCTATTTCAATTCTAGACCAAAGACCGTGGGGCGCGGTGGTCTAGTGGTGGCGTCGTTGCCTTGGAGCCGGAAGGTCCGAGGTTCGAATCCACCCTCAAGCCGCGTAAGGACCTTGGGCAAGTCCTTCACTTACAATTGCTCAGCGCTTCGGCGTGAAACTCCGATGCAGTGTCCGCTCTGCATCGGGAGCGCCTCTGAGTAGAGAGAGCTTGAAGGGGCGCTATAACAAGTGCACATACAAACACATACAAACAAATAAAAGTTCAGGTTTCACTGTAGTAAATATGGCATATTGTATAAATTCTTGTACGTTGCATGATTTTTTACCAAAACGTTTAGGCCTTTATCTTCATGAATAATTCCTTACTCACTTCAGGGAATTGCATTGTCAAAGTGGTACCTGGGAGACTGCAGTACTCAAATTCTACAGAAGACTGGACATCCATATTGCCCAGCCACACTGGGACGGATCTTTACAATAACTGACTTTGCAATGAAATTGCACTAATCCTTGCAAGTCAAACTTTGCCTTTCGAAGTTGTTAAAAAATTTACTTATAGGCAAGCGTAGGCTGTAGATTCCAACTAATGAAACAAATCACATTCTTAAGCAACCAAAGAACAGTATGTGCGTGTTCGCCAATGAATAAAAATGCAGCTGAGCAGCTCAGCAGAAAGATCCAATTGCAGATTTTGTGTGAGAAATCAGTACACAGTGTTGACAAACAACAGAAACACACAGAAGATCACAAAAGATGGAAACACACAAGTTACCGAATAGTCGTTAAACGTAGTGACATCAGGATCCATATAGGGCAGCATTTCCTTGAGATCCTTCATCAATTACGCAAAAAAACTCTAAATGTGTTTAGTCAATTCTGAACTGATAAAAATGGTCGAAACCTGTTTTCAACAGTCTTACAGTTTGATGATCAATGCTAAACAATTGATAAGAACCGAGCAACAAATGACAGTCAGTGGTTGTCAGAGTTAAACACTGTAATCCTCAATGACTAAATGAAACATAATGTCATCAGAATCCACATATGGTAGCTACATGACCCAAGATATCTCTCAGCCAATCGTAGTTTTCTAAATTGCAATATTTAATCGTCTATCCTTCCACATTAAGTACCCTGTTGGTGAGTCCAGAATTGGTCTTTAAGTTTCACTTAGCAGCTCTTGGTTGCTGCACTTCTCATCCTGTGATATTTTCAAGAAAAGATCACACTATGGCTCTGATTATAAAGTACTCGAATAATGTAAAAGGCGAACAACAAAGGCAGCAGCATTCTTCATTTTTATACGTTTTATAAGTCTCTGTCTGACTTGCACCAATTGGATTGAATTTTTTTAAATAATTTTCTTTATCCATTTTTTCTATTGTAACTGGCTGAATCCTTCAGCAAGAGCTCTATAAAATGAATACCGTAGATACACGAGTATAGCGTCACCCGAATATGCCGCGAGGTTTAACATTTTGGCAGTTACCGGTAGATTGGCAAAAAGTGCAAGACGCGAATATAACGCGAGGTATAAAATTTTTGAAATTCTCAGGAAATTAGAGGGCCAAACCTTAGTATTTGTAATTAAATCTGATTCAAAATGTGACCAAAACCATGTCTAAATGCTGCAAAATTCGATCTTCATAACTAAATACTACAAAACAGATCTATGCAAACCTGACATTTTGTTTGTAATATTACAAATAAATAAAATACAACCAAATTTAGAGTCTGCTCTTATTTGATTTATTTAATTTCTTGCAACATGTGAGCGACAATGTAGTCAGGGCTTAAAGTGTGGCAGGACGGTCATGGACGGCGTCCTGGCACTTATTTTCAAATCTCTATGCCATCCTGACACTTATTTGGTCAACACACCTGAAAATGTAAGGGGCCTTTATAATTTTCGCATTGATTGGTCAAGTCGCAATAAGGACTGCAGGGGAACCAGCATATCGGATCTACTGGGATGCAAATCTGTTGCAGATAACCATGCACACAAACTATGGTGGTGGGCAATAACAATCTGCGACCATCCAATGTCAGTTAAAAAGCATCAAATGACTTCAACAAGTAAAATATTTTGTGTAATAAAAGTTAAGTTACAACTTGTCTCGAATATACCGCGACTACCCCAATTGCTGCTCGGAAATTCAACCTAAACAACTCGCGTTATACTCAAGTATCTACGGTATAGATCTCCGAGTCATTATACTGGTTCTGTCTGCACTCCAAGTAAAATCATACAGAGTCTATGTCAATGTTTCCCACTATCAAACGTGATGTTGGAATTAAATCAACAGTGTTCAAACAGAAGATATTATGAACCTCCAGATCGAACATGGAAACTAATCCCAGATGCAAAGATATTTTCTATACATATCAGGTTCTTTTGAAACATTACTAGCACTGCTAAGCATATGGATCCTGAAATCTGGCAGATAAGACAAAGGAATTTCTTCATACCATGTAATCATTAAAAGCAGCAGCATCTGCATCAACGAACGTCATTAGGTCTTTCATGGTTTTGTACATAGGCGCTAGCAGATGCCTCATCCGACCGTCGAGGTGATGGAATTTCTTGTTGCCATATGTTAAGAAGCCAACCATTGCACCCAGAGCTGCACCCTAAACAGACAGACTACACATTTACAGCCCATCAACCTAAGACAACCTTTCGAACAAACACAACTCAAGCACAACTCCTCAAGCTATATATGTTAAAGCGAGAAACCGATCTTACATCATCGAATCACTGTTTGATGTAAATGCTGCATTTCATACAGACGACGACCATGTTGTTCTCCTGAAGCGACTTTCTTGCAAATTGCTTCTTTGGCTTAGCTCCTATCACCACGACCATTCTTGCATTGAGACTTGCAATAGCCGAAAGGAAGTGAAGTTTAGCAACAGCCGATGTTCAAAATGTCCTCCTTGTTCACAGACACACAACCGTAGATGTAGTAGGATTGTAGCTGTCCCGGGAGACACAGGTTTGGGGCTTCATCCGGCAGCTGTGGCTGCCCAACAGTCCTGACCTCAATCCAGAATGTACTGGAGGAGCGCATTTTTCGTTCCCGTATTCTAGTCTAAGTTCATGGTCACCCCAAGGTCGCGCGCAGTATGCGAGAAAGCAATATGGGAATGGTTTCAGCCAATAGGTGCAGGTCTAGACAGGCCCGCTGTCTGAGCCTGCCAAGCCAAATGAACTGGGTTTTAGATGGGTTCAAAAGTAATGGATTTGAAGCTATCCAGGTAGAAAGGACATCAATGGCGGAGCCTATTAGCCCAACAGAGCCCACTGCATCTGCTGTATGGCAATGGACACACATACTTGAATGTCATCAGAGTGAATGTGAGGCTCGGTGGTGCAGTGGTGGGTTCGATGCCTTGGAGCGGAGGATTCCAGGTTCAAATCCACCTCAAGTCACCACGTAAGGACCTTGAGCAAGTCCTTCACTCAAAATTGTTCGTGCACTTCGGCTTGAAACTCTGATGTGGTGTCCACGCTGTAGTTGGGAGTGCCTCTGAGTTGAGAGCTTGAAGGAGAGCTATAGCGAAGGCAAGGAATAAATACATAAAATCAGTGAATAGCTGGTCTGAACAACTTAATGACTCATTTGATGCGATATCATAGAAATTTCCCATCCAAAATCTGTGCACTCAACAGAGAAGTTACATTTACACATTACATCCAGTATGTCCCATGGCAGTTTGATGGACATGACATAGTCATGTTGCAGTCATTTGGCTTATTCTAGTCTGCTCCCATCAAAGATGTATAAAGCACCTCTTACAGTGCAACGAAATCAGAGGCACTCCCAGTGTAAAGAATACCTTAACCCTTTGACTTGCCCTATTGTTTTTACAAGAAAAGGTAGGCCTATGTATGTATGTATGTATGTATGTATGTATGTATGTATGTATGTATGTATGTATGTATGTATGTATGTATGTATGTATGCATATATGTATGTATGTATGTATGTATGTATGTATGTATGTATGTATGTATGTATGTATGTATGTATGTGTATGTATGTATATATTTATATATGTGTATATATATGTATATATGTGTATGTATGTATGTATGTTCGTATGTATATATGTGTATATATATGTGTAAGTATGTATGTATATATGTATGTATGTGTGTATGTATATATATATATGCATGTATGTATGTATGTATGTATATATGTATGTATGTATGTATGTATGTATGTATGTATGTATGTATGTATATATGTACGTATATATGTATGATTGCATGTATGTATGTATGTATGTATATTATATGTATGTACCGGGTATGTATATATGTATGTATGTATATATGTATGTATGTATATATGTATGTATGTATATATGTATGTATGTATATATATGTATGTATGTATGTATGTATGTATGTATATATGTACGTATATATCTATGATTGCATGTATGTATGTATGTATGCATATTATATGTATGTACCGGGTATGTATATATGTATGTATATATGTATGTATACATGTATGTATATGTATGTATATATGTAAATATGCGGTCGAAATACATCCTTATAGAAAAGCGCGCTTTAAAGCGCGCTGGCAAGTCAAAGGGCTATGAAATAAAATTCTTAAGTGAATGAGTAGAAACAGCAAGCCTATAGTGTTCCCATATAAGATCTCAGCACAAGTTATATCAGGAGAGTCATTCCTCAGCAAAAGGCCAACAGAGACATAGGCATGATGTCTTGCCATGGCAGTCCAAGACTAAGGTACTAGAAGGTCATGACTTCAGTCTAAAGAGCAAAGAGGAAGTCCAGAGGGAGCAGAGATATAATAAGATCGCAAAGGTAGTGCAGAGCAGGAGATTGACCAAAACCCCACCTTTAGCTATAAGAGAGAACTTTAAACTGAATCGATGCAGTTAAGGGAATTGAATAAAAACTGTTCAGTTATGAAGTCAAAATATGGGAGAAATGAGAAAGGCAGGCTACTAAACGAGTGGATGGCCCACAACCATGATCTCCAATGCCAGCAAACAGAGCCTCTAACATTTACAAGCAGCACAACCACATCACTGTCAGTAAAGTCAGGCTAGTAAAATTTATTCACCAAGATCGCACCCTATATACAGTCATACACTTTGTCCACTGGTGCTAAAAAGAGACCTGAGCCTCAGTGGGCCTGGCCTGCCATACACCTCTGCAGATTCGGCACCATTATGATTCAAATATTACAGTAATCACATCAAATAACGTAGATACACACTGTATAACAGTAAACAGTTTGTAAATGTACACTGCACGATTTTATACAACGACAGCAAATTATGGCATTAACACTGCTCATTTTAAAATGATTTGATTGCCCATTTCAATGGATGCAACACCATTTAGGTCGTGTGCAAGAACTGGACTAATCATAAAGATTTAAATCTTTGAACTGAGCTACCTTCGGAAGTGAGTCGTTATCTGCATGCTCTCTCTCTCTCTCTCTCTCTCTCTCCCTCCCTCCCTCCCTCCCTCCCTCCCTCCCTCCCTCCCTCCCTCCCTCCCTCCCTCCCTCCCTCCCTCCCTCCCTCCCTCCCTCCCTCCCTCCCTCCCTCCCTCCCTCCCTCCCTCCCTCCCTCCCTCCCTCCCTCCCTCCCTCCCTCCCTCCCTCCCTCCCTCCCTCCCTCCCTCCCTCCCTCTCTCTCTCTCTCTCTCTCTCTCTCTCTCTCTCTCTCTCTCTCTCTCTCTCTCTCATGCAGAAGTATGCGCTCTTACCAATGTAGCTAATGTAATCAGCTTCTTCCAACTGTCAAGCTTTCTTTGAACTGCCATAGATGCACTATTTACACAGTGTGATATAAGTCAATACTTAGTCGATGAGGCAGGATAATGCAAAAAGCATGGCTCACGAGAGTTGCCGTGAGAGCAGCCACACTTCCGCCACCAGGAGTTGGAGACCGTGCACCAACAGTCAGAATGAAATCCTTGACGTCCATTGAAATCAGAGGTCCATCTTTCTCTTTGTCAATCATATATCTAAAGCAGCAAATTATCAATTATTGCAAAACTCATCTGCCTCAAACATATGTGACAGCCAAGTTTATCGGTGTTCCAAAGTGATGACTTTTGAACACACACACACACATGGTTCAGTCATCTCTCAAGTGAACTTCTAAAAGCAGGTCAGTTTTATAGTCAGCTCCAGAGGAAGAGATACTCTAGCATGATTAATTGTTGATCACCAGAGTATTCATGACCCTATGGTAAGTCTTAGACACTGACTAAATCTGGCTAGTTGGCAACTAATCAGTATGCACAACAGTGTCTTATGTCAAAGTATGTTTTGTAGGCACCATAGTTAATTCCGCTGACTGTGGGATGAGCTTATTTATACTTTTTGCTTCTGCTGTCACAAAATGCCTTTAATGTGTGACAAGACACATTTAGATTTGGATATAATTATATAATGTACCACCAGAGAAATATTTACACGGGGATGCAACCGTATTTATATCGTTGTTTATTAGCGTATGCGGCCAACTGCCTATTAATATCTCTTGGACATGCCCATTTACTATAACCAGAGCTTAAAATTTAAAAAAAGAAGTACCTGGACGGCCTTATACCTTTCCATGCTGTGCCAGCCTAATAAGAGGGAGGATGGCGTTCAGATTTGAAAATAAGTGCCTGGTCACCGTCCATGACCGTCCAGGCACACTTAAAGCCCTGACTATAACCACGATTTAGGTGCTGACTTGGTTAAGTGGTCCTTTGGGTGCATCTTGTGAAAATCTAAGAGACATCTTTGTTAGTCACAACCATGCGCTTAGTCCAGTGCCAGATTAACTATGGCGCAACTGGCGCACTTGCGCCAGGCCTTCTTTCGGGGGTCAAAATTTAAAAAAAAACATTGAGAAATCCGATTATCTGATCGAATTTGTTTATACGAGTCACAGTCCGGCTTATTTAAAATGTTTAATTTCTAAAACAAGCACTGCATATAAACTTTGGTGGCATTATAAAAACAGGACTTCTACAGTACTACTACTATAATGATGACGTACTAATTAATTGTGTAGGTTACTGTAATGATCCTATCATAGCTTCATTTTGTGTTCATAAATTATTAAAGTATGTTTTTCTATATAATTAATTTTTACCCATTTTTGGATAATTTGATTGGATAGAGGGCCTACTTTAGTTTTGTTGCATTGTTTGCGCCAGGCCTCTAAAAAGTTAATCCGGCACTGGCTTAGTCAGCACATAAGTTAAGACACCGCCTGAATATGAGTCCAGAAGTTGGAGGTTAAAGTTCAATCTTTTTTATAGCCTCAGCCTGAAAGCTCTAGATTTGTTTGTATTTGTTTGTATGCGCACTTGTTATAGCGCCCCTTCAAGCTCTCGCTACTCAGAGGCGCTCCCGATGCAGAGCGGACACTGCATCGGAGTTTCACGCCGAAGCGCTGAGCAATTGTGAGTGAAGGACTTGCCCAAGGTCCTTACGCGGTCAGGTGGATTCGAACCTCGAACCTTCCGGCTCGAAGGCAACGACGCCACCACTACACCACCACGCCCCACAAGATGTATCAATGACATGGATTGTTTGGAGATATTTTATTTGTTTTGTATGGTACATATAAATTTATAAAGCACTTCTCACAGTGCACACCAATCAGTGAAATTCGGTAAGAGATGGTTAGAGGTTCAAGTCTCGAAAGAGAGCGCATCAATGCGAGCAGGTTGAGCAGAGGGAGAACCAAGGACGAATGCAACAAGTGTTTGGAGAATATATGGTTGGAATATCAGCTGTATACAGAAGCTAGGGAGGAGGACCTAATACACAGCCCTGAGGAACACTAAGTTTGACCTTAACCTAGTATATATATATATATATATACATATATATATACCGTATTTTCGTGAATATAACCTGTGGGTTATACAAAGTTTTACAAACCACGCACCTGACCCGTGTGGTATACTCGTGGGCGTGTTATACAATTTATTTTTTAAACAGCCAAATTTCTTACCAGATTATTTTCAGGTCATGGTTAGAAACTGCCATAAAAAGTTTTTTACCTACAATGCGAAGGCATGGACGTCGATGAAACGATAGGGTATTATGGAAGTGGGTTGATTAAATAAATTCTTGCTTCAATATAACTTGGATTGTCGAAAAAATGATACGATGGGTGCATACACAAATTCGCTAAAAATACTTTTAACGAGATCACTTTTCTTGATGAAACGGCTTATGTCAAAGCCTTCCTATCAAATTATTCACTCCGATAGTACTTACTATGATTTTTAATCGACGAAGACCTTACCTTGTGAAGACCCTGACAGTGCCAGCAAAGAATCGGAATTTCGGAAACTAGGTAATTCGCGCTTCGGGTAAATCATTATATTTATATAGTCTTCTTCTTCTGGTTCTCTGCCCCTAGGCAGGTTCGGCTGTCCAGTGTCGCTGGGCCTTCTTTGAGTAAAAATTGAATTATATAACACACACCCGACTACAAGCCGTTTCATCACCCCAAGAAAACCCAAGTGCGTGGTGGGCGACCGAGTTCTCGCCGGTATATGCGAGAACCCAGAGGAGAAGATCCTGAAGGACGGATGACGGAACTCGGCAACGCAGGGAGATGGTGTCTCGTTAAAAACACAGAGGGGAAGGCAACGGGAGACCACCCCTCTACGAATCCCGAGTAAATGTCTAATGAAGCTTCTACATTTATGGAGTAGTCTCTATTAAAACATTAATTTTAGCAGGAATCTTCCTTTGCAAAAAGATTTTCATGAAATGGATTTTAATTTGCGTGTAACTGAACCAGTAATGACTATACACAGGCGGAATTATAATGCATGAGTCACATTAACGTTAGCGTTCGAGTACTCACGTGTATCTTGACGCACTGAAATGGGTGCGTCTTATAGTCGGGTGCGTGTTACATAATTAAATTTTTACTCAATCCGCAAAATGTAGCGGGTTATATTCTGGTGCGTGTTATACCCGTGTGTGTGTGTGTTATATTCACGAAAATACGGTACATATATATTCATTCATTAATTCGGAAATTTATATATCGCCCCTTCAAGAGAAACTACTCAGAGGTGCTCTCTCGAACCCAGCGCACCCAAAAACAACAGTTTTAAATTTAGTAATGAAGAATCTTAGCAGAGTCCCAGGGTGCAGCTCAAAAGGAAGGCCATTCCAGACCACTGGGCCAACGACAGAAAAGGCTCGATTCTTCACTGTAGCAGTACGAGCAAAAGGAACTAAGAGGATTCCCTTTTCAGCAGAGCGTAGCAGATGATGTCCTTGGATACCCGATGTAAGGCAGCATAGCTCTCGGAAATAAATTGGGGCGAGGCCCTGACAACATCGCCATACCAGAGCAGCTACCCTGAACTCAATATGATGGCGAATAGGAAGCCACTGAAGTACCTCAAGCATGTAGTCTGAGACATGACCATATTTAGGGATTTTCCCAATTAGGCGCGCAGCAAAGCGCATCACCCGGTCAAGACACGTCAATCTGCTGGAAGAGCGAAAAGCAATAGTCAATGCGAGATGTAACGAAGGAATGCACTAAAGTAAGAGTAGCAGCAGACGTAAGAGAACAGATGACAGTGCGAAGCTGGTGCAGATGCAGGGCTGAAAGTGGTTTGGAAAAGTTGACGGGTCTCACTTTGGCGGACGAGCACGCCTTTGACTCGTAAATTTTTCTGACGATGTTTTTAAAAGTAATTTGCCCAAAATTATCCAAATTCCTACCATTTTAACATAATTTTGGCACCTGTCACCTTTTTAGCGACCCTGCTGAGACCCGGCAACAACAGGTCTGGAAAATCGATGCCGGGTCGCAGACCTGGACCGACCCGGCTCACTTTCAGCCCTGCGCAGATGATAATAGCAGTCTCGAGCAAGATGGTGAATTCGAGGAGCAAAAGTGTTATATAATGTTTTCCAGATTGTAAGACTTTGTTTTCACTGAGATGCAGTAACACAAAATGGCCAAATCTACATGTATGTAAAATCTACATATTCTAGATGCACCATCATGAAGCCTATGTCCGCTGGCCTGTTCATCGTTTCATGCCATGTGCATCATCTTCAAGATAACAAGTAATGTGTATGCTGTACATCTGCCACTGCCAAAAAAACATTTTCTAGTTTTATTCAAAATCTCTTTAGATCTTAAGTACATTGAAATGTGGCTTTTGATGCTATCATACCATTCAATAAAATGATAACTGATTTCAATGATGTTACTTACTCAATGATTCGGTCCTTAGGACTGAAAGCTCCCACTGAATGCAGACCCAAACGATCAACAACCTTAAAATCAGAACAAGAATCATAACAATAAGCATCAGAGACACTATAACACTTATAATAGGTCGAAGGTTAATGTAACATACGATTGATGAGGACTTGTTACTCTATAACTCAGTACAAAAGCTTTGTTTTCATTGGTTCTGTGGTTTCGAACAATCTTTGTCTTAACCTACAGATGAGCTAGTTAGCCTATCTCCTTCTCTCTTCTGTAAGCCTTATAATGAGTTTGACATATTCTGAATTTTACTTAATAATTTTTAATCCACAATTTCAAACACGCTCTATATATTGGAATTTTAAATAAACAAGAGTGATGTAAAGGTCTGCTAGTGCATTTAAAATCGCTATGCAACCATGTCTGCCAGTTTTACATGATTTGAAAAAGAGATAGAAGTAGAAAATAAACCTTAAAGGCAAGTTCAATGAAGACTGGATAAGTTTCTAGCCATACAACTTAATGTCAAAGAGTGGCAGAAAGTGAAATGGCGTTGATTAAAATGGTAAAAAAATCTTAGAAATATGCAGCAAGAAAAGACAGCTATGACGATTCAGCCTTGTTTCACTTGCAGATTACACATGAGAAGAGTAAAGCTTACTAGTCGGATCTTCTGGTCTTCCTCAAGAAGGAACAGATTTTCTTTCTCCATAAAGTAATCTGCCGACAGTAGCATAGCCTTCAGAGGTACTAATCCAACAACTTGTGAGCCAACTACAGCAAGGTTCAGTTCCTGTCAAATGACACAAACACTAGCAATACACAATACACCCATCTACCTGGCGATGCTGACACTCAAATGTATAGCCTAGTAATAATTAATAGTTGTTAGGTTAAAGCACAGCAATGTCATGCATATTAGAGGCACTTTATAATATTTTGGCACAATACAATAATCACTTATCAATGATCATCTTTGTCTAGAACTCTAGATAGTCATATATTCTAAATCAAGACTTGCTGTATGTGAACAAGCTTTCTCGATTGTAATAATAATAATAATAATAATAATAATAATAAGAAGAAGAAGAAGAAGAATAATAATAATAATTATAATTATAATAATAATAATAATAATAATAATAATAATAATAATAATAATAATAATAATAATAATAATAACACTCCAACCTGCCCTCCTCAAATTGACTTCCCCTCTAGCCTTCGGTTATTTGGACGACATATCCTTGGGCGGACCATTAGCCACGGTGGAAGCAGACATAACTTCTCTGGAGACAGAATGCGCGGAATTGGGTCTTGTATTCAACAGAGCAAAATGTGAAGTGACAGCCATTGATCTGCAGCTAGTCACACATATAACGTTTAGACAGTTCACGCGCGTGAACCGAGACTTCATTTGTCTTTTAGGTGCACCCCTCTCCACCGGGTCGGCTCTTCAAATCGCACTCGGCGCCAGGGTGGAGAAACTAGCCAGAGCTATGATTAGACTAGGCATGATAGCCCGTCAAGACGCGCTGCTTATTCTCAAATGCTCGCTGGGTTCCCCAAAGTTACTATACAATCTGCGTAGTGCGCCGTGTGTGGATCATCCTGCGTTGCTTGAGTACGACCAATGTCTTCGAAAAGGCCTTGAAGACATTTTAAACATCAACTTGTCAAATTCACAATGGCTTCAGTCCACACTCCCCATCAGCATGGGAGGACTAGGGATACGTAGGGTGTCATCGCTGGCGCTTCCTGCCTTTTTGGCATCTGCCGCGGCAGGGGTTATTTTAAGGAAATTTCTCAACTGCACATAATTATCAGAATTGCATCCTACATCGGGTAGATTGGTCAATTTTGAGACTAAGGTCTAATTATTATTATTATTATTTATTATTATTATTATTAATAATTTATTATTATTATTTTATATTACTTTATTATTATTAATATTACTATTATCATGATAGTGTAACTGGCTAAGCTTTATAAACCTACTTCTCCAAAGTGTTTAATCTAGTCCCCCTCCGCTGGGGGGAAAATCAGGTTTCGGGGGGGGCGGCAGACAATCGAGTGTCCGAAGGACTCTCGTGAGGCGCGTAGCGCCGAGACTGGTAGGGGAGGGGTATGGGGAGGGGATGTGCCCCTCCCCATCAGAAACTTTTTGAATTTCCACATTGCAATGGTAGCATTTTAAGGTATCATCTCAACAAAATACCTGTACTTTTTCAGAGCCTCATCAGAAACTTTTTGAATTTCCACATTGCAATGGTAGCATTTTAAGGTGTCATCTTAACAAAATACCTGTACTTTTTCAGAGCCTCATCAGAAACTTTTTGAATTTCCACATTGCAATGGTAGCATTTTAAGGTGTCATCTTAACAAAATACCTGTACTTTTTCAGAGCCTCATCAGAAACTTTTTGAATTTCCACATTGCAATGGTAGCATTTTAAGGTATCATCTCAACAAAATACCTGTACTTTTTCAGAGCCTCATCAGAAACTTTTTGAATTTCCACATTGCAATGGTAGCATTTTAAGGTGTCATCTTAACAAAATACCTGTACTTTTTCAGAGCCTCATCAGAAACTTTTTGAATTTCCACATTGCAATGGTAGCATTTTAAGGTGTCATCTTAACAAAATACCTGTACTTTTTCAGAGCCTCATCAGAAACTTTTTGAATTTCCACATTGCAATGGTAGCATTTTAAGGTGTCATCTCAACAAAATACCTGTACTTTTTCAGAGCCTCATCAGAAACTTTTTGAATTTCCACATTGCAATGGTAGCATTTTAAGGTGTCATCTTAACAAAATACCTGTACTTTTTCAGAGCCTCATCAGAAACTTTTTGAATTTCCACACTGCAATGGTAGCATTTTAAGGTGTCATCTTAACAAAATACCTGTACTTTTTCAGAGCCTCATCAGAAACTTTTTGAATTTCTACATTGCAATGACAACATTTTAAGGTGTCATCTTAACAAAATACCTGTACTTTTCATTGCTTATAAGAGTGGGCTAAGACTTCAATAAATATAAGCAACACTTAGCAAATATAAAAATTTAAAGTTAAATTCACGGCAAAAATGTCTTATAATCTTGTTTGTTACAATCAGTTTAATTAAAATTTATTAGCTACTTACATTGTTTATGCGATTGTGTGTAAAAAAGTAACTGCACAAAACCTGATTTTCAACTGCACAAATTCGTTTTCCAACTACACACTTTGTGTCCAGCTGCACGTTAAAATAACCCCTGTGCCGCGGGCACCCTCGTCCTCCAGTCTGACATCCTCGGAGAGCTCGTTTATCAACAGGACCCGCAGGTGGAGAAGCTGATGGCGATGTGGCAGGAGGAAGTTGGGATCAGAATCACTGAGGACTTCTCAACTCACATGCAATCTCATTGGGACAAACCGTTACTGCATAAAATATTCTCGGAGATATCCAACCCACTCACAGATAAATGCGACCAGGCCCGTTGGAAGGCAATTACGACTAAGCACGCCGGAGACTGGCTGCATGCCTTGCCGATCACGTCTTGCGGTTTGAGATTAAGTGACGAGGCTATGAGGGTTGCGGTTGGTTTGCGCTTGGGAGCTAACATTTGCGAACCCCACACATGCACTTGTGGCTCACTTGTCACTGCAAGAGGTGAGCATGGTTTATCTTGCTCGTTGGGTTTTGGTCGTATGGCTCGCCATGGTACACTAAACGACTTGATCTACCGTGCTCTGATCAAAGCTGGATACCCGGCAGCCAAGGAACCGCAGGGCCTGGTAAGATCAGACGGCAAGAGACCGGATGGAATCACCCTCATCCCATGGAAAGCCGGCAAAGGTTTGGTGTGGGACGCCACAGTGGTGGACACACTTGCACCGTCTTACCTTGCCGCTACAGCCACTCGCGCCGAAGCAGCGGCTAGCCTGGCGGAGGACAGAAAGAACCAAAAATACAGCGCCCTCCTTGATGCTCATGTTTTCATCCCGGTTGCTTTGGAAACCCTAGGTCCGATCAACGACAAGGGCCTAGACTTTATCTCAGATTTGGGTCGTCGTCTTACAGAAGCTACGGGAGAAACCCGGGAATCAAGCTTTTTGTTCCAACGCATTTCCATAACCATACAACGATTTAACGCTGTGGCTTTTTCAGGTTCCTTTATTAAGCCCCTGATGGACATGGTTGAGGGCGGTTGCCCTCTTTGATATTGATGTGTTATGTTTGTATTGTTTGTTTAAGTGAATAAATGTGCGTGATAATAATAATAATAATAATAATAAGGATTACCTGGAAATATAAAGTTCATTTTTATAATAATAATAATAATAATAATAATAATAATAATAATAACTGCAACCTCATCCGCCACTTGACTGAGCTGGTTAATCTTATGCTGGAAGGAGCCTTGCCGATCGACGTCAACGAAATCATCTATGGGGCAAATCTAATTTCTTTGAGGAAGAAAGATGAAGGAATCAGACCAATCGCTGTCGGATACACGTTGCGACGCTTGGCAGCCAAATGCGCGAACGCCCACGCTGTTGCCAGGCTATCAAATATACTCGCCCCCGTTCAACTGGGGGTTGGAGTGCCTGGAGGCGCTGAGGCAGCAGTACATGCAACCCGACGCTGGGCCACTTCGATGCAGACGGATGGTGATGTTCTGGTCAAGCTTGATTTCGCTAATGCTTTCAACACTCTTCGCAGGGACTCACTTTTGGAAGCAGTTGCAAAAGACATGCCGGAACTTTACCGCTTCGCTCATGCTTCATATTCATGCAGTTCGATGCTGAGACATGTTTCAAATGTCCTACGATCAGAAGAAGGAACCCAGCAGGGTGATCCTTTGGGTCCACTAGAATTCTGTTTAACAATACACCCACTCTTACTACAGCTGAAATCAGAGTTGAGAGTGGCATTCTTAGACGACCTGACACTGGGAGGCAAGGTAGATGTTGTGGCCCACGACGTGGAATTTATAGCAAACGAGTCAGCCAAACTTGGGCTTATACTCAACCGCTCGAAATGTGAGGTCATTTGTCAAAATCCCGACAAAAGGGTCATTCTACGGCTTCAAGAACACACCATTAGAAGAAGCGACGCTACTAGGCTCACCGCTGATGCCTGGGCCTGCCATCGATAAGGTAGTGAGCAAGAAGGCAGACGATCTGGAACGAGCGATAGGGAGGTTGTCCATGCTTCACTCGCATGACGCTCTAATCCTGTTACGTAACGGATTAAGTGTTTCTAAGCTCCTCTACACAATGCGCACTGCTTTATGCATCGATTGTCCCAGTCTCACAAGATTTGATTCTTTGCTGAGAAAAGGATTGTCAAGCATCCTGAACGTGGATCTATCGGACGAGAAATGGCTTCAGGCATCCCTTCCGGTGAACGATGGTGGCCTTGGAATTCGCTGTGCTGCAACGCTGGCATCTTCTGCCTTCTTGGCATCTGCTGCGAGCACTAGCGAACTTCAGGCAAACATACTGCCACCAGAAACAGCTGACACCTCGGACGACCTAGTGGACACAGCGCTAAAAGTATGGTCGACACTCACGGGATCCGAACCACCATCCGGATTAGCCGCCCACCGTCAAAAAGAGTGGGATAGCGTCTGGACCAGAAAGGCATGGGCAACCCTGAATGAGTCGGCAAATACAGCACTTGACCGGGCTCGTCTCTTAACCTCTCAGGCACCACACGCAGGAGATTGGTTGCTAGCACCTCCGATAACTGCTCTGGGCCTGCGCCTCTCAGACGAGGAGATACGTCTTGCAGTTGGGGTGAGATTAGGAACCTTGCTTTGTGAACCTCACGTGTGCCACCTCTGCCGAGGGAATGTCGACGCGAGAGGATTGCATGGATTGGTGTGCAGAGGAGGGAGCGGGAAACACCAAAGACACAGCATGATCAATGACGTTATATGGAGAGCTCTTGGCAGGGCGAAAATCCTGTCTCAAAAGGAACCGCTCGGCCTACTAAGAGAAGACGGGAAGCGACCAGACGGCGTGACGATCATTCTTTGGTCACGAGGTCGATGCCTGGCATGGGATGTGACAGTGCCCGACACTTTCGCCCTGTCTCACCTCCCACACACTTCCATCGGAGCTGGCGAAGCCGCCGAACGCGCAGCTGCATTAAAATCTATCAAGTATTCCACCATCACCAGTACCCACGCGTTTGTAGCGGTCGCCTTGGAGACCGGCGGCGTGTGGTGTAAAGAAGGACTGGATTTCATTTCTGAATTGGGGAAGAGAATTGCGTCTGCTACCCATGACCCTATGGAAGCGTCGTACTTATTCCAGCGGATTTCGGTGGCTCTTCAACAGGGGAACGCCATCTGCCTCTCCGGAACATTGCCACCGCTCCCTGATCGACCTGAGAAGGAGATTTACATTCCGGCAAAACGAGCCGTGGAACGACAGTAGGAAGCGTTCTACAGCAGATGAGACTGTGTCGGCCGAAAAAGACAGTCACACGTCGTGTGTTACGTTCCTTATAAGAGTGGTCAAACTGTCGTCGTATCATAATAATAATAATAATAATAATAATAATAATAATAATAATAATAATAATAATAATAATAATAATAATAATAATAATAACATCCTGGAGACGAGAACAACACACTTTATGCTTGAACACTTTTCTGTTTTCATACTGGTTTTTAACCTTGATTGGTTTTTAAATAAATGATTGTGTAATAACAAAATGAATATAAAAAAAATATTAAAAAATAAATAAATAATAATAATAATAATAAGATGATTTATATAGCGCCGTAGCTCAGCCGAGGCCGAAGAAAAGGGCGCTGTACAAGAGATCAAAAGTTACTGGCAATTATACGATTGTTTAAAATTTTTAAATAGATAAGTCTTGAGTCTGACCAACCTTTTAAAACTCTCTCTCTCTGTCCTTCACTCTGTCATCTCATTTCCAACTTAAAACCATTACCACAAGTTCGATTGGCTTAACCACCATAAGTAGCTGGTAGCTTATTGACCGATCTTCTGTGCATTGACCTCAAAACTGCCTGGTTTTGGGTTTTGCTGTGCCATCAGACACCAGTACAATAGTACTTTCTCAATACAATTATAATTATATCACTTACATGTTGACCAGCTGTCTGACATGCACAACTACAGATATGAATGTTTTGGTCAATTATAGGCATTCTCCCAGTACTTGCCTAATTTGAAGAATTATCATTGTTTATGCTAGTATCATAATTCTTGAAATTAGGCAACTTAGAAACTACTATTTTATAACAATCATCATATAAATGCTGAAGAAATAAAGACTGTTCCTGCTAAAATAAAACATTTGACAATGAAATATGGTGTCTATCTGTTGGTTTCCATCTTGTTCGCATTCCTTTAATAGCAGAAGAAACAAAACTGCCATTATTTATTTCAGTACTTTAAAAGCATTTAGAAGAACAATTTCAAAAATCTGGAAAATTACTAAGGTAGGTCAGGAAGGAAAGACTGAAACAGATTTTTAATCAATTGAACAAGTTCAATTACCTCAGCAGCTTTACACACTTCCTTGTAGACAACATGTATGGGAGTTGTCTCGTAGTCTGTAATGTTCACGGACACTTGAGCCATA
The DNA here is from genome assembly GCA_945859605.1 of Lumbricus rubellus. Classification (NCBI taxonomy): domain Eukaryota; kingdom Metazoa; phylum Annelida; class Clitellata; order Crassiclitellata; family Lumbricidae; genus Lumbricus; species Lumbricus rubellus. The sequence goes on along the minus strand of OX243815.1, from coordinate 35,448,980 downwards.
TTTGCTTCCTCCAGGTACCAGCCAATGGCCTGCACAGCCTTTAGTTTGCCTGGCTAGTACACATTACATAATACAACTGATCTCAAGAACAAGACCATGATATTCAATGCTGAAACACAATATCAATCAACCACAAATAACAGTAATAACATTTCTTGTAAGATATCCTCCTGTTCAGCATTTAGGAGAAGAAGATAAGAGATTTGGATGCATCAATATTTTACCTCTATGTATAGGGTGTCTCGATAGGTTGTGAACGATTTTGAATGCAGATAAATATATGTTATACACAATATAATGTGGAAAGTTTTATACTGGCAGATAGGTTATTCAAATGAAAATGTTAATATAAAAAAATTAGATCACTAGCTCACTTAATAAAATTGTAGCGCCAATATCCGTGACGTCATCAAATTCGTGCCAAATAAACGTAAAGTTAAGCCGCAAACAATATTGTACGACCATCATTGTTAATCCACACATAATTAATTAATAAAAATTGTCATTTAGTAGTTAATAATGTTTCCTATACTCTTTATTACAGCCTCAAGTCGATTAGTCATCGAGCAAATAGATTTTTCAGAGTTGTCAGAGGTAGACCTATTGATGTCCATGCCTTACAAAGCCGACGTTTTAAGGTCGTTTGAGGTTCGGTATCGGCATAAACAGTTGCCGCCATAATACTCCAAAAAATTTCCATTTATGACAAATCCGGCGAATTAGGCGGCCAGTCCCTCGGTGAGATGTAGGCTATCCATTGATATTCTTGTTCAACCATTCGACTGAGGCCTTTGATGTGTGTGCACGTGCACACACATCAAGTAATCCTTGGCCGTTATTACAAAACATTGTTGTGGCTGTGAACTGGGCGCATAGGCTACAGCCTACTGCACTGCGGAATGCGGGTTTGACCTCTTTCTCCTTTAATTTAAGTACTGGTATCTCATTGATGTAATAAGTCGAAGTGACTGAAGTTTTATTTGGAATGATATGAGGTTTGTTAATCCAACTGTTTATGCCAAACCCGAACCCCAGACACTGAACACCTTAAAACGTCGGCTTCGTAAGGCATGGACATCGATAGGCCTAGCCTACCTCTGACAACTCTGAAAAATCTATTTGCTCGATGACTAATCGACTTGAGGTTGTAATAAAGAGTATAGGAAACATTATTAACTACTAAATGACAATTTTTATTAATTAATTATGTGTGGATTAACAATGATGGTCGTACAATATTGTTTGCGGCTTAACTTGACGTTTATTTGGCACGAATTTGATGACGCCACGGATATTGGCGCTACAATTTTATTAAGTGAGCTAGTGATCTAATTTTTTTATAGTAACATTTTCATTTGAATAACCTATCCGCCAGTATAAAACTTTCCACATTATATTGTGTATAACATATATTTATCTGCATTCAAAATCGTTCACGACCTATCGAGACACCCTATATATGCTGAAGCCTACATACTGTTTTCATAAGAGATTCTTAAATATCACAATATGACCCACCATAGCAAAAGTTCTATTTTAGTATATACATATTGTGTATGCAGAAAATAATTGAACAGAGGTAAGTACCTGGTTGTTGCCACGACCTTGCTCACGTACATCAAGTGCAATTCTGTGAGCTTGCTCTTTAGTTGAAAGCATATTGATATTATACGCAATCAGAAATTTCCTGGCCCCAACAATTGTAGCACCCCAGTTGGGCACAAATTCAACTGGGCCAAAGTCGGGCTTCCATTCATGCTTTGAAAGCTATTCAAATAAAGACAAAGTAAACAGAAATTATAGGCAAGACATCAGAAATTCATTGTAGTCATAACCATAATCTTCAAATTCTAAAGCGTTACTCGAAAGCCAAGCACAGGCACCAGCTTATTCACTAGCATTGTGTCTAGTCAGAGAGGTTATTCAAAAGAGAAGCAAGATAGAGGTCATGGTCCGATGACAGATTAGCTGCATAGAGCAGCTGTTACGGTGGGTGGCGTTTAGGTCGAGAGATGGAAGGCAGAAGATCAGATGAGTCGGGGTAAGAGTGGCTAAAGAGGTGAGACCTTAGTTTCGCATGGAAAGTCCAAGGAGTGATGGATAGAGGAGTCTTAGAAAGACGATGGTTACATGACCGGTAAGGATGGCGGAGGAATAGAAAAAGAGCTGAATCCAGGAGGGAGATCATTCCAGAGGCGTGGGGCAGTGCTTGATATGGCTTGGACAACTTGAGATGAGCAATTACAGGAGGTTAAAAAGAGTGAGACAGGCAGATGCATGGGTGGAAACCTGGGCGGAGACTTGGGGGAGACGAACGAGTGGCCGAAGGAAAGACGCGAGTTTTTTTTAGTGGTCTGGCCGAAAAGTCAAAAAAATGTCTATTTTCACCGCCAAAATGTTGATGATCTTTTTTTTAATTATCTGGACGAAAAGTCAAAAAATTGTCTATTTTCACCGCCAAAAAGTTGATGACCTTTTTTTAGTCCTGACGCTCAACGATTGGGGGGGGGGGACAAATGCGTGGGCCGTCCCCCCAACACCTCCGTTGGGAGGGGGACCGTGCCCCCTGTCCCCCCTAAGTTTCCGCCCATGGGCTGATGATCGGGTAGAGCGGGTTGGCTGAATGGTGGAGTTCACGAAGATATCGTGGCTGAGAGTTACATAAGGAGTTGTAGGTTAGGAAAAGGAACTTTGAAATGGATTTGCTCTGGAATTTCTAACCAACGAAGTGATTTCAGGATTGGAGTAATGTGATGTGTTTGGGGTTCTGGTTAATGAATTTTGGATGAATTTTGATTGCACCACTATCAGGCAAAAAATCGTGGATATGTGGAAATGACTTCCAACTTTAAATCCATAGGAGGGAGATGTGCAGAGGCTGAGACTTCTGCACATCAATTGTGCTTTTTTCTGTGTTAACCTTCCTCTTGAAACAGTCTTCCATTGCAAAGCCATTCTACACTGTGTCCCAATGAAAAGTAGACCCCAACAAAAAGTGTCATAATTCGGTCAAAAATTTAGCATTTGTCTGAAATTTTAAACAACAACAACAATAGTAGCCATATTAAAACCAAATCCTAATGCCATTTAGAAATGTTTGTAAGTTTGTCGTTGGCCCGTCAAAATAGCCCCCGTCAAAACAGCCCCGTCAAAACAGCCCCATCATAATCGCCCAAAGACAAAATAGCCCCGTCAATGGCCGTCATAATCGCCCAACAACAAAACAGCCCTGTAAAAATCGGTCCCCTACAAAATAGCCCCATCGAAATAGCCCCGTCAAAACAGCTCGTCAGAACATTTCCGTGAAAATAGTCATAGACGCCACCGACAACTAAGTTCCAGAATGGTTCAATTGTTTAATGTTAAAAGCAACGCAAAGAATAGTGTATTTAAAACAAATTAGCGAAACTACTAGTAAGAAAAGTTGAAATGTTTTTTCATCGCAAAATGTGGATAAAACTAAAACAAAACTATTAATGTTTAAACCTTTTTGTACGACAACTGAAGGAAACTATTAGTATGAAATGTTTAAATACTTTCATATGAAAATATGAACAAAAAACATTGATGAGAAATGCAATGCTACCGGTAGTTCAAACAAGGCCTGTCCACGCACTAGCTTCTTTTCATAACGACAGTTCGACTTTATAATAATACGTTTATAGATCAGTCATCCTTTATATACTCTGGCGGATAGGTGCGGCTTCATCAAAGTGCGGAATTGGTCACTATCATTGGTTGGCCCGTTTATAGAGCCGTTATTTGCTAATCTCTCTTCTTTAGCAAGGACCTTCCAAAATAACGTAGAAGTAACTTTGCTTATTGTCCTTAGCTCTTATCATGATTCAGATAACCATTTGATGCTAGTTATCGATGTTGACATTATAACCATTTCCAATTAACTGCTTTAGCACCGATTTCTTTGACATTACATCTTTACGACAATCGTGTGTTCTTCCGAGACTTTGTCGATCCCCGATAAAATAGCCCCGAGCTATTATGACGGGGCCATTGTGTCGCTGAGCGATTTTGACAGGGCTATTGTGTCAGTTATCGATTATGACGGGCTGTTTTGTCAGTGGGCGATTATGATGGGGTGCCGAGTTTGTCAAGTTTATGAGCATTTGAGATGCAGGGCCGAAAATGGGAAATTTCCAACATACATAAGCTCCCAGCCGAGATCATTCGGAAAATAGTCTTCAACAGTTTGTGAAATTGAGAACAGCTTGGGAGGTGTCGCATAGTCAAGGGAAGTCCATTCAGGTTGTTGGACCAACCACAGAGAACAAACGGCTCTGCATTGTTGCAGAGCGAGTGAAAGGAACCATTAAGTCACCATGGACAGCCTTGCATTAAGTTATAATCTCTGTGCAGCTGGACTTGGCAGGTGCTGCAGAGATCACACCAATTCCACCATCTATCTTCTTCGCGTATGCTACTGCTCCAGGTCTTGTCGGAGCGTGGACCGGGATTCGGATGAATTCGGTCAGTTGGTGGCATCCTTAGTTTCCCCGAAGGTACTCACAGGGAGGGCGCGCCCGGATTGACCCAGGCTTCGTGAACGCGGATGCCATCCTCCCCCCACCATCTATATAAAGAAGACACAGTTTTTTAATGCTATTGGTAACTTTTACCTTATCAGCAAGGCCTTCGTATTCTCCTGCTCTGATCTGCGGAACTGTCTTTCGACGTTCATCCGTAGCTGCTTCACCATATAAATATACTAAAACAGCACATTTCTTAAAGTAAACAGAAAATGAGCATATAAAACAACTTATCAAAACATCCATATAACAGACAGAAAAACAGAATGGAAAGCAAGACAAGCAGCAGAGGAAAGGAACTTTTATTTTAGACAAAGATGAAATTCTGTATTCTATATAAGAATCCTGCGGTTCTAGGACAATTACCCCCCTGGACAATTACCCCCCAGACAATTGCCCCAAACAATTACCCCCCCCCCCCAGACAACTGCCCCCGTGCCAATAACCCCCATACCAAAACCCCCAACAATTACCCTCCCCCATGACAATAACCCCGGCTAGCTGAGAGACAACTGCGTGTTACAGAAAATGATGATTAGTGTTAATGAGTTCATTCAGCCTAAAACGAAGCTTTTGATTAGTGTTAAACGTTCAAAAAACATATTAAATATTAAATAAAGTCAAATCCAAAATCGGTTCTAAGCTTACGTGTGAAACATTCGAGAAGATATCTACGTGTTAAAGGTTCAAGAAAACATCTACACTGTGTCCACGATAAAGTAGAACACAAAAAAAAATGTCATAACTCGGTCGAAACTCTCAGGATTTGTCTGAAATTTTAAACACAAGAACAGTGGCCATATTGACACGCGATCCTAAAGCCGATTAGAAATAGTCTGTAGTTTGTCAAATTTATGAGCGTTTGAGATGCAGCACCGAAAAATGCAACTTTCCAACATGCAAAAGCTGAAATGAAGCAAAATTCAGCTATAAATGGTGCTCAGAATGTCATTTTTGTTTACGAACACACGACCGTAGACGTAGTAGTGTAGTAGCTGTCCTGGAAGACACTCGGCTTCATATCCGCAGCTGTGGCCGCCTAGCAGTCCAGACCTCGATCCGGGCGCATGTACCGGAGTAGCGCGTTTTTCGTTCCCGTATTCATGACATCGATAACCGTAGGGCACGTCTGATTGAAGAGTGGCAGCTGTTTGACCAGGTGATCATCGATCGGACATCAAACAGTAGCCTCTACGTCTATGGTCGTGTGTTCGTGAACAAAAAGGACATTTTGAGCACCATATTTAGATGAATTTTACTTCTTTTCAGCTTTTGCATGTTGGAAAGTTGCATTTTTTGGTGCTGCATCTCAAACGCTCATAAATGTGGCAAACTCAGGAATATTTCTAATCGGCTTTAGGATCTTGTGTAACTATGGCCACTGTTGTTGTGTGTAAAATTTCAGGCAAATCCTAAACATTTTGACCGAGTTATGACACTTTATTGTGGGTTCTACTTTAACGTAGACACAGTGTACATGTTAAACGCTAAATCAAATATTTAAATGTTAGTGATAGTGCACTGAGTTCATTTAGCTTAAATAAGAAAAACCTCCATGTATTTGGCACTGACTGTAAAATATAAAAATTTGAACTTTTATGCTCTAATTTTGTAATCTTTAGGGAAGGCTCCGCGGGACAGAAAAATCGTCAACGGGCCAGAAATGGCCCGTGGGCCAGCTCTTTGGCACCCCTGTGTTAAATGTTTACTGTGCACCTATTTGCATTGTACTCTCTGATATTTTCACCCATGTAACTCTTGTTTTCTTCTGAGGCTTACCTGGAACTGAAAGCTCTGCACCCAATCGTTCAGCAAACTCCCTTGCACATTCAATGCAATCATCCATAGTTACCCCACGCACTGGAATAAATGGACAGACATCCATTGCGCCAATTCTTGGATGTTCACCTAAAACAGTTACATATAATATTATGTAAGTTTACTTAGAACCTAGAAGTATAGCCTAAGATACATTCAATCTGCAATTTCTTTTTTTTAAAATCTATAACTCATGCTGGCCTAGTTAGCTACACCGGTAAGCGCGAACAGCATTCGTCTGTTGGATACAATGGACTGCGGTTCAAGCCCCGGGCTGGGAGTTGACATTCAGAGATTTTGATATCTCAGGCTGTTAGGTGTGGGACGCAGAGGCGCAAGCTCCTGCGTAGCGACCTTGGGCAGGTTGCTTACCCATCATTGTCTGTGGGGAAGGCAACGGGAAACCACCTCACTCATCTCATCCCCAGAGGCGTAAAGCATAGGCGTACGAGGCGGGGGTCCAGAGGGGGCAAATGCCCCCCCAAATTTCGGGCAAGTCTGTTTTTTCGGGGAAGCAGATCTGGGAAAATACGAAAAAATAGGGTTTTTTCACTACATATTACAACTTTTTTGTCTGGGAAAAATAGTATTTCCCACCACGAGATTTATTTTTGCGGGCAGAAGTGAAATCTTTGACCCCCCACTGCTGAAATCTCCCATATGCCTATGGCGTAAAGCCAATGAACCTGCCTTCGGGCAGAGAACCATCATCATCATCATCATCATCATCAACTCATGCTATTAAATTTTAACATATCTACAGTTTGAGTTAAAATGCATTATAATGCAACAAAAAGACTACTACAAATGTAATTTCATCTTGAATGGCAGTTTAATACAACACAGCAAAAATCGATGGAAGCAGATGTGCACTTATTCCAGAAGCGATTCACATTGCGAGTTAATGCAACACCAACCATGCTGCCTTCTCATATCAATAAGGTGTGCTGCAGCTCGAGCACCATTCAGAGCTCCTTCAATGACAGCTTCAGGGGAGCCGACAAATGTGTAGACTGTTCGATTCGTTGAGAGACCAGGGTCAACGTCCAGAAGCTGACATCCATCAGTTGTTGCTATAGCATTGGCAATTGCTTCTATAACCTGCAAACAATCATTAGCCAACACTAAATTAAGTTGAAAATGACTATGCAACAATGTATCCAACCTCACTTCCCAAATTACCTTACAAGTCCATTACGTTACCACCTCAGCATATATATATATACACACACAGTTTGGCTGATCTAGTGTTTAACCTGCATCTTATTTGCTTTTACTTGGTTTATCTAAGATATTTTTTCTCTGTGAGTTTTGGAGATCACCTTGGTGTTAGATACTCAATTCGCATTCCAATTTCTCCTTGAACTTGGAGATATTCTGCACCTGTAGTTCTCTATATTCAAGTCAGGTTTGCAATATGTGGCATGTTAATACCTGCTACTTTTTTGTACACACCAGACATCATCAGATCTCTCAGCAATTGTGAGCCCTGGAGAGAGAGAGACACTCAAACGTCTATTCACACTGCACATATGGTGGACACACAGACTCCATATACACTAAATCAACTCATCAGGGCCCATTCACTGCTCTGGGGAGAGGTGTAGCGTCGAAGCACGAGGCATGCTGAACAAATCAACCTCCAATATTCAAGGTTAGTGATTTAGCTTTTCCGGAAAAATATTTTCCGGAAACTTTCCGAAAACTTTCCGGAAATTTTCCGTAGACCGAAAAAATACATCTAACACATAATGTCACATTTTCCCTATCAGAAAAGAAGAAAATTTGAGTTTTTAAAGTTCCTTTTATTTACAGTATTTCTGGTAATGTGGGAAATGTTCACCTTAAAAGAATTTAAATGACCATTAACCCTTTACCCGTTCATTTTAAATTTTAAGCCCGTTTTCAGCGGATATTCTCGGGGCAAATGGGTAAAATATTAAATGCTTTCATTAGCAGTTCAGAATATCTGACAATTTGACGTTTTGGCAGCTACTTTGAGCCTGCTCAACTATTTCTCTTATTGTGCTATTTAGGATTATGTCGAAACAGTTAAATGGTGATGTAAATTAGCTGAATCCTTGAAAGTAAGGAAAGAATGTAAGGGATTTCAGAAGTAATAAATTAAAGAAAATAATTATGGACAGTAAATAAATAAGGTTACAAAATAAAAAAAAGCTTTTCCTTGTCCATACACCAATTACTCAAGGCTACTTGAAACTGCCCAAGATTCTTTAAATTAATATAGTCTGTAGGTTAAGATTGGAGGTTTGAAGCACCCTGGAGGGTTCAGTCACAATTCAGCAGAACATTATTTGTCGATCTTAGCCATGTTAACTTTACTACAGTTCTCAGAGTTATAAAATGTGATGGCCTGGAATTAGACAAACACAACAATGACTGTCAGCCTTAACTTTGGAACCAGTTAAATTTATATTTTTACAAGTGGTGTTTACTGGCTGTAAAGACAAAGTTCTAGCAGAGACTGAACTGCATGGAAAACAACTGTTCTGAAATGAACAGCATCTTTTATCAGTGACCAAGGCAACTGATACATTGACATCCTCCTACATCAAGTATTCACTTGATGTAGGATAATGCATAAACTAGACAAGTGGTAACAACAGGACAGGCAGAGTATCTGCAAATGAAAATACCTGTAATGGCTAAGTTTGTTTTTACAAGTGCTGAGGTTGTAAGGATGACAACCTTGAGTTATTTCAAAGCTTGCATATAAATCCTACCAAACTATCTATATTTAATCTTCTGGGGCCAAATTTATGACGGTATCTCAGACGCGTCTTATCTCCTAGTTGCGACTAGTGGGCAACTAAGGATAAATCGGAATTCATCACGACCTCTTAGTCATCTAAGTCACGACTAACGCTAGGCGGCCTGGGAGGGTCGTGTAAGTACACTAGTCGCTGTCTTAACGTCAAAACATGGCCGGCGGAACATTTGCGATTCGTCCACTTCGACGCGGTTTACACCATCAAAGAGTGTTTTAGTGGCACCACATTTAATTCCGCTGGTGTGGGACGATGAACTGATTTATGCTTTTCGTTTTCGTCGTCAAAAAATGCCTTTAATATGTGACAAAACGCATTTTAGATCGCAAAATACACCGCCCGATGTAACGTCTTTGTTTTTTTCCATGTACATGGACAACCCATTTATTTATATAACGTCTATGGGGCGGTCGCCTATTAATATATGCTGCGCATGCGCGCTAGCTATAACCACGCTCTAGTTGCTGCCTAAGTAAGTGATCCTCTAAGTGTGTGTCGTGAATACGACATGTCGTAAAGTCCACGACACGTCGTTGCTAGTTATATCTTAGCGGTAAGTCATGTCGTAGCCAAAGACAGGGACATAAATTTGGACCCTGCTGATTTAGTCTTACATAGAAAGTTATGCCATAATTCTGGTCTATCCAAGGCACTAAACCAGTCACACTTCAATTTGATTTGAAATGCATGCCAAATGAATTTGGCTCTCAACCAGTATTGGCAACTTAGGATTGCCAATGATGATTATGGCAAAAGATAACACTATTACTGGAAATAAAGGAAAAACTACGGAAAGTAAAGCAGAAATTGACACACAGAAATTGCATGAATGTTTAAAAAACAACAGAATTATAATTAAAATAAAAGAACTTTTAACTATAAATATGATTTAATTATAAAATTCCTATAATTATTCACGCAAAAAACTTAAAAGCCTTTTAAAACTGAAAACTAAGGTTTAAGCAAAGCCTAAGTTAACAGTTAGTTACTGTAAGAAGTTCAAAGTTAAATATTAGAAATTATTCTTCATTTTTCCACTTTTCATTTTCATGTATCTGTTGACAACTGAATTTAAAATAAATTTTAACCTTGTCGCCCACATCTCTTCCAACTAAGAAAAAGTGGCTCTAAAGTCAAAAAGGTTCGGAATCACTGATCTACAACCACAAGTATTAAAATGCACATATTCCATGTTACAAAAACTATTCTGCAATTTTTTATAAATAAAAAAATTACAGTCGCTCAATGGAAAACCATTTATCCACGATCACTTCACAGTTCATGCAACGTCGTACAACATCCCTCTGTATATGGAATGGTCTTCCCGTCTTCTACAAGCTTCCTCGCATCCTCTCACTCTCTCCAGACATTTCCTTTTCCCAAGGGGTAATATCGTAGTAGATGTAAACATTTACTATGATAAGATCATTGCTGTGAAGAATAGGTGATTATCACTCTTCAACCGAATACAAATAGTTGGACAACTATTCAGCTAAATGTGAATAAGAATATGAATAGTACATAAAATAGGTCTAGGGACAACATTCAGTCACTGTACACACTACACAAACAATAACACCAATGACACCACAATACCATGGTCCACATTGGTCCAGGCAATGGGCAAAGCCTGGCTGCAACAACAGCATATGCTATGTTAGGGAGAGAGTTACTTCAGTCCACTGGCTATAGGTCATCAGAAAATTCGACTGTAGCATGCATTCACCTCAAGCTTTACCAGTACTGTAACAGTACAGCCCTGATTATAATTATCAATCATCTGTGGTCTGGAACTGCATGACACGGACTTCTATGATTCTATGGCATGACCGATCATCTATGGAAGACATTCTGTGATAGTGATAGACATGTGTTCTGGAGGGTTTTTGTGTTTTCTGTGTCTTTTATATTATACTTATGTAGCAGTTGTGTACTTCGCCAGTATTTCATTAGAACTTTTGACAAATTCCACATACTTTTCAAAGTAAAACCTTGTCTAACTTTATCCTTTTTGTGCCCGATCTGACCTTTTTGAAATTCAGAGTGGCCTCCCTGGTTAGGCGTCGTGAGATCAGTTAGGGTTACGACTATAGTGTCGTCATTATTTTTACTCTGCCGAAAACTCGAAACATAGGCCTATTGCATACACTTCGGTTACTGATACTGCAATTCTAAGGCAGATGTATCCCTCTTTTCTTCTATCCTTTGTGACCCTGGGCATGTCCTCCATTATCTTCTTCCACCTGAACGTGTAACTGGTTACTCCCGTAGGCCCCGATCACATAATCTAGAGATACCATGATGTGATTCCTTGATTGGTAAGGGATTTATCACGAGAATGCTATATAGTTAACTTATTTGATGATAATAGTTTAGTAATTATATTATAATTAGTTCCTCCTGTTCCGATCGGAGCATTATGTTGACCAATGCTCCGATCGGAACAAGAGGAACTAAGTCTAAGTAATTATATTATAATTTAACTTGTGATTTTTAATTTGCATGTTTTTATTACCTATTATTACTTCTATGTATTATAATGATGTTCTGTGTCCCATTGTGCGTTTGCAAGTGGAGTTATAAAGAAAATACTTACTTACTTACTTAATCAGCAATTATGCCCTGTCGGCACTTTACTTGTAATCAAGCGATGCCCGAGGTTTAGCTTCGATATCAGTCGATCGATTCGCGTTCTCCGATGACGTAGCATGACTACGCGGCGTCTACGCTATAAGCCTATTATAACCGACCTATCGTTTATGAATAGGCCTGCTGGATGCAAATAGGGGCCTACATTTTGTAGGCTAATGCACGTTGTCTATATACGTCTGTATTTAAATCGGTTTTTGACATACACAGCCACAGGGTAAATAAGTCATGAATGCTTTACATGGCTAATTTTTTAACGCAGAAGTGCTCGCATAGTTGCATTCTTACCTCCTTGCGCTGCCCTTCAGAAAAGTTTGGAACACACTCGACGATTCTTGCCATTTTTGTCTCAGCGACCGAACAGTGCAGATGGTGCCGTGTTTATCTAGAGAACTTTGAACTCTTCAACCGATACCTTGGCCTACTTCTGCAAGGAGTTTGGTCGTTTTGTCATCCGCGGTACTTCACAGAATGAGACTCTGTCCTCTCCAATCCCTTAGCCTACTTGCCCATCAAGCGTCCCTTGAACTGCCAGGCAACGGTAAAGACACCGATCAGCCTACGCTGATTCAACACCTGGATGACGTACGTTGCTTTCTATTTTCGCTCTACAGTAGATTCAAATATACGGCTTTTGGTAGGCGTACTTCGTTTCCCTATGATGGAATTGGTAAAAGCACTGTTATGTGTCTGGAAGGGCTAGGGGGCAACCTAGCTAATCCATGTCGGACGTGGGATTTGATGAATGCGCCACAAATTCAATGCCAAATTAAGTATATGGGCCTGCTAGAGAGATAGGCCTTAGTGTGGTCCTCAAAAATAATTTCTCGATTTTAGCTGATGGTAGCCTACCCTCTCATTCTGTTACCTTGCCTTAGTAGTGAATAAGTGTAAAATGTCAGCCCAATTGATAGATATTTCCCGGCCGGCAAAACCTTTATAGGAGCGATATAGCTGCGATATCTCGATGCGATAGCACTATATCGCAGCTATATCGCAACGACTATACTAACCCGATATCGGGAGGCTATAGCTTTGTCCGACGTCCGATATCGGAAATCGATCTAGTATAGCTGGCGCTATATCGAACCGATATATGTGCTATATAGCATGCGATATCGGTCCGATAATGACAAACGCAGTGACCTATATCGAACCGATATATGTGCTATATAGCATGCGATATCGGTCCGATAAAGACAAACGCATTGACCTATATCGAACCGATATATGTGCTATATAGCATGCGATATCGGTCCGATAAAGACAAACGCAGTGACCTATATCGAACCGATATATGTGCTATATAGCATGCGATATCGGTCCGATAACGACAAACGCAGTGACCTATATGCTGGCCCACGGCTGCACGTAGGCCTACAGCGCACGCCTGGAGGGCCCGCCGCAGCTGGTGCCTGTTCAATCTACCTAATTACGCTGCTTCTCCCATACGATGCGTGCTGACAAACATTGCACGTACGTGGCACATACAGTATATGACCTAGAATATAAGATCCGATTTCGTTAAAGGTTATAGTTGGCGCTATATCGAAACGATATCGTTCCGATAACGACAAACGCTGCAGTGATCTATACGGGCCTACAGCTGCACAGCGCACATGCATCCCTGGAGAAGAGTGGCGATCTCGAGTACCCGCAGCCTGCAGAAGTAACGTGCACGGTGCGGCTGGCGAGGACGAATGAGAAATTAGAAGGCTACAGAGCATGCTCAGAATTAACTACAAATAACAACAAAATGTCTAATTTGCCTAGAACATAGACATGTATTAAGCTATATATATATATAGTCAGCATGTCAATAAGTGATAAAAGAAGTGCAGTAAACAGCAGACTACAGTTGTATGTGTACATCACAAATAGCATATTGACGACTGAAATTGTTACGACTAGCACGCCATCTGCCGTTGAAACTATAGAAGGGCTTGTTAGTGTTTTAGTGTTCGTTTCATATTGACCGAACTCACATTAGGCAGCCAGGTCAGTATGAAATCATATCGGCCAGGCCAATGCAATAAACGAACAGCCCCTTAATTATATTTAATGAGCAATAAGCTGGTCAAAGTATAGATCAGTGGCTCTCAACCTGTGGTCCGCGGCCCACAGCCATCTGGCTGGCGGTCCGCGAGCAGACCCTAAAACTTATATTTTTAAAATTATAGAGCAAAAACAGATAAATTTTTCCAATTTTTGAAAATTTCTTTGTTTTAATGGCTGCATGACAACATTAATATTTGTAATACCCTATACTTAGTTAAGGAAAAAAATCAAAATTTAATTCACTTATAGCAAATGTTGGAAATTTATGGGGTCACATGTAGGCCAGCAGTACTGCGGTGGTCCTTGGCCCAGAGAAAAAATTTGTAAGTGGTCCTTGAGTCTCGAAAGGTTGAGAACCGCTTGGCTAGATCACTTAACATCTGTTTAGTGCTAAAAAAGCAATCACGACCAAAAATATTTTAAATGTTCAATAACGAGTTAGAATAATTAATCCAAATTGCATATATAAATCATAGAAACACATACAATATATGCCTTAAATAACATATATCACTGAGACAGAACATTTGGAATATCATCTAGCGAGAATATTATTCCTCGTTAACAGGATTCGTATCTCTCGCTTCAAGTTATCATCATCATCATCCGACAATTCATTATTAATAACATGACCATGAGATATGAAATTCACTGACAAATTCAAGCTAAATCTTTTGAATAGTAAAACATATGGGAACACGTACGTGATGACAATTTTCTTACATTTAATTAAGAAGATGCTCTTAAGATGAAATTCTTTGTTAATGATCATATGCATGTGCAATGTTATGCATTGTGCCTAGTGCAGGTCAACTGTAAGGAGTCATTTAATTATGAAATCATAATAATTCTAATTTGTTACAAGAACTCTTAACGCAATAGAACAATGCCGGAAGATGATTAACGATGAAAGAAATGGTGGTAGCAAGTTCCATGGACACACTGCTACATGTATAAAATTACAAATCCTGCGACTGAAGCTCATGAGAAACAGGAGTTTGTGGTTCTTGCCCCTCTTCGACGCCACATTCTAAGAGGTGTTCAGGATTCGCATCACCGCCACGAGGTTCTGCAGTTAGGACAGATTTGTCCTCATCATCGGAACGTTGTCGACGACCACACCCACGTCTAGCATCATCAGCACCACCTCTAGGTCCACTGGCACGAGTTGCCTCCTTGCCAACATCCTTGTAGAAGTTGTTGAAATGGACAGCCATATTCTTCTGGAAATTAGGAAATTTCGCATTGATGACATCATTCAACAACTCCCATACTTTTGATGTCTTCAAGGTAAATTCCTTATTGCCTTTAGCGCCAGCCCAACTCATACAGTTCCTAGCGAACCTCTTCGTGAAGAGACGCAGGCAGGCACTATGAACGTATTCTCTCTCTACAGTGCCGAATGCACCACGAGTAATGAAATCCCGCAACTGCGATCGGTTCACTGTTAACACATCATCGTCGCCGTCAGTGAGCCAAGCCTCCAATTCAAGATAATCCTGCCTAACCTGGACAGGGAGCTTGTCGCGAATATGTCTTGCGAGTTCAAGTGATACAATCGCTGCAGCTTGAACAGTTGCACCAACTGCAGCAGCTCCCGTGACCCGGCCAGCGATGCCGAATTGACGTTTGATTAGCTGGAAAATTAAATCAAGCAATAAATCATTAAATATAATAAAAACTTTATGCTTTTCACTAGGTGAAAAGCTAGCTATAGCCTCATCATCATCAGTTTAACGCTTCCTGTTTTCATGCCTCACAAATATTGGAAATAAATATGAAATAAATATCTAATATTGACATTTTGCATGAATGACCTTTCTCAATTATATCCTTGTCGTGACCCTTGCCTTCGCTGTAATTATACTTTAGATGCCAGAACCTGTACACTTTGAGTTCTTCAACTCCTCACAAGTGTCAGTGAAAATGCTGCTTAAAAGTAAGCAATAGTTAGGAAATACTAAATCACATGTACACATACCACTAGGTCGTGTCTAATTGCCACGTTGTCGGCAGCGAGTCTTGTTACATCATTGACCATCAAGTCCAATTTTTGGTCAAGTCGTGCCAGCATCGTCATGATATCGGCAGTTGTGACTTTCGCTGATGTTGTTGGAGTCACGACAGGATTGGACAGTGCAGCTACAGTCAGAGTGGCAATGGTGGCTGTCACGGGCCTTGTCGGACTCACAAGAGGAGCGGGTGCAGAAATTGGAACAGTGGATGTGTTGGTGTTGACTCTTGCTGAAGTTGTCGGAGTCTCAACAGATGCAGAAGTTGAAATGGAAGTAGCGACTTGCTCGTTTCTCTTCGGAGTCACGAGAGGAGCGTACGTCGTAGCAATGGTGGTGGTGACTGCCACTGAAGTTGTTGGATTGTCGACGGGTTCAGAAGCTGGAGAGGCTGCAGTCGTGGTGGCATTGGTGACTGTCGCGGGCTTTCTCAGTTTCACGAGAAGAGCTGGCGTAGATCCTAGATCGGTAAAAGTGTTGGTGGTGATTGCCTGGCAATGCACAATTGCATATGGTCACTAATGCATAATTGTATTATATATGCACAAATCCAGTATTAAAGACAAATTCATTGAAACAACAGTCACAGTGTTTTGAAATTATGTCAAACTGAAGTGAGTCACATTGATAAAGATAAAGCCATAGTAGACACTGAATCGACGTGGGCTGGTGACTTGAAGTCCTCCGTGTACACCAGGGGTGGCCAACCTTTTGTTGCACAAGGGCCACTATAAAGTTTGGCAAGCACCCGGCGGGCCATGTGTTTTTTCTCACAGCCTCAAAAGTACAAGTATAGTGTATATACAGGGTGGACCAAAAAATATCCGCCCTACGTTTTTCCTAAACTTTTGGTCAAAAGTAGAAATTAAGTTACTAACTTCAGTTGTTGGATTCACGACTGGTTTCAGCGTTGATACGTGTGCAGCTACAGTCAGGCCCGGCGTAGCACCAATCGGTCCAGTTGACGTAGCTGTTGTCTTTACTACCATGCCAACACGACCAGCAACCTCACCCGCCGCTTTCACAGTACCATTAGATTTACTGTAAGACCTACTAACACCCCCAGACATTCTATTGCCAGTGCTACCAGCCTTATTAGCTCCAGTTCTTCGTGTAGCCAACCGTTGTCTTTTGACATCCTTCTTAGGATCGTATTCTTCATCTGAAGACACATCCATCTCACTCTGAAACGCATATTTAACTGAGTATAAGTCATATGCCACACATTTATGAACACTTAATAATAACTTATAACAACGATCTGTGTTACATTACACAAGGTTTGCTTTCTGCTGTAATATTTGTAAGCAAGAAATGACCAGCCGCTCTAACAGTGTATTTTATTACTACGACTGCTTGCGTTGATTGGTAAATGTGTGTGTGGGCTACGTGATCACAATCACCAAATTGTTTTTAAGAAATGCAAATTGGTGCTTTAGACACATTGCAGACTATTGACATACATGTGTAATCCTTATATTAATTAATTTCTGGGCATGGGATTTGAACTGTGTTCCAATCCTTTAAATCCCTGTAAAAGCTAGTGTTAGTTTCCTTCTCATCAATAATACCAAATTAATATGTTGTTATAATTCAGTGAACTGAAAAGAGGCGGTATAGAAATACACAAATACAATACTAAATAGTGATATTATTGATGTAAAAATAATTGGCATTCACATTCACCTCTATTGCATTACGCTCTCCCAGAACGTGCCGCACTGAGAATGCCAACACAGCATTTCGAAGCCTCTCCAGACGTGTCTCTTCATCGGTGTCAGGTCGATCTCCGATGTCTCGGCAAAACTTTACTGCCATCTCGTAGCTCGTTGTGTGCACCTCTGGAAAGTACAGACTTGAGACTTCATATTTGTCCCACTTCTTACCACCAATTGCATCATTCTTCTGAACATAATTTTTCGCACATGACTGTCGGTTCTTGAACGGGTAATATGCCTGCAAAACGTCATTGTCATCCACTTCTAACCAGGTTTCAGGTGTTTGCCAGATTTCCTGTTCGTCGTCATCACTTCTTTTGCAGGCAACAACGGTATAGAACTAAAAGCAAATGAGTACAATATAAATATACATATTCGGCAAACCGGTGTACATACAAACTTACATAAATACACTACTATACCCCATGTCATGACTCGTGTAATAGCTGTATTGCAGCAACATGATCATCGTCTATTGGAAGATGTGCACATTTCCGCCATCTTTTATCAAATGTAGCAAAGAACACTTCGTCCGACAACTCAGAGACAACGCGAATCCCAACATCTGTTGAGTCTACCGGCACATCAAAAAGTGGTTCCACCTTTTCATACACACTGTACACTATATACAGTTCTCCTAGGGCATTTGCTGCCAATAGGTTGCGCACAACACAGACATGGTTGTCAACTATGAAACAGCAGTCACTCTGGTCTGTCCTGTAACTGGAAATATGTATATGGTCAACCTGGGCACCAGTGTATTGGAGCAGATCAGGTCTTCCCTCGATCTGTGGTCCATTTTCGTGCCGATGTTTTAGTATTGTTCTTTTTGATGGGAGTGTGTCGCTGAGTTCTCTTTCGGAAAGTCGACGCACTACTTGCTGAACAACATGGTGTGACTTGTGCACCATTCTCTTTAATTTGCCAAGATAACTTTCAAACGGAAAGGCGGAGAAGTTATCAAGCACTCCAAAGATACGTGCGTCGTCTGTGATGTGACAGTGCGCGTGAACACTGTACACACATTTGTTGCCATAATACTTGACATAATCGTTTACAAATTGCTCCAACCAGCTGCTGGCATGATCAATGTAAACGGCTAGTAACTCATCAGAACAAAGACAACGAATAGCTGTTAACAGTAGCTTAAAGTGTTCGTACATCTTATTGTCCAGCACATCCTTCAATATAACTGGAGCAAGGTACAATAGGAATTGCCTTGCCTCTGTTGCCTTCCATGAATCGCACTCGTTGATCGCGCGACACTTACGCTGAAATTCATGAGGCATTTTCGCCGCAAGATTGACGACAGCTGCTTGTAGTGCGTTGATCGTGGGACGTCTAACACTAAACGGAAAAGCTTTCGAGTGTAACAAGCCATTTTGCCAGTCCCTTGCCATCCTTCGGACAAGACCAAGAAGTGTCAGATGCATATAGTCTATTGGGAATTGGCTCACCATGCCGACTTGTAAATCTCTCAGTATACAGTCCTGCAATCTGTACTCGTTCGGAAGTAACAGAAGCTCAAAATCTGCATCGCATCGCCTTGGTGACTTGGTGTTGTTGAAGGTCATCCGCCTTTCCTTCGTATACAATCCCTCGACAGTACACTTATCGCATCCATGGTGATAGTTCACATGCCTCGTGCTCCTAACTTCTGCGCGAGCGGGTGCATCACAAATGAAGCTGTGAATTGTTACTTTGCAAGTGACACCTGCTGAAATTGCTACACCGTTCTGTTGAATAGAAGTCATTTCCTCAATGAATGGTCGCAAGAACTCGTTGAAATCATTAGGTTTATGTCGAGCGCCATACAGTGCAACAATGAAAACAGGTGAAATAAACGGCTTCACAACACGGCAAAGTATGGGCCACATACACTGTTTACCACTGTTGAACAAAGGTACTCCGTCAATATTATACTGCAAATGAAGCTCGGTGTTATTGTCAACTTGACAGCTATGCATTCTTGATAATGTTGATCGCAGAGATCTGGCCAAGGACAGGTACACATAACTTCCTCCACATTTATCCTCCACACTGTAAGCGAGATTTGTTCGCAGCAGTGTTCGAGGGTCCAGTGGGAGATCTGGATGATTGTGAACTCGCAGACCACCAAGCAGATCTTTCATTGCTTCACGGGTGATATTGTGTCGAGAGTTCCAGTTTATGAGAAACTGAGACAGACTTTCTTCCCTATCCGACTCAGAGTCTGACTCTTTGTCTGTATGGTACTCAGTGTCAAAATCACCACTTCCAGCATTCACACCAACAGAAAGCCAACTGTGTGCTAACTCACCTTCTTCAAGTGGTTCCCCAAATTCAAACTCATCTTCAATCACATCCTCCGAGGCCTCCACTTCAAGCACTTCTTGCATTACATTCCCTTCGCCGACCATGTGTGCGTTCAACACATTTACTCCAGCACCCACATCGTACACATGCTGATCAAGCAAGTTTTCGGGGACAGCAACCATAGGCACTGCTTGAAGTGTGGCTAGACCCAGAGCGCGTTCCCGTTCAATTCGATCAATGGCTTTCTTTCTCACTCTATACTGTTGTTTGTAAAGGCGCTGATGCTCACGCTTCAAAAGCTGCAAAATTGAACATTCAAATTGAAATGTTCTCATCTTCGAAATTTACTTAATTGAAATGACATTCTGACGAAAAATTTAATGAATGTGGAAAACATTCATCCACAAAACTGAACAATACTTTTAATCCCATGCATGCAGCCTGCCAAATGTCAGCATACAGCATGTAACCAGGCATTTAATCTTCTAATGGATTATTTACCTAATTTAAAAACAAAGGGCTTTGTCGACGACATATAATTCCCTTCCAAG
Organism: Lumbricus rubellus; assembly: GCA_945859605.1. Lineage (NCBI taxonomy): Eukaryota > Metazoa > Annelida > Clitellata > Crassiclitellata > Lumbricidae > Lumbricus > Lumbricus rubellus. Next base: position 35,428,546 of record OX243815.1, on the reverse strand, counting down.
AATTTCAAGGTCATGAAAATAAAACGTTGAATGATTCACGAATAGTGCAAGTAAGAAGCAAATTGCAAAACATTAATGCATTAGTGAAAATCATAAGTGCAATTTCTGACGCTGCCGGAAAACCACAAGAGATGGAGATGATAGCATAGCTAGTTATTATGAAATATCAGTTATAACTGATTAAACATATACCTTTCTTTGTGCTTCTTTGCTGTTTATCGACATTTCACTATGTCACTGTAGTCTTGCTGTTATCATATGTTATGCAGCTACAAATTTCTCTTTGTCAAACCTGTATTGTAGTGTAGTGTAAAATGTATTTCAGTTGTGATAAAAGGGTACGTAAGTGGAATGAAAAATTAACCGCTACTTTTTGTCATTTTGATGGAATACCGAAATACCTCAGATGGCCGGAATACCAATCGTGGAACTATGTGAATTATATTCCACCACATAAAAATTTATTTGCATATAATTATACCGGAACTTGGTAATTGGCTAGTTCAGCATCCCAAATTATTTACGCACAAGACAAGAAGTGGAATAAGTGATTAAAACATGAGAATTAAACAGAAGCGGGATGAGAAACAAAGTTGTCAATGCTTAAACTACAAGTGGGATAAAGGATGAAATTATCGGTAACGAAACAGAAGCGAGATTATAAATTATATGCTAAAACGATAAACATGGCGCATGACTGATGGAAAATGCTGATTTTAAAATAGAACCGGGATGCCAATGAAAAAGTTGATATCAAAATAAGAAGCGGGACGACTGATTATCATGAGGAAAATGTTGATTTTCAAATAAGAAGTCGGAATATAGGTTGAAAATTATATCATGCTGACACCTGCCAAATTTGGGACGCTAAACTAGCCAATTACCCCGGAACGTTATTACTTGTAGGCCCTAGTATCGCCGAACTAGGCTTAAAATAGGTATACCGGGTAAAAAGCGGGTACGCCACGGGTGAAAGGCGGATAATTACAGCGGGCTACCCTTTGAGATGGTCGGTTAGAGTCAGGGTAACCCTCGTGAAGGTCGGTTAGGGTCAGGGTACCCGTCGTGAGGATCGGTTAGGGTCAGGGTTTGTGTCGTCTAGCTGTAGTAATTTCCGCTGTAATTACCCGCTTTTCACCCGCGTGGCGTGCCCGCTATACCCGCTCCTCGCTTTTTACCCGGTAAATACACGTTTACCCTACTTTTAATTATGAAAACTTCACAAAGCAATCCAATATGGTGCAAAGAAACAATTTCGATGATTGTCCAACACAACTTAACTTTGCAACATTTGACACTACACTAGTATACACTATAATATTTGATAAAACGACCTCGCTCACCACCATTTGCATTTCACGAACAAAGACCGTATATATAATAGGCTATATTATGATAATCACTTGCAAGATGGCGAACATTAAATACGATATCGCTCCGGTATCGGTACACGCAAAAACCCTACAGTCAGCTATATCGAAGCGATATAGGTCCGATATAGAAAGTTAAGATATCGCATCGCATATATCGCTCAGATATCGCCTCATGAAATGTCTTATAGCTTTGGTAGTGGGCTTGCCGGCCGGGTTAGTGGTAGCTCCGTGCTCCTGACTTTTCACCATTGATTACTATGGCGAAAGATAGGCTAGGCAAATCATAGCATTTGAAGTATAATGGACAAGAACTCTTTTAGAATTTAGATCAAAGAAATAAACTGATCATCGTAGACTGTTGGAGATTGAGTGGCATGTAGATCTACTGAATACTGGTATAAAGTTAATAATTTTGTCTTAAAATAATTTTTAAAAGTATAGCAAAGCCAGCTAGCCATATGCTGAACATATGTTCTGCACGCGCAAAAGTTTTAGAGGGTTTTGTTGGAGTCTCAGCAGTAGGCTATGCAGAACACATACTTCTTTTCGTAAAGGAACTGAGCTCTGTGCTCGGATACAACCTGTGTTAGGTATTTCTCCCATTCATTTTTAGTGATGGTCTGATGGATGATTTGAATTCTTAAATGAGTTTAACACCCCTCTCGGCAATGCCGTTTACAACCATGAGACTCTTTGTGCACTGTTTGCTTTCTAAAAGTCCTGATTGTGTTTCAATTGTTCAGTATCAATCTCAGTTAGGAATTTACATTGCAGTTCTACTATCCGTAAGAAGTTCAAAGTTTTAACGGGACCAAAATCTTCAACCTGTAAATACGCTGCTCACCTGCACTTGAATGTGTGTTTCACGTACATGCTCGTTTCATTCTTGAATTTGAGATGCCTTGACCATCTTTCGCTGCACATGCATGTTCCATGGTTGACGGCGGTGTCTAAAAATGGCCAAGGCTACCATCTCCTCACTCACATATCACAAATCCCTAGAAAGAGCCTTGGTGGTTGCTGCAGAAATGACACGATTTTTTCGAACTATTTGTACCTGAAGATAGACTTAAAAATCCGAAGGTCGCTGGAAGGTGTTGTAGGCTAATCTGGTTGGGACAAGATATCATGTTCCTGCCAATACCAGACTAGGAAACAGGCTGATGTATCTAACTGACATTTCTTCTGATCTGTTAGAAGGAATTGTTTTATGAACATCAAGACTTTGATGTAAACAATATCTGCCAACCATCTGACCTTAGGTACTGCACCGAGTGCCATCGATCGGATTCCACGTGGTAGAATTTTACTAAGAAAGGTGACAATGAGTTGACGTAGTCCGTGGTAGTCATGCATCTCAAAGCTGGATGCTAATTTGTTAAGAGGTTTTGACGAATTCATTTATATCAAGTCTGAGTTGATGACTTGATGAATGCTGCCAGAATATCTTAGCATTTCGGATCCTGGAGTGCTGTCTGGAGGTGACTTACAACGGTATCCATGCATGAGACCCGCTTTCAAAGGTGTAGGCTAATGTCTGATGGGCCACTTGATGGTAGTGCAAATGATTGTTTGAATTCATGATCATGCATCACAGTGTTGACAAGCAAGGTGCAGTGGGTCTTTCCCAGTAATAGTCTCTCTGTTTAATCCTGTAATATCGAAGTACATCACTTTAATTTGACTTTATTTATGGCCACAATCTTTCAACAGAATCACAACAACTTGTCTTGTTTTTTCACCTTGGCCATGATTTAACCTTTGCACTCCGAGTAATTGATTCACTTCATATATCTTGAGACCAGCAGCCTAAGTATACTGGCAATCTATCAAATGGCTGTTTTCCTTTAATACCAGGAAGGATCTTCCCATCCATTGAATGCATTACTGTCATCTTTAGCACCAACTGCATCCGTAAATTTCTAACTCCTCTCTTAGGCCTATTATTTAAACAATTATCCAAAGGCCACTTATACCCTTATCTTAAAAAGCATTTAAATAAAAGAATATCAGCATCAGCTGCTTCTTCCTGCAGATTGAAGAAAGCACTGCATCGATGACGACCTTTAACTTTAAATCATAAATGAATGTTGACATAATGTACAGTCGGGGTACTGGTATATCTCACCATGCAGAGCGACCTCTAAACGATGAGCAATTTCAATAAAATTTGGTCAGATTCATTTTCAAATGATGCATAACTGAATAAAAGGGTACCGTCGCCCATTTCTCAAACTTTATTTTTTCCCCATAGATTTGAGGACCACACTAATATATCCTCGGATCCCTGTAGCTTCTGCCTCGATCGATCCTCTCTCGCTACGAGCCTACGTCTCTGTTTTTATTCTAGACCCTTTGCTGGGGGGGGGGGGAATTCAGGTTTCGGAACAGTGATAATTTATTTTTGTGAATAATAAGCAGAATAAGAAAACTTAGAAAAGTGCATGATTAGCCTATTGAATTTTCGCTCAGCAGAAGTATAGGCTAGGCTAGACATAGCCTAGAATAAAAATTAGTCCAAAACCTTAAGTTCAGAAACGAATAGGCTAAGAGTGAGAAGTAGGCCTATAAATGTTTTTAGAACAAAAATCAATAAGCTACATTTATACTTTTTATGGGCCGTAGCTAGGCTACTTTAATTAGAACCGTGAGGCAGAAGATTCATCACAGCACAATAGGACATTTTACATTTTAGTACTAGCTAGATCGAGGTCATAACACAGTATAAATAATTAACAGTACGTCGATTTCGGATCTCGCAGTCGTCAGAATAAGCACAGTATAAATAATTAACAGTACGTCGATTTCGGATCTCGCAGTCGTCAGAATAAGTGACGAGATTTAAAGCCCCACCCACTGTCATCCGCCATTTTCGCAGCAATAAACTCCATAAGCAAATTACAGTTACTTTCAATTCTATGGTACAAACTACAAATTTCGGTTTCCGGCAGCCGCCATATTAGTCGGGATTCATTAAAAGAACTGCAATGTACTGCCCGGAAAAAATTTGCTACAAGCTGGAAATAACAAATAATGAAAGATAAGAAAATAATATATCCAAAAAGTGAGCCCGAGCCTCTGAGATCTCCTGCTAACTCATTTTATTAGAGAAATTTGAGGGCATTAAATCAATGGCATTTTTACTATACGGCTTAATCTCGAACCCGGGTTGCATTAAAAGAACTGCAATGTACTACGCGGAAAAAGTCGCAACAGGCTGGAAATAACAAATAATTAAAGTTATAATAATAATATATTTTAAAAAATGGTCCCCAGCAACTCAACTCTCACTCTGGGTTATTTTATAAAGAGAATTGTTATGGTGTACTATTAATAGCAATATACGATGCAAATGCTGGTCTATTGCTACCAAGATGGAGGCTGACCACGTCACCAAAAAAAGTTGGCAACAGGCAGCCATCCGGGTAGACCTACTGGTAATTATTTATACTGTGGAATAAGTGACGAGATTTAAAGCCCCGCCCACTGTCAACCGCCATTTTCGCAGCAAAGAACTCAAATTACATTTACTTTCAATTCTATGGTACAAACCATAGATATAATAAACTACAAATTTCGGTTTCCGGCAGCCGCCATATTAGTCGGGTTTCATTAAAAGAACTGCAATGTACTGCCCGGAAAAAATTTGCAACAAGCTGAAAATAACAAATAATGAAGATAAGATAATAATATATCCAAAAAGTTAGCCCCAGCCTCTCAGATCCCCTGCTAACTCATTTTATTAGAGAAATTTGAGGGCATTAAATCAATGGCAGTTTTACTATACGGCTTATCTCGAAGCCGGGTTGCATTAAAAGAACTGCAATGTACTACGCGGAAAAAGGCGCAACAGGCTGGAAATAACAGATAATTACAGCTATAATAATAATAATATATTTTTAAAAATGGTCCCCAGCAACTCAACTCTCACTCTGGGTTATTTTATAAAGAGAAATGTTATGGTGTACTATTAATAGCAATATACGATGCAATCATGCAAATGCTGGTCATTTGCTACCAAGATGGAGGCTAACCACGTGACCAAAAAAGTTGGCAACAGGCAGCCATCCGGGTAGACCTACTGGTAATTATTAATATACTGTGGTCATAATTAGGCCTATTGCTGATCAGAACCTCAGATCTGGCAATTATAGGCCTAAGGCCGTAGCCAGGTTTTTATTTCGGAGCGTGCTTAATCCTCGACCGTACGTGAATTTTGAGTTAGAGTTCACGCCGCGACCGATGGAAAAAATTAACTTTTTGTGCGATATTTTCTTACGTCTTTTTTTTAGTCAGTCATGAGTTTCTGTTATCGCCTGCTTTTCTTACCTTTTCAGCCCCTAGGCTAGGCCTAATACGTTCACGGCAGTGCAAAAACATTTCCGCGATTTTCGACCATTTTCTGCTCGAAATTACACTAGGCCTACGCGCTGTAGCATCGTATAGTTCTTACATCATGTAGGCTACGTGCTATATTAGGCCTAAATGCATTATTTCATTTTTACATTAGGCCCCTAGGCCTATTTCATTTCGGGGGATGTTCAAACACCCAAAACTTCCCCTAGCTTCGACTTTGCTCAGAGGGGAGGATTTTTAAGAGCCGGGGTATGATGTCTTATACGCAGAATCGACACACAAGGACCCTTTTTGTGCATAGACAGTCCCATGGAGACAGCTATAGCACTCCTTGGATTTTTTCCAAGATCTTGGGTTTTTCGATCCGAACTTGAGAAATGAGATTTTTGGGGAAGAACTTAGGTTTTTTCAGTGGCGCAACTAGGGGGTGTTTGGGGGTGCTTGAGCACCCCCAGGGCTAAAAAGGTGACCCACGCAATTTTTCCAAATCCGATGAGTTTTTTGGGTGCGTGCGGGGGGGTATCTTTCAGATTACACAATCAAGCAAGTTCCTTCGGCATTCGCTACTTCGCACCATCGGCGCTTAGGCCTACAATAATAATTCTGAGCACCCCCCCCGGAAAATCTTCTGGTTGCGCCACTGGGTTTTATCTTATTTTTTCGACAAAAAAATCTTGTTTTTTTATCTGAACTTGGGAATGGGGTTTTTCGGGAAGAACTTGGATATTTTGCTCAAAAGTCTGGAAAGATTTCAGCCGGATGGATGACTTTTTAAAAAGTCATCAGAATTTTCGGATGGGAAATTGGATTTTTTCGACGTTTTTTGTTTTTGAGAGTTGCAACGCTGCATGGTCCGAGAGCCGTATATTTTCTAAGTGTACGGTCCTGGACGTTCGACCACAGAATAAAGAAAGCGCTTTTACGCTTTCTTTATTCTGTGGTTCGACGCAGAGCCCTCTAGGCGATAGTACCTCTTTGGTGCATGTGACAGTTGTTTTGAAGACGATCCACCCAAATCCAGTTAAAATTTGTTGCTAAACTGGTTAAATTGTATCATATATTCTGACGCTCACGGCGAGTAGCAGAATTGTTTCTGTAAAGCCTAAATATATTTTACTTGTTTTGTTTAATTTACCTTTCAATTAGTCGGTATGTTTCGTTAATCTGTTTTTATAACTTTGAAGCTAAGCCTGATTAAAAATGCAAGCATAAGCTTATGAAATTTCGTATCATACTAATAATATTCGCCTGGGCCAGTTAAGTCTAGACAAGAACTAGTGGCTTGCACTGCTGATCAAAACTAGTATTGTAGGCCAGTATTGTATTTATTGTATTGACGACAATTTCTCATCGTCGGTAGCAAGCTACTTCTAAGATGCTTGACACACAGCCAACTTAACTGTCGACGTGAGAGTTGATAGAAAGTATAGTTTTAACGTTTAGCTGAGTTTTTTACAGGCACACAAGCTTTTTTGTCTCCTGCATGAGTGATGGAAGACTGTTTCACCCGCACGGGCCAGCCACCCCAAAGGTTTGAAACCTGTTTTAGATTTTGCTGCGGGAATGAATACATCAGCCGTCCTTGATGATCGCAGCCGCGACTTCCCCGAATCCCCGAAACGCTGAAAATACACAAAAGCTCGAATTCCCGAAAGCAATTTTATCTATAAAGTGGCCATGCTCTAAAAATCGTTAGGCTGTGTGAAATTTCAGGGATCCCAATGAAATGCATTTAAGGAATTCGGGTTTTGGGAATTTGGGCCTCACATGCCAGTGGTGTGATGCTGCCTGCAAGGTAGGGTTAAACCGTAGTTTAGGTTGTTTAATTATTTTCATTTTCGATATCCCGTAGTTTAGGTTGCTAAATTAAGAAACACCCCAATCATGGATATAACGCGCCATAAAACGCGCTATTCCAATTTCTGAACATTCGCAACCGGAAGTAGCAATATAAACCGAAAATATAATTATATGGAAGCTGGATTAACGAAAAAACGGTACTTTTTTATCCGACAACCAATTTCTTACATTCGATGACAAATATTTAGTGACGAAATAGAAGCAGGATTTTACGCATGAGGGTCGGTTAGGGCTCAGGTTAGGCGTCGTGAGGGTCGGTTAGGGTTAGTTTTAGGGTTAGTGTAGTCATTCTGCTGAAAATGAAGCTGGATTGATGAAAAACGCTTGAGAAGTAGAACCTGGATAAAGGCATCTTATACCTGAAATGGAAGCTGGATAAAGGCATATTTATAGTTGAAATGGAAGCTGGATTGAACCTGGCGATCGAGAAATTACTTGTATATCATTTATACACATGCAAATAATTTAGCAACCTCACTTTTGGCCAAATAATTAAACAACCTAAACTACGGTTTAACCCAAGGTAGCATGGTGCACAGTTGTTGAGGCATTAAATTTAGACTTTTTCAGAATGCAAAGTTTGAATTTGATACGCTTAGTTCGAGTCCCTCAACTGGATTGGCCACATCATGAGGAGTGACACCATAGTAAGAGACATCATCGAAGGAAGAATGGAGGGGGAAAAGACAATCTGAGGAAGACCAAGAACAATGCTACTGGACTGGATGATGACAAAGGATGGTTACAGAGGGCTAAAGATGGATGCACAGAACAGATATGCGTGGCGTCATTGGACATTGACAGCTCGAATGAACCTGCCTGACGGCAGAGAACTAAAGAAGAAGTTCGAGCTACTGAAGCTGGTCCCAGACAGTTGTTGAAATATGGTCAAACTTTTTAATCGCAGAACCAGCATTGATGACCACCTGAAACCGAATGATGTGGCAAGCCAGCAAATGCAACATTGCAGTAATTGATTCAACTCAAGATAAGAGCTCTGTGTGACAGATTCAGACACCAGCCTTAGCTGTCTCGAAGTTGGTTCGCACAACTCCAGTGATATGTGACGTCATTGAGGAAAAGATTGCGATCGCAGACCTCATTCTTTGGCTTGACAGCATGCACAACATTGCATACTAACAACAAAATGGCTGCGATGTAATTTTTGACCCTGCGTGAGGAAGAGTACCCGAGGAACTCCTACTTGGATGAATTGACCTGCAGTCAGACTTTGTATTTCATCCTGTCCAATGCAGTGAATGACATGCCAAAAAATAGACAGGTACAGGTGCAGTTGCTGGAGCAGAATGTGGTGGTCTACAGTGTCGAATGCAGCAGAGGTATCCAGATGTAAAAGGAGAGCGAAGACTTTGCCAGTCATATTTTTAGCATATTTAATTGGATTTTAGTATTGTCAAGTGGGGCAGCAGTTTTTGAACTCACATGCATTCTATTTTGTTATATCACATGGTAATATGGAGAGAGAATCTAATTACTTGCACTAATTTAAAACACTTCAAGTTTTAGGTTCTCACTCTTTGTCGATGTTTTTAATTTTAGAAATTGAAATGGCTGGACAAGTTGCTGCAAAAGGAAAGCTGATTGCCGTAATTGGAGATGAGGTATCTAGTTTTGACTTGTTCACATGCTGTCTAAAACTAAGTATTTTGTATTTATTTAAATGTGACATAAGTCTCTGCAACTATTGAGTTATTTCGAAAATTTGTATAGTGCCTCTTCAAGGTAGGCTACTCAGAAGAGCTCCCAGCCCAACCACGATAGATTAAAATTTTTATATTAGCTGTGATGATGATGATGAGTTCTCTGCCTGAAAGCAGGATCACTGGCTTTTGCGCACCTAGGGATGAGATGAGTGAGGTGGTTTCCCGTTGCCTTCCTCACAGACAATTGTGGGTGAGCAACTTGTCCAAGGTCGTAACGCAGTGGCTTGAGGTAGATTCGAACCTGTGACCCTTTGGTCACAAGGCGACGAACGTGCCGCTAAGCCACCGAGTCCCTGTGCTAGCCCGAGATTTTTACACATTAGCTATATGATACCGTTTATACTAGACTTAAAGTCGATTCAAGTATAAGTGTGCTTTTTGGAAAAAATAACATGAGAAATTGACAGCTGGAATATAAGTCGAACCCATAAAATGAAAATGAGTGATGTTTACCAGTAACAATCTTTTAGTTATTAAAAAATTTATTAAGTTGTGCATAGTTCTATCAATTAAATAGTTTATTTTGATATACACGGTAGCTAGCCTAATTTAGACTTGAACCATGTAATTCGGAAGACGACATTGGGCATATAAAGCTAGAATAAGAGTCAACATAACATCTTTATATAGGGCTATTATTGAAAACAGTAGGTCTTTAACAGCGTTTCGTACTAACCACTGTGTGCAAGAAAATAGCCACGTACTACCTTTTCAAAGATAATGACTCACAAAGAAAATAATCCTCATCATCAGTCCTTTTCGTGCAATTCTGCACATCAGGCAATGCAGCTCCTCCATTTAGCTCTGTCCACCGTCAGTTGTGTTGCCTCGTCTCACGGCACGTCCATGCATTTAAAGTCTTCCCTAATGGTTTCAGGCAAGTTTTTCCTTGAGTCTGCCTCTTCCTCGTCTTCCCTCCAGAGTCCAGTTCATCACTTGTCTTGCTATCCTGGCTTCATCCATGCGAATCACATGACCCATCCATTTCAGTCTTCTCTTTCTGATGATGTTCTCCATGGTCTCCTGTCCTGATGTTTCTCTTACGGTGATGTTTTTAACCTTGTCTCGCCAGGAGATGCGCAGGATTGTTTTGAGCCATCTGTGGTGCACTGCCTCTAGTCTCCTCCCGTTTGACACCGTCATTGGCCACGTTTCAGCTCCATACAGTAGTGTACTAACCACCACTACCTCGTATGATCGGATTTTGACCCTTATACTGCATCCACTTGTTTTCCAGATCTTCTCCAATCTTCCAAATACTGCGTTTGCTTTTCCTATTCGCTTCCTTATTTCCTCATCACAGCTGCTCTCCACTCTGATTGAGCTTCTGAGGTAGCAAAAAGTGTGTCCACCATATACAATTATACATGTAGATCTATCTCTTTGTTCTCTATTTTGATCTCTTCGGTTCCTTGCCATTTTCCTATCTTCATAATCTTCGTATTTTCTGCATTTATGGTCAAACCCACTTTTGCTGCCACCTTCTGAACTCTGAATGTCAGTGCCTTCATTCCATTTCATGTAATTATCCAGCAGAGCAATATCATCTCAATCTGCCCTCGTTTATAAATCGCACTCCGGTGTAAATAATATTGGAAATAATACAGGTAAAAAAATTGATTTCCTGCTGCTATGTAAATTTGTGAATGCAGGGTTATAAATGTACCTTACATTTGGAAGATGGCAGTAAAGAAGCAGAAACAAAGAAAGTTTGCGGGTGATTAGTATGTGTAATAAATGCTGCATAGGTTGCAAGAATTTATTTACAAAAAGTATTTTCATCTATAATTACTTTTAATTGAAAATAATGTAAGAGTTATGACAGTACATAATGTAGTTTTTCTAGATTATTTATTGGTAGGGTGATATTCCTGGAGAAGTTTTTATGTTCACTAGTAAATGCCATTTAACTACCAGGTTGGTTGTCAACTTGTCATATGAGATTTTACTATGGTCCAAGTATAAATCATTGCTTCATGATTTTAAAACTGTCCACTTTTTCTACTTGTAGTCAAGTATATACGGTAATACTTGGCATAGAATTTAATCGTCCATCCCTCCCATCCTTCCTCCTTCCTTCCATGCCTCACACCTCTTCTCCGATCTTGTGTAACCCTCTTCCCTCCCTCTTGTACTCCCGCTGTTCATCCATTTCTCTTCATCTGTCCCCATAATAATAATAATAATAAGACATTTTATATAGCGCCGTAGCTCAGCCGAGGCTGAAAGAAAGGGTGCTGTACACTGGATCACATGTTACTGTCAATTGTATGATTGTTTAAGCAATTAAATCTTGAGTCGGGATTTGAATCCCTCTAGAGATGGTGCCATCCATATACCTACCTCCAACCGTTGGTCCTACTCTAAACTCGCATACCAGGATTCTTGACACTTTGAACGAAAGACAAACGTTTCTCGTAGAAGTTTAATTACTGCTCTAAAAATTGTGATGAGAGTAGGTTTTAATTGTTCTGGAAATGAAATAAATAAAATTGCTGTATTTACATAGTGGTGCTATGATTTTAGGACACATGCACTGGCTTCCTGCTTGGTGGAATTGGAGAACTTGACAAACACAGGAAGCCTAACTATCTACTGGTTGATAAAAGTATGTCACCTTGAATCTCTCTTACATTCAATTATTCACCCTTGCTAAGAAAATTTATGTTTTAATGTACACGGTGTCCCAATTGAACTGATACCCTTTTTGTTTTGGCGATATACTTGTTAATTCTATATGAAACTCTATAACAATTTCAGAGAATGTAAGAGGGATAAATTATCAATGTTTCCTGAAAATTTTATCCAATTCTACGAACAGAGTTCGAAGTTATGGACATTCGAATTTGGGGAAACGAAAATTTTAAGTTTCCAACATGTAAAAGATAGGAAATTAGTGTTAGTGTTGTTCTTCAAAGCTGATGTTCAGAATGTCCTCAATTAGTTCGAATGCATGCTCTAAGGCACTTTCGCCGTTCATTGATTGCATTGTCAACAATCACTTGATCAAAACGATTCCATTCTTCCACATTTCGCTGTTTGAGATGGTCACTGGGCAATGTCGCGTATACGAGTTTCATAAGGCTGCTATGGGCCAGTTTCTGTTTGGAAATTCCTTTAAAAACCTTTGGCACCGCAATGTTTTTCTTCTATTAAATTTTTTGTTAAACCCAAATCATCTTTGCTGAAAACCATTTTTTTTATTGTTCCCTAACATGGAAATGACGGTAATGTGACGGAAATATTTATTAATTTAGAAAGTAAGGTGTGCAGTTGCAAACAATAATTTCCTATCTTTTACATGTTGGAAACTTAAAATTTTCTTTGTCCAAATTTGAATGTGCATAACTATGGACTCTGTTCATAGAATTGGATAATATTTTCAGGAAACTTTGATAATTTATCCCTCTTACATTCCCTGAAATTTTATAGAGTTTCATTTAGAATTGACAAGTATAATTATCGCCAAAACAAAAAGGGTATCAGTTCAATTGGGACACCATGTAGAATAAATTGTATGCCATAATTTATTGGAATGTGTTATTTCATTGCTATGTATGCCAAGACATGAACCAAACCAGCTTATGTTCAGCATTCATTTTAGCTCAGTTTGAGAATTTGAATCTTCAGTAACTTAAACAACATATTGATTTTGTTACAGCATGTTTAGCTGTCTGGAAAAGCTTTAAAGCTTAAAGCAAGTTGGATTAAATTAATTTATGAGAAGGTTTAACAGTGGTGTATGAATGCTGAAATATTAAAATGCTCCTGTTGGCTTAAATTTTTTTGCCTGTAGAAAACATCTCTTATGCTATTGCATCAATTTCATGTGGGAAAATTGAAAAGTTTTTGCATATAAAACTCTTCCCTTATTTAAGAAATGCTGAAGAGCATTGATTAGCTTCATTAACAGAAATATAGTCATCCAAAAATAACTTTTGAAGAAGAATGGAGTTCATTTTAACCCCCTCAAAATCAGTCAAAGAAGAGAATGTGGATAATATATATTCACAGGCAGTACTTGCTTTTAACCTGAAATGAGCGTTTTAATCAGGTTTTTTCAGGATTTCAAATGACTTGGCTGCTGTAATAATTAAGTGAACTTATACAGCAAGGGATTTGCAAATATCACAGCCGACCTTGCAAAATGGAGAAATCTTGTCGCCCGATGTTCCGAAAGGAATGAAAGGAACTGTGAGAGAGAGAGAGAGAGAGACAGACAGACAGACAGACAAAGAGAGAGGCAGCAAGAGATATGATTTTAAACAAAAGCAAGTACTCCACTGTTAGTACAACACAGGGGTTCATTCTGGAGAAAAGATGTCAAGGGGATTAGATCAGAAATGAATGCCGAGACCATGTCTCATTCAAAACATATTTGAAGTAAGCTTACAAGGAAAATAATGTGAACTGCTGTCTTGTTGCAAAGAGTACAAATGTTCAGTTGAGAAATAGCCAGATTCTGTTTATAATTGGACCAAGGTTTATTACAATATGACCAGGTCATATCTTAGTTCGAAACCCGATCATTTGAGAATTTGGAAGATGTTGACATTGTAACAAAGAAACTGCATGGTTTGCCCATCATTATGCCTAATTAACTGCAACATGACTTCCCTGACGCTTTTTCTGGTCTTCCAGATTTTGGTTTGACCATGCTTCATATTGTTAAGATGTAAGTACCCTGAGATGAGCTTGTATTGAAGAATCATTAGTATCTATCCATATAATATACACCAAAAAAATCATTTTTCAACCCTCCCCTGTTGAACTCGTATATTTTGTGGAGTCCTCATGTACAAATGAGCGTCTCTACACTCCCCTCTTACAAAAGTTAATTAGCTAAAGTCATCTATAAAAACAATGCAATCAATTTTTCGGGTCAAAATTGACTAAAATTGATCTGAAGCAGCAGCGAAACTCCATCAAGCATGGTTGGTTAAAAGCTGCCACAGTGTTTCCAATCAGCAAATAATCTGCGGAGTGCGGATCTAGTTAGCCAGCTGATGGGATCAGAATTTAACTGAGGAATGTCTGCTTCGTCTACAAATACCATATTTTCATGCAATTGCATGTTAAAATAATTATGATTTGACTTTAAATATAAAAATCAGATATTTTTATAATTATAATTGTTTCCAATTTAGCAATAAATGAATATACGCATGCTGTAACAGCTGTATTGTGTAATATCATTCATGTAACGCTAGATATGAAGTTCAGGGAAGAATGATATAGCGCTTAATTTTTGCAATTTAGAAACAGCCTAGTTAATCCTTCTTTTCAGTGGCTTCCACTGCCTTTTCCACATCACAAATACAATTATTTTCAGTGGTATCGAAAAGGAATTGCACATTTGGCAGAATAGATCGCCCATCAACCAATATTTCCATCCCACTTTCCATTTAGTAAACATTGTGCTGTGTGCCCTGAACTCGTGTCAGAGTCGGAATTTCCTTCAAATGGCCAAACCCACTTTATTTTCGTCACTTTATATATCATACAATTATTTTTAATTGTGGATTTATCAAAACTGTCATCATTTAAACCTAATTCTTCAGGGAAATGTCAAGTTTATTCGCGAATGTATGCCTTCGCGATGGCCGCCATCTTAGGTCATTTCAATATACATTAGCTTGTGCACGAAAATGCTTACGTGTTATAATCGGGTGCACTATATAATAATAATTTAACTCAAAACCCTAAAAGGAACGGGTTATATACGGGTGAGTGTTACACATGAGTGTATGTTATACACGGGTACGTGTTATATCTGCGAAAATACGGTATGTCTGATGATATCCTGTGTTTGCTGAATAGCTTGATATGCATCCACAATATAAAAATATGCTTTTGTCTTGTGGTTTACAGGTACCAGCATAGCGGACATTGAGGATGCCTTTAAATCATTTACAGCTCGAGATGACATTGCCATTATTCTCATCAATCAGAATGTTTGTGATGTTTATTGGTTTATTTTTTTTATTAATCTGTCTATTGTACTTGTTTTTCATTTGATGTAAAATGACATTCATGAGTCTGGGAGATTTCCCCGACATTCCCCCGACTTTTCCGAGTAAATTTCTCCCAGACATTTTGCCTATCATCCTTCAGGGTAGATCTTTATTTAATTTGACCTAAAGTTGGTTTACATTTCTTTAGATTTGTCCCAACATGTCTAAGATAATTGCACTCATAGCTAGATATATCTCCCTTGAATTTCTCTCTGGCCGTTTCAATAGTGTAAAAACGACTTTATCCTTGGTCAGATAGCAACTAATTGAGAACAGTTTCTAGAAAGAATTTTAATGCATTGAGGTTTATATAGCATCCTATTGGTAAACATCCCAGTTTTATTAGACAGTTACTTTATTTAACCCTCAGGCTACCAAGCTTTTTTGTAACACTGACTACCAAGGGGGGGGGGGGGTGGTTACCACCACCCCTGGATTTTGGGTTTGGTTTAAGATATCATAACTTGTAATACACCAATGGATTCAGCATTCATTTCTGCACAAAATGGTATATTTAGGTTTAAAATATATGAAAGCACCCCGAAGTTATGAATTTTTTACCGTAGGCACCCATCGATTCCACAAAATGTATACTTTCGCATAAACAAAATATAAGATTCTGTGTGTTTTTAACATAATTTATTTAATTAAAAATAGTTTACATATAATAAAGTCCAATATTCAACTATAAAAACTAGTAATAAGTTAGTTTTAATTACAATAACAAGAAAAAAACATGTTTTAGCTGCTGAAAAACATTTACGCAGACTTTATCGGTTTGCGTTGTAAAAACCCCCCAACATTTTCACACATTTAAATTTATTTTGAGCACTTCCGGTCATCAAATGTCAAATTAATTGGTATAAAAAAATAGCCCTAAATGCCCTCTATAGAATGACATAAATTATTTCTCTTAAAAAATTAATTATGAATAATTTTTAATAGGAAAAACATGAAAATTTTATGAAAATAAAACACCTTTATTTATATTTTAATTTATTTTGAGCACTTCCGGTTGTCCAAAGACAACTCACTGAGCATGGAAATGTAGCCCCACATTCCCTCTACAGAATGGTGTAATTTGTGTCTCTTCATGTCAAAGGACGGATAAGATACAGCCGATAATCTAAGGGGGGTGGTATCCACCCCCATCCCTGGTGCCTCGGGTATATCGGGTATAACTTTTGAATGGTATGGTATATCATCACACATTTTAGCTCAAAATGTGTGTAAATGAATTCTCTACAGCAACTACAGCTACCTAAAACGTCAAAATTTTATTCCAAACGAAACCAGTTTGATTTGGGAAAAACCTAGGGGAGGGTGGATACCACCCCCCCCTGGTAGCCCGAGGGTTAATTGTTGTATTGTATAGTATTTAAATATTTATAAAGCACCTCTAGTAGGATGAACCATTCAGAGGCACTCCCAGTTTGATTGTTGAAAAACTAAGCTTTTAATGCCTTGAGTCTTAATTAAATGTTTATTTAAGGTTATATTTACTTAAACTGTTGATAAGTAATCTGCAGCCAAGCCTTTAATGCTTTGAATCCTAAATTAATTGGCGTTTACTCACTTTGAGATGACCCTGTCAAAATGTCAAAAATGGAATAAAATGTTTAAACAGCTGTAACTTTTTAAGTAGTGAAGATTTTGTAGTGAAATTTTAAGGGATTGTTTAGAAATTTTTCTTGTATAAATCTTTATATTTGCATCGAAGATTTTCGGTTGGTTGCAGAGAAATTTCATTGTTAATGGTGGAACTTTTTTTATTAAGTCACCCTGATTAAATGAACTTTGCTAAGAAAAGAGGCCACTTTTCTCTTACTAAATGAGCCAGAAAATGGACTTTTTCATATATTAATTATTGATTTTTGCATTTAATTGATGTGACTGCAGCTTTTGCAGTGAGCAAACTGCTAACTATATTATTATGCCCCATGATGCGTAAATGCAGAAATGTGTAATTAATTCTTGAATTCGAATTTTGTATGCATTTTTCCTCTGAGATGATTTTTTATATTTTCATTTTAACAGGCATGAATTTTGAATCAACATTATGAAATTTTTCATTGACTTTCTTGTGATATCAGAAAGCTGTTAATAAGTCTATTCTCAGCAAGTGTTCTGTTTATTGGCCGAGGTCACAAATGTTGACTTGTAGGAGGTTTAGTTTTGTGCGTCAAAACCCATTTATCAAGTTGTCACCAAGTGTAAAATTAATATGTATTTATTTTATGTGTTTAGGTATAGTGATTTTAAGGGTGTATTCTAAAGAAAGTTAAACGGGAGTTTGTATCTTATTGTTTGAACAGATTGCTGAAATGATAAGGCTTTTGATTGACCGCTACACTAAGGCTTTGCCAGCAATATTGGAAATCCCATCAAAAGATCATCCGTATGATGCCAACAAAGATTCCATTCTTCGTAGAGCAAGGGTGAGCAGCTGAGTATAATTCTAAAAATCTGCTCTTTATCTTTATAGTTGATGACGCTTTTCAGTCATATACATAATTCTGTCTACATTTCTTGCTCTGGTCCTCAAGTCCAAATTGGGTTTTGTGCCGAAATATCTCAAGACTCTCATTTGTCCTCCTCTTTCTGCACCTTCCTGCTAAATGAACCAGACCTCTTCATTTAATGTGTCCCACAAGCTAGAACCACTATTGCTCAAACTCTATTCTTTGCCATCATTTTGCTCTCCTTATGGAATTCCCTTCAGAGCCGTTTTAACGCCTAGGCACACGAGGCACATGCCTAGCCTGATCTCCGCGCGGCAAGGGCCCCACGACGACCCAAATAGACTATTATCGTACAAACTTAAATTTATTTTACACTGTAACACAAACATTGCTGTGCTAGCTGTGTCAGCAGTAGGCCTCTAGGCCAGGGTTCTCAAACTGTGGTATGCGTACCCCTTGGGGTACACCAGGCGCAGTTGAGGGGTACGAGAAAAATTCCAGAAATATAAATTTTTTGACTTGAAGTCCTGACTTTGCGCCCATCCTTCTTTGATTAGCAGTGATTTTGAACGTTTCAACATATAACAGCATCGTCATTCATTTCTCACAATATTTTTAGACTCACTTAGTGGCCTACTATATAGAGCATACAACATATTTATGCTTAGGCATATTACTCTAATTTTGAAATAAAGTGTATAAGTGGTTGAAAAAAACCAAAGCCAGAAATTCTCAGCTTACAGCCTATAGAGCTCAAATAGGGGATAGCTGAATTGGCCTAAGTACTAATTTCTGGTCGAGCTTTAAAATTTGTGATTCCTTTGAGCACGTCATATCTGTGTGAAACTGGTTTTTAAACTATTATTGCGATCAAAGGCAAACATGCGTTTGAAATTGACAATTAGTCTATTAAACCCTGCAGAAATCTGTGCTTACCAAAACAAGCCCACAGCACTATAACACTATATAGGGTAGCTCATTTTTTTACAGGGCTTATAGAATATTTTCCCTTTTTGTTGATATGATTATATGATTAAAACTATATAGTATATTTTAAGAATTTCTCCCTATATATAGGCTAATACTCTAATACACGATGTCACCAATGATTAAAAGGACTTTTAGTTGTTACTGCAAGGGAACATCGCAGTGGCATTTTGTTTTTAATATATGACTTTGCTGGGAATACGCCATCATCCGATTTTCTTTACTTGGGGGTACAATAAAAATAAAGTTTAAGAACCTCTGCTATAGGTCTACTACTACAGGGTGGTCCAGCATAAATGAACCAACTTTGCATGCACTGTGTCAATTTTGGGAGTTGTTTATACTTAGACAAATCATGATAAAGTTGTGATAAAGTTGTGGCGCATTCACAAAGTATGGATTTTAGTAAGAGTTCAGAGAGAAAGGTCTTGAAGTGTAGCATTGATGTCTGTAAAATTAGTTGCAGAATTTCAGAGCTGTCTTTTGAGATAAGATTCATTATAAATTTTACAGGACTAAAAAGTTGCTGATAATTATGACAAGGTAGTAGTTTCATTATTTTATTTCCCCCAGTGTAGCTTTGTTTCATAAAGAATGTCGCGTTTAACTTGTACCTTTTGTTTTCTTTGTTTCAGCGCATGTGTGCAGCAGAAGACTTCAGATAAAATGGCAAACTGTGTTGCTGAATGGGATTGGATGGATGATCCTACTCAAATTGTAGTTGCTGGTGACTGAGTAGCTTGAAAACTTATTGTGCTCGACACTTTTGCAACGATAGTGTGCTAAAAGCGACTGTGAAACCAATCCTGCTCATCACTAAAGTGTCAGGCAACTTTTAGAATAGTTGGCCAAAGTTAAACACATTTTAAGTAAGTTTTTTCGTAGTTGGTTAGTTAATCAGTCTTATCATTATGATGCTTTTGACATTCTGACTTAAGCAGCCTTCACAAAATAGCACACAAACAAGATTACATAATAATAAAAGTTCTAAAACTCTTTCATTCATGCTAATCAAGGTGTCCAGCTTTACCCGAAAAACCGAAAAGTCAAATTTCGTCAGCTTGATGTACTTGGCACACTCCTGATCGAGTTCATATAAAATTGGCCAGGTTTAACTGAATGTATTAGTTGAATGAGATGATAAATTATGCCATAAACTTTATATCATGTAGATGTGACGCTCCATTACGGAGTAGGCTAACCTCGGTCAGAACAAAAGGGTATCCGACTTATATGATACGACCCATTTAAGACTTTTCTTTTTCCAGGAGTTCTTCGCACTGGGAGCGCCTCTGACTAGGTTGTACTGTGAGAGGCGCTTTATAAATCCAAAAATAGAATAGAAATAGAATAGACCCTACGTACATTTTTTAAAATTTTGATCCATGTATATAGGTTACAACTCTAATACATGATGTCACCAAATGATTAAAGGGACTCTTAGTTGTCACTGCAAGTTAGAGAACTTTGCAATGGCATTTTGTTTCTTATCTGACTTTGCTGGGGGTACGCAAGCATTTGATATTTTTACTTGGGGGGGGGGGGTACAACAAAAATAAAGTTTGAGAACCCCTGGGTTAGATAAAATGAGTCTTGCAACGAAAGACAAAATATCTGTCAAGCATTGCAGAAAACTGATTAGAGATAGCGTACGTATTTCAAGCATTACTGCAATCAGTGAAACACAATCGCACCAATAAATTATTTTAATATTCATGTCATTATAACCTAATAGGCCTACTTTGATTATTATAATATTTATGGTTTTTGTAATTATGACATG
Organism: Lumbricus rubellus; assembly: GCA_945859605.1. NCBI lineage: Eukaryota > Metazoa > Annelida > Clitellata > Crassiclitellata > Lumbricidae > Lumbricus > Lumbricus rubellus. Next base: position 35,407,987 of record OX243815.1, on the reverse strand, counting down.
GCTATGTTGCAACAGTAACATTTTTTTTAGAGGGGAGAACATTGTAAGATGTAAGCTACAGTTGATTAGATTTAGGCCAGGTCTGTGCCTCGTACCTGTAAAATATTATAAGCCTATAAATAGGCATTATGCAGGCTACGAGAGGTGGGCCTACAGCCCCCTACCAGTGGCCCACTTTTTCGACTGCATGGCATATCAAATTCAGAACTTTTTGTGCTAGGAGCCTAGGACTTTAATCCGTCGATCTCTTTCACATGTTGACAACTTGACACTTGTAATGTAATGTAATCTAGGCTAATGTAATGTAAATCTTTGAGAATTTCTTAGCTCCCACAAGAGCCACGTCAGGCCGGTCAGGGAGACCAGCTTATTCGTCGGCGCTATATCAAATCAAGTCCACAACAGCCAGAGCTGCCCACTTCGCCCCGGTGCCAGCTCAAAATTCGGGAGGTCAAGCCAGGTCATCACTTCACAGTTCACATAGGCCCTATGCTATAGGTGCGATTGTGCTGGTTAGCTACAGTGAATGGTGAACATCCAGCTGTCATCAGTGTGTTCTTGGTCCTCGTAGAAGTGCGTTGTGGTCGGGTGATTGTCTCGTGTACCCAATCCAGTAGACGAGGTTCAGCAGAAGGAAGGTGAGTGGAAAGAGAATTCGTGAAACCTTATCTATTCTGCTGACGCTGTTGATGCCCGTCGCGCTGGCTGTCCTCCTCATCATCCGACGGTATTTAGTGTTGCTCTGGAGACATTTGAAGAACCTTATCACAAACGAATCTCTCGCTAATCCTGGCTGACGTCCGTTTTGTGCTGCATAATTGTAGTAGCTTGGATCTGACAAGCCTTGCATCGTCATCATCTGATGCTGTCCTCTTTCGTTGTTACCATCGTCAAAATTTCGAAACTACAAAAAATTCACCGTAATAATGCCATTATAGGCCTATAAGTAAGTAAGCAATCATGTGCGTAGCTAAGTAAGTGAAAACTATATTCGTTGTTACTCCACTTGCAACAGGGCCGGATTTAGGCATGGGCTACGGGGGCTCCAGCCCAGGGGCCCCCACCACTTAGGGGCCCCCACCAGTTGCAGTTCTATTTTTTTTATCTCACCAAGGAAGGGATTTTAAGAGAATTGCGACTGGATCTTATAATCAGCGAACGGCAGTTAGTCTTCTGAACAATATTGACCACTGACTGCATTCGTTAATATACCAGCAGCGCTTCATATGTGATATCTTCAGCAGCTGCTGTTGACAGATTATCTTACTTTGAACTCAAGCTGATGTAGTCAGAGGTGTTTCCCTGGACTCGGTCCTCGTGCAGCATGCAGACAACGAACAGATCAAGGCCTTGTTCGCGGGTCAAATGTCAGCGCAGTGAACTCCACCTCACCACGATCGAGTATCATGTTCCACGTTGCGGAGTATAAGATCCTGCTTTAGATAGAGGATATTCTGTCTTGACCTTAAGTGACCCAAAGTGCCCAGCTGCATGCTATCATAAATTATAGGTGCTGTCAGTGGCTTTGAGACTGACTGTCTGTCTGTTGGTCTGTCTGTCTCAGTCTCTTTGTCTCTGCCTCTGTCTCTCTATGACTCTAACTTTATAATATGCACTGCACAAGGCCTTACGAGTTACAGCACAGTCTGAGATTTGCAACTCAGTAATATAAGGAACTTAATATTATTTGAAGAGTCTATAAGTAATTAATTTCAACCGGCTAACATGAACCGAATTGGTGATCGACATCTACATTGTAATAGACATCAGTCGAGTTGACAAAAGACTAGAATCATACGAACTGCTCTCTCAAGGTTTGGTTTTCTATCTATTCTAGGCCTATAGGCTTGAATCGTGTAGTGATGATGAATGACTTGACTCTGCAAAAACCTTGTAGCTGCAGGCATATATGTTAATGACCCTGGATAGATCCAGATGAAAGCCTTGGCAGTGAGCTAATGTAGTTTTCTTATTTTGTCAAAATGTTTAAAAACGAAGCAGCAAGAAGAGGCCTCGGCATAAGTCAGAAGCAGTTCATGTACAAATTAATAGGCTACTTGACAAAGGTGTTGAGAGCTCGTTTCCAAAATGTGGAAATCATGCTAAGAATGTAGTATACTTGGTAGGTATACTCATGGTCACAAACTGTAGTGCTGAACGCTCATTTGTAGGAATAGGCTTCGAACAAGTATAGGACGCTTGAGCGACTTTTAGCCACCTTGCAGTGCTGAGCATAGAGATACGTATAATATAGTGTCTTCTATTATAGCATTCGCTCTGGACTTAATACGTTGATTGACGACTTTGCCAATAGAAAAGTGCGAAAAGTCTATAGGCCTATTGGACCTACTGAAATTTAGACCTAACTACAGGTCTAACCGAGTTAGTTAACGTACTATAGCTTCTTCTCTTCCGTATCCGTACTATATAGCTATCTGTTTTTATTTTGGAAGTCTTGCATAACACTACAATAATGCTTTGTCTTTTGTTTTGTTTGTCCGTATCAGTATTAAAAAGGAAAAACTTTAAAAAACGATTAAAGTTTATCCTTTGACTTTGTAATTGAGAAATGATTTAATAGGCCTAACCAATTGATAGAGGCATAATAGAGGTAGGCCTAATGTAAGGTATTAGGGGCCTATAATAGAAGACACTATATTATATTTATCAGTAAAAATTAACGATTTTTTCAATTCATCATCATTATATATTATACTATAGGCCTACCTCACTCATCTCATCCCCATGCATGGGCGTAAAAGCCAACGAACCTGACTTCGTGCAGATAACTCATCGTTATCATCATCATCATCATAATCATCATAACGACGTGTTATGAGTGTACCCTGTGTAGGCCTCTATGCCTATATGGAGTTTAATTGTCTGTCGGAGACAGTAGGCCTACATCAAACAGCAAAAAATATCCGTTGCCGAAAAGGCCCCACAATAATTGGCGCCCATGGGCCCCCACCACCCTAAATCCGGCCCTGACTTGCAAACGCAAAATGAGACATACAACATCCGCGTACACATCTGTAGGATAGGCCTACTAATTGATAGGCCTAATACAAGATGCAAATTAAATCAGAAGTTGAGTGAAGTGACTGAAATAATTATTATTGTCAAAGAAATCATGTACAGGACGAGATAATTAAAAGACTCCCTAAGGTTGTGTCAATTTCTTGGCCAGAAATAATGATTTTTAAATCACATTTTATTGGCTTAAGGGCAATGAAAAAACGACGTTTTGGGAGAGAATAAAAACGAAAAAGCGTTTCTTACAACTATGCAAATTATTGTAGTAGCCTATGTTACTTTAGTTGGGCCTACTTTACTAATCTTTAGAGATTTTGATGTATGGGCGTACTGCATGACAACCTATAGTCAGAAAATAAAACATGTGTGATAGTAGGCCCTAATTAAGATGCTGTACGAGTCCTAGGACATTATAGAAAATGGTCACATAGACCTCTAATAGTAGGCCTACCTATTCTTAGCTGAAATGTCAATGGTAGCCTACTCTGAAAAATATCGGATGCCTTTCTCAGTAAGAACTACCAAGCAGACGATCAAGTTTGGCTTCAAGTTTGACCTCTGCGCCCACTACTCACTCTCGATTTTCACCGTGAGCAATTACACTATATTATTAAGGAGCTTGACAAAATAGGCTATATATCCAGTCGTTTAAATGTTGCTTCACATGCCAACACCTATTGTAGGCTGTCCATTTATAATTTGTGAAAGACGTTTGAGTTCAACAGTTGGCTCATTCGAACAGAATTCCTTTTGGAGAGCGACCCACTTAATTTGGATGAACATACACTGATATTTAAAATTCCACATTTTTGGACAGGGGTCATGAGCAAAATAGGCTGTGCGACCTGCCTTTGCGCCGCCACTGATTACAGCTGAACTAATGTCACGCAATTAGGACTTAAAGCTTTTGGGAAGTCCGATGTGACTCGTCAAGCTGTGTAGGCATGCAGTCAAAGGCTATTCGTATACAGACAAGAAAAACAAAATCTTCGCTTATCTACTTCAAACGGCTGCAATCTGAACATTGTGCCGCATTTACCTGTCCTGCTGGCTCTGACAGTATAGGTCTATTCGTTGGCTTTGACGTCGTCTGCTGAATATCATCATCCATCGACAAGTCATCATCGAGCTCTTCGTCGTCCTCTGGGATTGTTTCCAAGTCGTCATCCTCTGAGCTGTCTTCAAACTCGCCGCTGCCGATCTTAGTGAAGTAGTGCACACCGGCGAATTGCAGCAGCGTGCCAATGACAAACCCGAAGCACATTATGACGAACCAGTCCAACGCAGTTGCGTAGTGAACTTTCGGAAGATCATCTCGTGTGTCCATGCTGGTAGTGGTCAGTGTCAGAACAGTTGTAATTCCTGAAAGCATTAAATAGCACGATAGGCTTATAACTATTGGTTATAGGACTATAATATTATTGGTCATAGGACGATTGGCATGCAGTCAAAGGCTATTCGTATAGGCTACAGACAAGAGAAAACAAAATCTTCGGTCGACTATACATGCATGGTCATTAATTTTGGGCATAATATTTACAAGGATAAATAAGTCAATTATAGCTATAATCGAATATAATATATATACTTATTGAAGATGTTAAAACACTAAATAACATTTACCAGATCATTTATTTAACATGTAGGCCTAGGGCCTAGACCTAATGAAAAGTAAACTCTATTGAATTTCTTGATTTAGGCTACACTAATTAGCCTATATATATTATTGTTATTATTATTATTATTATTAGTTGAGATGCCGTCGTCGTCGTGCCCATCCTCATTGCTGCGGATCGGGGATCAGAGTCGACGACGTCATCCTCCTCCACTGCTTTCTGTTCCTCACACAGTCCACCATCGCCTGGACGCCATCCCCATCCACTCCTCCACATCATCCATCCATCTTCTTCTCGGCCTTCCTCGGGTCCTTTTTCCATCCACATAGCCCTGACATATGAATGCCGGTGTCACGAAATAGAGTATCCCCCCGTATTAAAAGTATCCCCAAAATGAGGAAAAGTTGAAAAAAACACTTACGCGTGCTTTTATTTTTGCAAATTAATTTTCATCTGCTTTGTTTTGAACAATGACACTAACAGGTATGTTTATTCCTACTAGATACTTTGTTTTGCTTTGCTTTTATAGCACTTAAAACGTTTAAAACACTTAAAAACACTCGGAGACACTAAATAAATTCGAGTTGCCTTTCTCTTGGCATTGCTTAGGTCACTTAAAACAATTAGAGTCACTTTAAAATTTGATTAGAGTATAATTGTTTTAATTATACACATTTGTCAAAAAATGGGATAGAATGGTTTATCCCCCCGGATAGTCTAGACCGGTTAATTCCATCCGGGGGGATAGATTAATCCATCTCACCGGATAGCTTTAGGGGGGATACTCCTTTTCGGGACACCGGCAGCTTGTCTGCTCGGATCATTATGTCCGATGTAGTTCAGCTTCTTTGCTCTCACCACCTCCAGCAGGCACCGTTCCGGTTGTATCTCTTCCAGTATAGATTCATTTGTTCTAAATTCCCTCCAGCTGACTCTCAGCATCTTTCTATATGTTGTCATCTCAAATGCTGATATTCTCCTTTTGTCTTCCACCCTTAGCGTCCAATTTTCACAGCCATACAGCGCCACTGGCCACACCAATGACCCCATAAGCCTTAGCTTCAACCCTCTTCCAATTGCTCTATCCTTCCACAGCGCAGTCAAAGACCCCATGGCTGTTCGCGCCATCCCCAGTCTTGCTCTTATTTCCCTGCCTCCATCTCCACTCTCCTCCACTATGGCGCCTAGGTAACGGAACGACTCCACTTGCTCCAAGATTCCTCCATTAGGCCTACATGTGATCACTATCTTCTCTCGATTTCTGCTCACTACCATGACTTTTGTTTTCTTGATATTCATTTCCAGCCCATATTTCTTAGATGTTTCATTCACTCTGTCCATTAGTTGCTGGAGCGCTTCCTTTGATGCAGTGATGAGTACGATATCGTCCACGTATCTCAAGTTTCGTGGCAAATGTCCGTGACCTGGTTGTTACTATTGACAATACTCTTTCCTTCTCTACACATATTGCTAATATTTCTCGGTCCAGCTTCTATCATCATTTACGTGCCATTCGCCGATCTGTCTCTTCGTCGATTTTTTCTTGTATGGTCCATGCCTTCATTTGTTCTCGCATTGACTACTGTAACTCATTACTCATTGGACTACCTAAACTCCGCCTTGCTCCTCTCCAATCGGTACTTAATGCTTCTGCTCGTTTGATTGCTCGTCTCCCTCGTTTCTCTCACATTTCGGCTTTCATGACTGAGCACCTTCACTGGCTTCCTTTGACTACCCGGATTCAATATAAAATTCTTTTTCTCACCTATAAGATGTTTTTGGGTCTAGCGCCTCGCTACCTTTGCGATCTCATTAGGAAGCCTTTCTCAGCTACCATTGGCCGTCCTCTCCGCTCTTTAGACCGTCATGATCTTCTTTTTCCACGATCTCGGACTGCCACAGCCCAACACCGCACCTTTGCCTCTGTCTGCCCTTTACTGTGGAATGGCCTTCCTACTATTATTCGTGCTAAGATTTTATCTGGAGGTTTTACTTTTTCTGCCAGATGTCTTAAGGACTTTCTTTTTCCAGGAGTTCTTCGCACTGGGATCGCCTCTGATTAGGTTGTACTGTGAGAGGCGCTTTATAAATCCAAAAATAGAATAGAATAGAATAGAATAGAATTTGTTGCACATCAATCAGTTTTCCTCAAGACGGTCCTGAATTAATTACTGACCAAGATACAATTAGCAGAAATTGTTACAAATGGTATATAAGCTACACAAACCAAGCAACTGCCAGAACTACCAAACTGAAAAATTGGGTGATGTGTATCATGTGTTTAGCGACTCTGATCACGTGTGCATTGCGAGAGCCGTTGCATAAATTTATCGATAGAGTACAATGCAATACAATAAAATACAATGTAGGCCTATGTATTAATGATCATCTTGATTTACTATGTGTTAATTTTCAAATTTGACAGTCTGAAATTTTTGAGTGATAACACTGGTGAGAAGCCATTCAGTTGTAGGCTACAGATATATAGTATTTGTACAAATATTAACATTAAACCACATTCATTATAATATGGCTGTACCATTTATTAAAACAGTCCATAATAGTCTATTATTAATTTATTATGATAATATAACAGCGAATTTTATTATGGTAGCCTATAGCTATGTATACACTCTAACAGGCCTAGTTAACTACACTGGTAAGCGAGAGCGGCATACGTCTGTTGGTTGCAACGGACTGCGGTTCAAGCACCGGGCTGGGAGTTAACATTCAGATATTTAGATTCGGGCAATCCATAAGCTGCTGCGGAGCGACCTTGGGCAAGTTGCTTACCCATCATTGTCTGTGGGGGAGGCAACGGGAAACCACCTCACTCATCTCATCCCCAGGTGGCGCAAGCCATAGGACCTGCCTTCGGGCAGAAAACCATGATGCAAATATGTAGAGCAACTAAAACCTATTAGGGCTTGCCATTTTGTCAAAGTTTTTTATTGGGGGGGGGGGGGGGGAATTTTTGGGAACCTCAACCTATATAGGTTGAAGTTCCCTAGGCCTAGATGCCTAGATTAAACACGGTCGGGCCATCTATTATACGCACTGCTATGTAAATGATGTTTTTCACTGGGCTCGGGAAGCAAAATGCAACCTTTAGGTGCATGAAGTGTAGCCTACACAGTAACACAGCTGAGCATCTAACTTACCCAGTCCAACTCGATCGGCTGTTGCTTCACGATTCAGCCAAAAGGAAACCCATGAGAGAACGACTATCAGTATGCATGGAACATATACTTGTATGAGGAAATATCCCATATGCCTACTAAGACGGAAAGTGACTCGAAGAGTTGAAAATTCACCTAAAATAATCAAATAGTTAGAATAATTATTAACAAAATAGACAGATTTTAGTGAACAATTAACACACGCATTTTCGTCGTTATCTTCCTCCTCCTCCTTCCCCTCCTCTCCTCGTTCTCATCATCATCAGTTTCTGCATCCACTACTTGGTGATTGTTAGTGATAACCAATTTTCTTACACCTTAAAATATCGAGTGAGACACCGTTCCCAGTGTTGCCACTGAGGTTTCAGAAATAAACCCAGATTTCCTTCCGAAAAAATCCAGAAAAACCCAGACTATTCAAATGAGCTATTTCAGACCCCCCTTATTCAAATTAAGTTGGTTTTTTGCTTTGTTCTTATGAGGATTAACAAAATGTTCGTCCCATGAGTTGAATAAAATGTAATTACAACTTTTAAAATATCAATTGTTAAAGTTGTCAGATACGGACAATAAGCTTAGCACGGGGAAAGGTGTGACCTGAACGATTTTGAGATGTCAAAATGGTTCATTTCTGTGCAGGGCTATTTTCAGGTCATAAATTATTTGTGAATTGACAACGTGAGATCTTGATTGTGGAGTTTAAGATAAAAATTAGTGGAAAAAAATTATTTATGACAACCATTTTACATTGAATTTCACAGAAAGGTACGTGTTGTAAGTACAAATTATCAGCTCACCAAAATAAACCCAGATTTTGCCCAAAAAACCCAGAAACCCAGACGAAGGCCAAAAAACCCAGATCTAGTGGGAAAAACCCAGCTGTGGCATCACTGACCGTTCCGGCCCATAGGCCTAGGCCTATATAAGTAAGTAAGTAAGAATATTCTTTATTTCATCATCATCATTGCTCTCCTCCGTCCGGCCGCGCCGACGATGAGGCCTTTACATGGCGTCTCCACCCTGTTCTGTCCTTGATGATATTCCTCATATCCATGTTCCTTTCTTCCAGATCTTCTCTTATGTTGTCCATCCAAGTTTTCCTCTGGCGCCCTCTGCTTCTCCCTCCCTCCACGTTGCCGTGCAGGGCTGCAGCTGGTAATCTTACAATCGAATAGGCGTCGTTTGCAGGGATTTCTCTGGTTGACGACCTGAATGGCCCCGCCACCTCCATTCCTGCCGGACGCGGATCCTCCCTGCTTCTGCAGAAAGGCCCCGTTAACGTCGTTGCCCACATTTGTCTTAGGTTTCGTCATCATGTAAAAGTTTCTTGGTCTTTTTGCCAGGCGGTGACCATTCCTCTCCTGGTAGGGTAAGGAGGCCGTTGGGTCCTTCTGGACCTCTTCCGCCCTTAGGTGTCCTTTCAGCACCTGCCGCCTGCGTTGGCCAGCCGTTTTCAGGGTTCTTGGTGAGCCTGTCCACCTCGCGTGACGCCCTAGGATCGAGGTTCTTCGGCCGAGGCCTTCTCCCCTGATGGCATAGCCTCACCAAGCGCTCCCCTACTTGGCTGTTCGCCCCCCCCCCCCCACCACGTCGAGGTGCAGGTCGGACTTTGACCACCAGCAAATGCACAGTAGTTTACAGAGGAAATAAATAATCGAAAACATTTAGGCCTATGCAAGGTTATACAACATTTGCATAATAAAACTTCTTTTGTCAAAATAATCAACTCTTGAAAGGATTATGTGGACAAAGTCTCATTCTTTCGCTTCTCATTTTCTTCTCTTCTAAATTCTCATGTGCACTCACGCCTCGATCCGCCTCTCAGTCATCTCACCGCCACTGAAAGAGAAGTGTTACTCTTTAAAAATTTCCTCTGCGAGTTCAGCCCCCTCCCACCCCCCCCCCCCCCCAAAAAACTGAAATCCTGGCGCCGCCGACTTGATCCTCAATCCTCGTGAGTCTGGCTGATAGGCCTACATGTATAAACACCACTTCACAGAAACTCTGCGCGTGCCTCAATGTACAACAATAATCTATTATTTAACTACAATCAGCTCGAGATCTCAGCAAGTCTTCTGGCTCAAGATCTTTCATCTCCTTGACATCTCCATCTCATTTGACGATCACGTTCATCACAGCTTCATTCTTCATCAACTGTCACCATGCATGGTTTGACGCTACTTGCATGCACGTGCTGCATGCTCTACTCTCGTTTCAGTCATGATTATAACAGTAGTCTTCCATCTCCTTCTCTGCAGTGCGTTTGCATGCGGTTCAATAAAGTAATACTTGCTTACATACCGTAGGCTTACTTCAATGCTCGCAACTCTTCTTTCCCACTCTCTTCCAGTGCATGTCCTCTCCTCTTCATCCTCTCTACCCCACAAATAGTTGAAATAGATAGATCTCATTGCAACCTAGCTCGATCGTAATCATAAGCTTAGCCTTCGAACTTTTAGAGCGCTATTCGAAAGCCAAGCACGGGGCACCAACTTGTGATTTCACGAGCGCTGCGTTGAGTCAAAAGGGTTGTCCGCAAGTGTAGGGCCTAGTCCAAAGGAGGTCCGGGACGGTTGTCATAAGATCGGAGGGGGCAGAGCAGCTACCAGGCCTAATTAAGGCGGGTGTCGTCTGGGTCGGAATTAGAAGGTGGAGGATGAGACGAGACAGGGTATGGGTAAGAGTTCTTTAAGAGGTACGTGTGACGTCAATTTCGAATTAAAAGCACGAGGCGTGATGGGTGGAGGAGCATGAGAAGTGAGGAAGGTGATGGTGTGGGATTAGTGATAATGGTGGAGGAACGATGAGCGGAAAATGGACGGAATTCAGGAGGCAGATCATTCCAAAGGCGTGGTGCTGTGTTGGATATGGCTCGGTTGGAGAACTTAAGATGACTTGAGAATCCACCTCTGTTGGCCATCATCTCTACGTCGCAGATGACACACTATCATTGTCCACAAGGTCTTTATCCAGGGTGAGAATTGCCGGAGGGGTTGGGGTTTTAACCCCCAGTCTTTCTTAGAGCCCCATGTTAAAGTATTTTTCACACCCCGATTCCAAGTAGATAATGGTCCAACCCCCCAGTTATTTTTCCACAATTTTTACACTGTCTTTATCCACTTGTAGAGCACAATTACTCAAAGTGGTTAACCTAATATCTCAATGGATGGCGTCCAGGGTCTTCTGCCTCAAAATCCTTCCAAAAATTCATCATCCGAGGCCTTTCTGACGAAATCGGGGTAATCAAGACCTTTCAATACACCTACCCACTAACTCTCCATCCGTCACCTTTATCTTCGATTCCTCTGTCCTCAATCTTGGTATTATTATTTTTATCTACCTTTCTCTTCGCCAACCACAGCTCCAACCTCTCCTGCATCACCATAGCCATAACTGGTTACACTGGTACCAGAACGCCAAAGCATCAGCATATCACTCCTATAATACTCAAATCACTCCATTGGCTAAAATATTCACCTCAAAAAACTCTCACTACACTCTCAAAAGAAACCTTACCACAGGATACTAGATACTATAGGGTTACCGGAGCACCATATGGTATGCAATTTACTCCGGACACATGAAGCAACTGGGAGGCTACTAATTCGTGATCTTCGACGCATCCAGCCCATGCTCGACTTTAAAACTACATCCATCATTGCAACCTGTCTGTCCAGACTCCACTCAGGGGCGGATCCAGGGGGTCCAATCCGGCCATGGCTCCCCCATTTAGAAACGCCCATGTATCGTGGCCCCCCCATTCGGTTTCAGGAAGCTAAAAATTGTGTATATTTACTGATGAAATGGTCTGATTTTCATGAAAATTTGGCCGGATGACTAAAAAAAAGGTCATCAACTTTTTTGGCGGATGAAATTTGATTTTCCTGGAAAAGGTGATCAACTTATTTGGCGGATGAATTGGTATGATTTTCCAGAAAATTTGGCCGGATGACTAAAAAAAAGGTCATCAACTTTTTTGGCGGATACGATTTTTTTTCCCAGACCTGAGGCGAAGAATTTTTTCCCAGACCCAACCCAAGAATTTTTGGCCCCCACCGTCCAAAGTTTCTGTATCCGCCATTGACTCCACTCACTGTCCATTGCCACTCAAAACTCGATTGCCCTTCTCCAATTCAAAGTTTCTCAATACTTATGCCACACAACTCAAGATTCTGCAGTTTATCCAAAACTCAATTAGCTTATAGCCAGAACTGGCACCAGAACGTCAAAGCATCAATTTAACATTCCTATACTCAAATCTAAAAATATTCACCTCAAAATACTGTCATTATAGCCTTCAAGACACCGTTGGTAGGCTACTTGGTGATACGTTAATAACGCCGTCCCTATATTATTAGATATTATTAGTTATTAGATTAGATTGAATGAGTCCAATTAGAGAAGGACTAAAAAACGGACCAGCTCTGTGCTTGTCCATCGCAGCATTTTTACCAAATGAAGTCCTGATAGTTTCATTCGAGGCTGGCGTGTCGATTAGGTCGAACTGAGACAATCTCATGCCCTTTGATGTCTGAATAGATGACGCTTGACCAAACTTCCACACGTACACAACTTGATCTGACGTAAAAGCATCTATAACATTATAACGTTTTTAATTTAATTAGATGAAGGACTACCTCTGCAATGAATTCTTCTGTTGCTAACCTTAAAGCGACCATCTGCAACTCAAAGATTCGTCTCACAAGCGTATAGGCCTACAGTGTATGTGAACGTGCCTGTTATTCGTTGATATCGTGGAACAGCAGCACGTGGTTATAACGGGCATTATTTGCACTCGTGAATAAGCTGGTGCCAGAGCTTGGCTTTCGAGTAGCGCTTTAGAAATGTCGAGTTTACGATTACGATTATGCATATGAGGCAGTTCAAATTGCATGCAATGGGGAACTTCTAGAACAGGTTGAGGCTTTCCGTTATCTGGGAGCATTGCATGATAGACTGGAGACGGTAGCCGTGAAATCAGGGCTAGATTGGGGATGGCTCGGACGGCGATGGAGTCACTGGACTGCTTGTGGAAGGATCGTACGGTCGGTGATTTTGGCAGATTTGCTGAGGAGGAGAGTCATGGAGGCGATGGTATGCACCGTCGGTGGCGTTGTATGGAAGTGAGGCATGGATCCTGATCGAAGGCGGCGGAGAGAACGAGATTGGCGGCTTTTGAGATGACATAATTTATAGAAGAAGGATGCAGGTTGACTAGAGGGAACACAGAACAAATCAAATGCCTCGATTTTGGCAGAGCTGCGACCGAAACAGAGACTGTTGGAGAGGGTGCAGAAAAGGAAACTGCGATACTTCGGACACCTGATGAGGGCGGATAACATATCGACACTACTAATACATGGACGAATCGAGGGAACCAGAGCACGGGGAAGACCAAGGAGGCGCTGGATGGATGATGTCTGTGACTGGACCGGACTATCACCTGTGGACTGCGCCAGACGGGCGCAGGACAGAGAGGAATGGGGGAAGCTGCTGTCGTTCTCTCTGGTCTCCGACCCTCAGGAATGAGGACGGACGGCATAATGCCTATGCAATGTATGCATGGAGCATTCTGTAACTACTATAAATCTGCGAATCAACGCACGTCAAATTTTCAAGACCACTGTCCAGCACGGATACTTGTGAACAAAATTTAACCAAAGTACTTGTAATTGAGACCTGAGTTCATGTACTCGTACTTAAAAATAAGTATCATAGAGTACTTTTCTGCTATAAGGAAACTAGAAAGTTTGGCTCTGAGTAATTCATGGATGTAGTAATTTTCATAGAATATTGCTACATATGATGCTACGTAGCCTACATGACGTTTCATTACAATTTTAATTCTGTTGGGAAGTCTATTTGCCATCGCTAGCTCCAGGCACTAAAAGAAATAGCCTATAGCTACGCTATGCACCTAAACGGAAAATGATTATAGTAGTTAGCAGGCCTATTCTGTGCTTAACATTCTAGTGCAACATCAAAACTTTCATGCGTCGCCAGCAAATAGGCCCAATGACTACAATATTTATTACAATGTTAGAAGTTCTTACAACTTCCGAACTGTAGAGGACAAGACTGTTCATCAACCGGAAAATAATGCAGGTACATTGGACAACTCGCCTTTATCGTCAATCTGCTCAAATAAGAAAGCAACAGAAAATTCCGATATTTAAAATTTCTATCATTATAATCACCATGCATTGCTTTGGTATCTAACCGAAAGGGCGAGAATCAAAATGGCGAGTTCAAAAAGGCGCTGCTTATAAAAGGCGTCTGTTTGAAGGACTGCCAAACAAATTTTTGGACGGCAACGGCCTCTGTTGTCATAAGCAGCAGTTGTCGTTAAAACCTGGATGATCATCCACCATAGATCACCACCGCCGATCAAAAGAGCGCGCTAACAAAAAAAACCGACAATCGAAAAGGCGATCGAAATTCGAGACAGTGAAACCTAGATTAGGTCTAATTATGCAGAGCCGTGTAATTCGTCAGCTACGGGTCATCTCTCGCTCCCTATCACAGGATTCTGCTGCTACGTTTGTTCGTGCTTTTGTCACCAGCCGCTTGGACTTCAGTAGCCTATCTGCTTCTCTTGTCTGGTTGGTTTGCTTCTATTATTGATTCTACGCTCTGCAGCCCGGTTAGCCTAATTGAACGAATCCCTAACTTTGCCAATTTTTTTTAAGCTAGGTATATAGACTATGTAGGCCTAATAGTTTTTGCGACGTTAAATTCGTTGTTTTGCTCCGTCCACCGATTGATACCTGGATAACAAAATTAGGCCTACATGGTCATGGATCATAATTATCGAGTAGGCTACGCTGTTCCGATATGTTTTATAATGTTCCTTTTGCTTGTATCAGAAAACTTGTAACATTAAGTCTAGCCTAGGCCTAGGCCCTATTTGAAAACGCAATAACCTCATTGAGTAAAGTATGGTGCCGTTTCTCATGATGCGCAGAAGTTTATTAGGTTCCGTGATGGTGTGCAAATACGACCCCATCCCATTTAAGAAATAAGTATCAGGCTTCCAGATCTTCTGAAGCATCTTGATGTGAACAGCCATCTCCCGTCGGGTTCCATTGAATTTGAGTCTTCCATCGTCCCACGTCTGACGGAAGTACGTGTCCATCGAATAAGTCTACAAAATTAATCATTATCCTACAATAAACTGTGATTGGTGGAGAAATTGAATGTGGAAATTAACGGTAGCCTAGTCATTCTAAATTGCAGCTACAATAACAAATTAAAATTTATTGAACAGAGTGAATTTCGAGCTAAGGCCTACAGTCATAAAGGAGGCAAACAAAACCCAGAAGCTCATGTTGTAGATTGCTAGAAAAGCACTATATATATATATGTATATATATATATATATATATATAATTCAGGGGCGGATACAGAAATTTTCGAAGGGGGGGGCCAAAATTTTTTGGGCTTGGGTCGGAAAATTTTTCGCTGATCTTTTTTAGTCGTTTGGCCGAAACCAGAGTTTAATTTAGTTCCCTCCTTTGGGGGGGGGGGAGATTGAGGTTTCGGGAGTGGTAAATAATTGACCCTCTGTAGGAAAATCATGAGGCACGTAGCGCCAAGCTAAGCCTACCCCAAGAACGCACAGATTTAAAAATTGGCCGTACATTTTCAGGTGCTAGGAGGAGCTTTCAATCAAAGTTTTTCTATCTTTTGCATAGGCTATTTTTATTTAACTCTGGCTAAGGGGTTTAATTCTTGTGCAAATATCTAAATCTAATCATGTATAAGCCTATGTCTAGGCCTACATGCAATTTGTCAGGAAAAGCTCTAGCTTTATCCTGCAGACCTCAATGGCCAGGATTTTGTGACAGAAATTGAACATTTACCATCGGTAGGCCTATAAAAGGCAAATTTTGGATATGCCCATTGAACCTGTTGAACTCTTAACATAAGCTTATATAACAAATTCTTCGGAGTTATTTCCAAATGTGTGTCAGGTAACGCATGGGCTTACTGTTGACAATTCCATCAGCGGTATACATGTATATCATCTGCAAAGAGATCATTTGGCAAACACAAAATGATAGATTGAAATGTTTGAAGGAATATAATATCTCATTCACATCTTGTGGATTTGGCCAGGTTGACCTTTGAACAATTTGAGTATGATATTGCTAGAACTATTGATTTTTAAACTGTCACAAGAAATTTTTTAGAAAAAGGCCAGGAATGCTCCCTTCTTGAGCAAATAGGTCCATTCAGTTTTTTTAAAAGCATGATCAAATTCTTGTTCGTGAAAGTCGTTTCCAAAGTTTTTATTTCACAATGCAATTGTGCAAGAGGCTTACATTTGAGTCTCAGATTGAAGTGAAGGCACACACTTACAGTGGACAGTTGGTTGATAAAGTTGCATTGCAAAAGTTGCTTGGTAGACTGCATATATAATAATTATATATATATATAACATATATATATAATTATATATATATTATCCATGACATTATGGCTATGTTATGGATGTATGTTATACCTGGCTTAGGGCCATAACCAGAGACTTTCCCGATAAATAATAATAGTGAATAATAGCTATTGTAGGGCTATACTGCATACAGCATACAGCATGCAACACTGCTCCTGTTCATCATCATCATCATCATCATTATCCTTGGGTTAACAACCCGTAGGTGTCCAATGCGCACTTTATCTTTTTCTTCCAAAGTCCGCGGTCCTGCGCAGATCTGCCTAAATTAAGCTGTAAATGTCTTGATTACACCACTCTTTGATGTCATCTATCCACTCTCTGTTTGGTCGTCCTCTTCTTCCATTGTTGCTCCTATTAGCTGTTATTAATGGCAAACAAAAGTATTTTTAAAAGTATTTAATTTATGTATTTATAATATGAAGCACACAATGCTCAAAACATTTCCAAGTTAAAGTATGAATAGACCTCACTGTATTATATTATTTTTAAGACTACAGTAAATAAAATACTTCCCACCACTGAATGAAACATACCTAGTAAGAAATAAATAAGAACAAGAAGTAAACATGTGTGATCATTCACCGCAGTTTCTTGCACATATAGACTAAATTCAAAACTTAACAAGTTTTGCCCCTGAATTTTTTGCATTTGGAAAAAATAAATTAATTCCTAATACTATTGTTAGTGTTAACTTGCTTTGTAATTAATAGTTAGTTGCTATTAGTTATAATTGTGTTTATTGGTGTTAATATTTTTACATTTTACTATGAATATATACACGAATAACATACATTGTATGCCATAAATCATAGTCGGATACTGTTGAAAGATTATTTCTTTTCGTTGCTGTATAAAGTTTATATTAAGACAATGCAATTGTCTGAGAGGCTTAGATTTTAAATACATATATATATTAATTCTCCTGGCCAGGACTGATCCCCTGCAAAAAATCTTTTGGGCGACCATGGATGGGGGGGGGGGCCACGTCCCATGGAGATTTGGAATGGGGGGGGGGCCATGGCCGGATTGGCCCCCCCTGGATCCGCCCCTGTTAATAATTATAGGCCTATTATTATAATCCAAAGAGATTCAGCTAGCCACGGCGCATCACCGATGATGTAGTCTATAGCGGTGGACGTTTGGACCGACGAGACAACCAGATTACCTCGCAGGGCAGTTGCAGAGCAATCGCGACTCTGCGGCGGTCCAACAGAAACTTAGAGCAACGTACTGCAAAGAAAGGCTGAAGTCGTACGTAGGCCTACGTACCATATCAGCCTCGGAAATTGGTCCCATGCTTCTTATGATTAAATCAGCTCGGATTACAGTTGGCGGACCTGAAACAACATTCTAGTGTTGTAATATAATTTTCTTATTATAAGTATAATTTTCCATCATACAGTAATAGGACCTACCTACGAACAGAAAGGTCATAAATTGAGCAATTGCCAGGCTACTATAGGCCTATACACTATCGCGTTTCGGTGCGTGGCGCTGCTATTAAGTGGTGCTGCTATCCCTTAATAGTCTTCGTGCAGGTCTGATAAAAACTTGACTAATTTTATTAAAAGCATGCACGCACATGTTGCTTAGTAGCTGTTCCACCCCTCTGATCCTATGGTAAGTAGGTAACTCGACCCGGACCACCTCGGACTACTCGTACGAACAACGCTTTGACCTTGCAACGCAGCGCTCGTGAATAAGCTGGTGGCCCGCGCTTGGCTTTCAAGTAGCGCTTTAGAAATTTGGAGATTACGATTACGATTGTTTAAAAAAATATTATTTCCCGTCCAACAACAATAAATATTGGATAATAGGTCTAATGTCTTCCAAAGTGCATGAAAATATTGTACAAAATTAATAAAGATAGGCCTACATAAAAATTATGAAGTAGGCTAGTCTATAATTATCAAATCACGAAGTCATGGATATGAAGTTAGTCCTATATGCCTAAGCCTACCAGGACTGTTTTAAGGTATTTTTAGAACTGCACAACCCCTTTTAATTTTCTTTTCCATTCTCCATGGTAAATTACTTCCAATCGGAGTGTAATTAATGACCTTTCCTGCAATTTTTAGCAGTAGGCCTACACAAGTGCTTCTACAGATCCATAATCCATTTAGAAAGTTCTGCACATTTGTGTAGGCTACATCTGCACGCTAAAAAACCTGAAGCCTACTTGTTCGTTTTCAGATTGTTAGGGGCCTACAGAGTTTCCTGAAATTCATCTTACGGGACATTATATAAAAATGTCTTATTCATCTTATCATTAGATTCATTCGTCGTATCGTCGTCGGTGCCTTATTCGTTTCGAACTTTGGCGGCACAAAGGACGATTAATTTTGTCTCCAAGTAGATCTCTGCTGCGCTGCTCGAATCGCCTGCTCCATTGTCATCCCGGTCCATTCTTTCACATCATCGATCCACATCCTACGCGGTCTTCCACGTCTCCTCGAGCTCTTTCCCTCCGTTTCTCCAGTGATTATATCTTTCTCCAGACAATTTTCCTTCCTCATGATGTGACTAAAGTAACTTAACTTCCTCCCTACCAGGGCCATCTTATCCAGTAGGCACAGTATAGGCACTGTGCCTAGGGCCTACGAACTTACCAGGGGCCTACTAAATCCTGAAAAATATATTTAAAAATAAATGCGGCATTTATCGCCCATTGATTTGAGTCACGGGATTTAAATTTATTGTTATTGTTAATTTTCACATCTTCTATAGTTCTTCTACAGTAACTGTAGGCCTACCCAATGGTTTCGGACGACTCGGACGAGTACTATCATCAGACTGCTGCATAGGCAACATAGCCTTACCGACGCTACCGTGGCATATCTGTTCATTTACATCACCTAGGCGGCTAGGCCTATATCACTTTGTTCTGGATTGGCCAGATTGGTCAGTCGGGATTATTTCCGGTACTGAGAGATGGGTTGTGATAGAAGAAGCGAGTGATGTCACTGACATTGTCTTTGTTGCAATTTGTAGGCTATTTAATTAGGCTTATAAACTTATTTGTTTAACGCACCCTTGATATTTTTAGTGCTTCATCTTTCTGTTCCTTTTTCTTTCGTTTCTCAAATCCAGACTCGTGTTTCCTCTTATAGGCCTAACCATCAGACAATTTTAAAAAGAAATTTGTATTAATAATTTAACAATTTATTTAACAATTTAAAAAGCGATTCCATTAGAATTTTGAGTGAAATAGCCTAAAAGCGCCACTAACCAAAAGTCGAAAATTGGAAACTGGAAATAATACATTTAGCGGATATCGAAAAAAATATTTAAAAAAGTAAATTGAGATTTAAAATCAAAACTGAATGCGTTCACAAAACATGGTTCAGCATAATTTCAATAAATAATGTAAATGTGTTGCAATTTGAATTAATACAGAGTTGATTTGGACAGGCCCTAGGGGCCTACGAATAGATTAATATGCAAAAGTGCCTATAGGGCCTACGATGACCATAAGACGGCCCTGCTCCCTACCACCTCTTCCCACAGCCGTTCGCCACCCACCTCCTGTAGCACCTCCTCATTCCTTCTCTTAGCTGTCCACGGTATTCTTAATATTCTTCTGTAAGATGTCGTTTCGAAAGCCTTTATTCTTTTCACTTCACTCTTCCTGTACGTCCACGACTCCGCTCCCTGTTGCAATTGGCCATAGGCTATTAGTGTCCTCAACAGTCGCAGTTTAGTTGGTATGGTGATGCCTCTGTTTTTCCATACCGTACTCATGCCTGACAATACTCCCTTCGCCATTCCCAGTCTTAATTGCCCTTATACCCTCCTCACATCTTCCATCTACAGTTATTTGGGCTCCTATAGATACTGCATCTTATCTACCTGTTGCAACACAACTCCCTCTACATAAATTTCACTAGTCATCACTTTCGTTTTTCCTTTGTTACATATCAATCCATAGTTCTTCATTATTAGGCCTACATGTTATTTAATGTAGCGTTTAATAGCGTAGGGGAGAGCGGGGCATAACGGGATACTTAAGGCATTTTGAAGTTTTCATCATATAATTAATAAGAAATCAGGACTTTTTTGTACTCACATTGTGCAGGCATATAATTATAACGTACAACATGGACTAGAATAGTCTACTTAAGCATCAACCACATAGACGATACAAATTTTTTACCAACAGGTCCCAAAATTCCGTTATGCCCCACCACCCGGGGCAAAATGGGATTCCTATACCATTATGCCCCATAACATGCAATTTTCTATGATTTCCAAAAAGTGCCACATATTTTTTATTGTTGCTTGTTTTATAATCTAAACAATGATCGAGACGTGAGGGAGTAATAAGAATTCACGAAATATTACAATATAAAGAATATGGGGGAAAATTGCTTTAGCGCCACAGTTTGGGGCAAAATGGGATATATGTATCCCATTATGCCCCAATTTGCCCCAAAATTGTAAATCCGCCATTTTGAAACAAAACACTGAACTTGTACAAATTTTCATATGGAATATGTGACCTTATATATAACCCTACACATGGATGGCATAACTTAAATTTAATATAGCTCCAGTGTTTCTAGACTATTTTTTGAATAATGGACGTACCTTACTTGGGAGAGCATGAAAATCAATTTTTCATCATAAAAACTGCAAGACGCATCAAAATCGTAAATGCTTTTGTCCTTCACCTTCAAATATGCTTTACTTCAGATGGATATTTTTTTCGTATTTTAAAAGTAAGTAAGATCGACAATAATGAAGTTTCCCGTTATACCTTGACATCCCATTATGCCCCGCTCTCCCCTACGTATAGGTTGGCAATAGGCGTAGGCTATATGCTATAATTAATATAGCCTATATATATATATATATATATATATATATATATATATAAAATTTTATACTAGCCTAACCTCCAAAACCAGGTCGTTTCCTGTTGTCATAACCGTCCAGCAGTTGGTTGAGCAGCTGAGTAGCATTGCTTTGGAGCGTCGTTCGTTGGGATTCGGCGTATCCTCCTCTTAAGAGCAGTAGACATCCGCCGCCGCACAGAATCCTCAGAGCAACTGATAGCATGAGTTGATTCATTCTTCTCCTATTATAATACGTAGGCCTACATGATCATTATAATTAGGCCTATAGGTTCGTTCACCGTTTTCAAAATGCGCTGGCTCCGTAACGGCTTCATATTTCTTAATAATATTTTGTCAGTGTACACATGAGTCAAATGTATTATCATCATCATCATCATTCATCGCCTACTCCCAAGGCTATAGCTAGGGGGTGTTTTGGGTGTTTGAACACCCCCGAAATGGAAAATGTAAGAAATAATATATCGCATTTAGGCTACTAGCACATGATGTGAAAACCATGAAATAAAACCATGAAAACACCCCCGAAATGAAAAATGTAAAATATAATAGAATGCTTTCACATATTATATGCATATATTGATCATATATATTGATCACATATATTGATCATAATATTATGCTATCACATATACACGGTGATTCATTAAAAAACGTCCCATACATATTTCACTGTAAAACGATCCGTCAAATGTCATGCTATGTGAAAGAAATTTTAAAGGAAGACAGAGGAGTTATTTCTAAACATTCGGAAAGTTAAAGTTTATGTTCAAATTGACCCCTTTGGCAGCTACGCATGCGCGAAGACGACTGTTTGACTGATTCATCAATGACGCGCTGATCCATCTTGTCCCATGCCTCCACAATTCGACTTCGCAACTCACTGACATCACATATTCGAGATCTGTAGACCTTCTCTTGCATGACACTCCATATCTTATAGTCCACTGGATTTAAATCAGGGTTGTTGGGTGGCCACAAAGTAGGCGGGATCAATTCAGATGTTTCAGTTTCCAGTAACGCAACGTACAGTGTCCCGTGCTCTGTGCGCAGGAGCGCTATCCTGCTGGAAGATGAAATAGGCCTACTCATCGGTAATGTCACGAATGTCTCGTAAAAGGCCATGTTTTAGTAGAACATCACTGTAATATTGTCCATTGATCTTAACGACCGGTTCGATTAAATGGATATGTTCGTACGACCGTGTGCAGAGACAGATACCATAAAGGATTTTCTGAAAATTGGTCGATTCCGCAAAAGACAATAATTATACTGGAACGTCCCTCTTCTGTGTACCGGCAGATGCGTGATTGTGAACATTCTGATTGTTATTGAGTGATGCCACAGTAAACAATTTCTCACTAGGAGGCTAAACCAGATGAAATTGACCAGGTATGCATGATACAACCCCAGTGACTGACAGGAATGTTGAAATCTTGCTTATTTCTCGAGATTATCGTGACGTCATTAGTTTCGTCATCTCCGCAACCAATCGAGCTTATTCTATGAAAATAGCCTAACAGGATTTGTAGAGGAGAGAATTTGCAACAATCCCTGAAAATCTCAATAATGAATCTGCATTACTTCAGAAGTTACAGCTGCGCAAAAACAGTTTTTCATTTTTTCGAATTTCCGCAGAATCACTTTCCAATACCTGTGATTTCTTTAAGATTTTTTTGCAAATTTCAACACATAAAGTGATGATGATGTCTTATGACCTCACTAAGAGCTGTAAATAAGCTGTTTATGAAGCAATCTGTTAGTATTAGGTGATATTTTATATATTAAGGTCTCAATTTGTGAATCCGTACTGAACGTCATGGGCAAAGTTTCTGCAGATGATAAAGTGGGAACTCGGGCGTTGCGTGATCAGAGGCTGGGGTATTGCAAGATCATAGCAAAATACCAAGTGAAAAGTGGAGCCTGAGCACATTGATGGCTATCTGTAGACGTGATTATGTAGCAAAAGTCAGATGTCGAAAGAGAGACAGAAAGACAGTGGTCGTTTGGTCTGACGGAAAAAAGCGCGATGTTCACGAAATTCGCTTGGTAGTCGCAAAGGTAAAGTTTGCAAAGCACATCATGGTTTCGGCGTCAAATCTGCTGGCGTGTGTTACGGCTGCAAGGAAAGACTGCACTTTATCCCATTCAGTTGGCTAAATGTCAAACTTACCGTTGAACTCTGTTACCCAGACTCATTGAACACTGAAGGCATGTTCTAACATTTGGTTTATTTTCCAGCACGGCAGGGTTGATTATGATGATGCTATCTTATTGCCATCAACTGCGGTAAATATATTGGCACAGGTGAATGACCATCAAACTCGCCAGACCTTAACCCTTTTGTTTATTACGACTGGGAAGCTATGCTGGAACGATGCAAGACATTTCATCCCAAGTTGGAGAACATTGGCTAACTGAAGGAAGTCTTGCTGGTAATGTGGGGTCAGTTGCCGGAGGAGTCGATCAACAAGCCCATACCGAGTTTCACAAAAAGAATTCGAGCTCGTATTAAAGCAGGGAATGTACACTACCATCATACTTTACAATAAACTGTAAAACGGATTTCCGAGGTGGTAGTGAAAGGTGATATTTTGACATGGAAATCAACAAATGACGTTAATTTTTCCGCGGAAATTCGAAAAAACGGAATTGAAAGTTTAAACAACTGTAACTTTTGCAAACATGAAAATTTTAAAGTGAAACTTTTAGGGATTGTTGGAAATTCATTCCCCTACAAATTGGAAAATTTTCGTAGAAAAATATCAATGGGTTGCGAAGATATTGCATTTTATCCGGTGGGGTATTTTATTTGGAGCCACCCTGTATATATAGCCTAATGGAAAAAAAGCATGAAATTAGGCAAAAGATGGTAAGGAAGCCGTTTCCGACGACTAAAAAAAAGGTCGTCAGAAATTCTCCCCAGAAACCCCCCCCCCCAATCAAATCCTGGCTAGGCCTACGGCCTTGCCTACTCCACCAATGGGAGCGTTGCACAATGAGTTTATTAAATTTGTCCAAAGTGTGCGATTCCCAGCAACAGTGATGGCCATGTTCAAGTCCATGCCCAGCCCTTCTAAGTCTTCGTCTATCATCACGAGCCAGGTAGATCTAGGTCGCCCTATCAATATAAATATAGGCCTACTGCATGGTACAAATTTCATTATGATCCGGTCCGTTTTTGCCATTATTATTTTAATGTAAAGACGCCCAGTTTTTGCGAATAATTGAGTGGTAAAAGTGTTCTGGAGTGAGCAGTGGGAACGTTATAAATATGTGAAGAGTGGGAACGCTAAATGTGTGAAGAGTGGGAACGCTAAATGTGTGAACAGTGGGAACGCTGAAGTTTTATTGGCACTCACGTGCACATGTGTTCCAGCGTTCAGAGCAGTGGAAACGCCGTTCCCACCCACTTTAACCCTGGCTAATATCATCGTTACTAGCATTTGAAAGACACGTAGGCTAGCATATAAGCAAGGCATGCTTATATGCACTCTAGAATATGAGATTCTTACCTGGTTAAATCTGCTGCAGGTCGTTGTGAAGGCCTAGACAAAATTAACAGCACGGTTTCTGATTCTGTATAATCCGTTGATCGGCTCAGCCTCATTGATTCAGAGATGCGGAAACCTGGACACAGATGGCATTATAGGCAGCTTACAGTAGCAGCTGCTGCTTATGCTTGTAATATTTGACGATGTCATCGGAGATCATGCATCTGCAAGTCCATAGGCTATAGCCGCTATTAGCCTATAACGACTACTGAACGCTCAGAATGCCAATATTATTGACTTATGACACGTGGCTTTGAAACAGAAGTTGGCGGACACCGACAATCTCATTCAAAAGCAGTAGCCTACAAATGGATACCCTATATAGGGCCTCAGTTTTTTAATTAGGCTAAAACTATAGTCAATACCGTAAGATTGAACTCTCTCATATAGGCCTAGGCCTATTCATCGAGATCCTGAGTGGACGAGTGGGTTGGTAGCCCGCGATCGCCACGCCGGCGGCTCGGTTTCGATTCCCGGTCGGTCGGTTTATCAGAGATTATTTTCTCGGATATTTACTGCGGATGGCTCGGTCGCAATGTAAACGTGGAGTGAGAGGTTGCAGGCCTAGGTCTACTCTGCCTCCGACACTAGTCATCTTCGAAATGAAAAAGTCTCGTTAAGCCCGAAGTATTATTAGCCTAGGCCTATCATTATTATGGCCTACATAGTAGCACGGTCGTTAGGCCTACTATTATGACTAGAGCCCGTACTTTATTTCAATTTGTTCTAACTTTCTCTCATAAAGCCTAAAGATAATTTAGTTGCCGGTGATTGCTTTGCCTATAGGAGCCCAGAATTTCTCTCGCCGGTAATGATCAGAGACGGTGAGATAGTCCGCTCGAGCAGTGGCGTAGCAAGGTCTTGGGGGCCCCTGTGCAGAGCTTAGGTGGTGGGCCCCTTAAATGCTTGAAACCCCCCATTCGATTTCAAACAACAAAGCTGTGCAAAACGCCTGGTTCCTTTACGAAATTTGAATATTTCACACCAAATTTAAATGACAATAAACTAGCCACATTTTTTATTATTTTAACAAATTTATCTAATGAAACATATTCTTCTCCATATCAACAGAGAAAAATTGAACTAGAATACCATACAAAAGTAGACCTAATCACAAAATTGCTTCATCTCCTGAAGTAGGCTATCAATCATCAATTACCCATAGGTTTTACTGAAATTCCCCAAGCTATTGGGTTTGTTGACTAGAAGAGCGGAAAAATGTAACTAATTTGGCAAGTGTGAAATGACTCAATCAAGTCTACGGCTAACCTACTATACGGGGGTCTAAATTCGAAATGCTAAAATGCTCGTTTGAGCGCTTTCTCTTGTGCAAAAATATCCACCACTTTTGAGGTTTCAAGCCTGAATCCATTGGTGATGTAACTGCTACCGTAGCCTCTGAAGTTCGAGACCTACTCGGCTCAGTGTCAATATCCATGTCAACCACCACCTCTGCACTGATCAAACCGAAGATCGATTCTGCCCCATGTCTGATGTAGCCATATCGGTGCAAGTTCGCTCTCCGCAGTCATCATAAATGAGGGAATTTTATTCATTTTGGCGGTCTTCTTCACCGTTCTTCTCGTGCTTGTCGCTTAGCAGGTAGCAGCGCCACTTAAATAAGACTTAGGCATAACTTGGAGGACAGAAAGAGTGCGGTACGAGAGTTTAAAAATATACAATTTCCAAGTATGCCTAGATATAATTATTTGTAATAAGGTATCCTAATCATTATCATGGACATTCCGGCTGAAACCAAAAAAATTGCTGGGTGTGTAACTGTGTATACTCGTATATACTGTAGATTTAGGTTTGAATACATTCTGAATATCCTTAAAGTAAAAAATTGACTCTGACCCCGGGGGGCCCCTGACAGACGGGGGCCCTCGTGCACTGCACAGGTTGCACGCCCTATTGCTACGCCACTGCGCTCGAGTTTTGCAAGGAGCAAAGTGAGCAATTCTAATAATTTATGAACTAAACAAATAAAATCACTAGGCCTATATGATCTGGCCTGATCTCGCCAGGCAATAGGCTATAGGCGCAACCACCCTATGAGACCCACGTACGGGACGCGTTTCCCAACTTATGAGAGGCTTGTGGCGGTGAAGAGTCCCAACTTCAGAATAGGGGTTTGGGACGTTGACGGTCAACGGTCCCTCCCAACTTTTGCCACCGAATGCTGCTAATAGCCATTTCAATATACAGGGTGCGCCAAAAAAGAACCCCAGCTTTTTTGCCAATATCTTGGCCAAAAGTAAGAATTTCGATATGAAATTTTACAGTCTTATAGACAATTTATATTTAAACAGGATGGCTAGATTTCATTAAAATATTTCAAACAGAACAAAAGTTATACCACTTTTAGTGAAGCCACTTGAATCATTGCCTTGATGAAAGGCTTTGAATATTGGCCATGGCACATGTAGGGCCTAGGTGAGAAGTATAGGTGGGTATTGCTTTAATTTATGTTAGGCGAAGTGAAAGTACAGCCTTTGGTCCACGCCGCACGCTAATGTCGGCGCGCATTTGACCCGTGCGCGCTTTTGTCGGCGCGCTTTTGTCCTGCGCAGTGCACGCTTTTGACTGGACACCAAATTCATCATTATGCCTATAGTGTTTTTGATAGTGGTAATTTTCAATGTCATGTAATGCCATCGAAGCAAAGACCTCTTGGTAGACAAGACAACCACTCCAGTGGATTCGTCACACTCATAGGCTACGGGAGATTTCAGCAGTGGGGGGGGGGGGCCAAAAATTGAACTTCTGCCCGAAAATATATCCGTCAAACCGTAAAAAAAGTTAACGATCTTTTTTTAGTCGTCATTCGGTCTGTCTTTGCCCGAAAAACCGGACTTGCCCGAAAGTGGGGGGGGGGGGGAATTGCCCCCTCTGCACCCCCGCCTCGTACGCCTATGGTCACACTAATACAACTCATGTAAAGACTTCACACTGGGAGGGATCTGGTGCATCCAAAAATCATTAAAAATAAGATTTTTTCCAAATGGGAAAAAACTGTTGTTTCAATGTGCTTAAAAGAGATTTATTCATCCTATTCTGTCAAAAAACGAAAAAATTTATGTTCTCATCACATTTTGGTCATTATCTCAGAAGCGTGCAAAGCGACATACGCCTGATTTTGGTAAGATGAGTCATGTGTAACATTGTAATGGCACATAGATTTTAGAAAAAGTCATAACAGAGCTTTTTCATTATTACAAAAAAGTAATTCCAACTTTTCAATGTAAACAAATTCAAGTTCTGATTTCTGAAGGCCGCCACAGACTGCAAACAAGGCTTCACCTCTGATTTATACGAAACTCACTCAATTTCAGCTTTTATTTATTAAGCTATGATTGTGCCTAATAAAAAAATTATGTCATAGGTTTTGTAGTATAATTATTGTGCGACCTGGTGGTGGAGCGCTCACGGAGCGGAAGGTTGCGGGTTCGACTCCGGGTAACGACCTTGGGCAAGTTGTTCATGCACACGTGCCTCTGTCACCAAGCAGTATAATTTGGTACCGGTGTAAGCTGGGAAGTAAACAGCAAGTCCTGCGATACACTGGCCCCGTGTCCAGGACCTTGGGATTGGTCCATTGCTGGCTCAGGGCTATGGAAAAGGAGATGAGCGCCTCCCTATGTTCCTCATGGAACGGGATGGGACTTCACTTTTTTTACTTTGTAGTATATTGGTAATTTCTTGATGTTCACAATATTTCAAAATTACGATTATTTGGCACAGTGGACATTTGTAATCAGATCTAGTCATGCTTAGGCATCTCTTCCCTAGTAAGGTGACACACATGCAGAGAAGTGGCACAAAAAATAAAATTGCAGATAGTGGACCTCTGGGCAGGTGCCGTGTAGCACCTGCTTAAATCCGACCCTCCGCATATACCGCTGCACAGAAGCTTTGCTATGGCTTTCTGGAATAAGTTACCTATTAGTCTCCGTAATGAACTTCTTTGTCTTTCTTTGCCCCTTTTCCGCAAGCGTTTGAAAACCATTCTCTTTGATTATGGTTTGGTGTCAGGACGGGAGCGCCTCTGAGGAGTTCTCTTGAAGGGGCGATATATAAATGTACGATTACAATTACAATTACCGGTATGTATAAGCACTTGTAATAGCGCCCCTTCAAGATTTATCATCAGAGGTGCTCCTGATTACAACATGAACCCTCAACCGAAGTTTCACGCCGAAAGACAAGAGCAACTGTGAGTAAAGGACTTGCCCAGGATCCCTACGTGGTGGCTTGAGGTGGATTCGAACCCGCAATCTTCTGGCTACAAGGCACCGAAAATACCCCTACACCACTGCACCCCACAGTATAACTTACTGACTTGGAAAGGGCAAACCAAAGTTTGTTTCAGAACTATACCTGACAAATTTCACCATCTGTACTTGTATTCAAATAAGTAAGTAAAAGTAAGTATATACTTTAATGAACCGCCTGCAAATGCACTGCGGGAAAATCATGCAATCAGTTATGAAAAAAGTGAATATATATACATATACATAATTATATACACATAACTAAATAATCAATAGGCCTAATAAAGTCAGTGAAAAAATGCAGTTATTTTAAGTGTTACATAAAGTCGGCTAAATAGCCAAATAAACTAGGGCTGTTGTTCGATTAAAAATTTTAATCGAAATTAATCGTGCGATTAATTTTTTTAATCGCAATTAACGGCAAATTAATTGCAATACATTTTCGTCAAATAGCCTATATTAATCTTAGTATTTTCTAAGGACCACTGAAGCATAAAACGTTCATGACTAAATGCATTTTTTCTATTGCAAACCTATTCAATAACCTTTGGCTTAGGCCTATTGAATTTCTGCATTTAGTTTATTGAACAGTTTTGTATGAGAGACAGAATTGAAACACTGCATGTTCAAATCAGTCAACTGCTCAAATTCCGGTAATTTTTTTATTTGAGCCACCTTTAATTAAAATGATATAGACCTAAATGTGAAAATTAGACAACCGTTTTTTGAATATCAAAATTAATAATTTATTCAGCCAATTGTATAGGCAGACCAGTTTATTTACATTGGTCGGTTCAAGGGATGCTCTTATTAATTTAACAATTATAGTAGGTCTACTACAATGTATATTGAACCTCATTATGTAATCACAATTTTTCACAAGAGGTTGCGGTTATTGCCAAACCTCGTCTCAGTTCCTTCTGTAGGCCTAAACATTTATCATTTGAAACCTGGATCCATTGGTCTTGCCATCTCATGGGGTTAAATCAATGTAGTCTGATGGAGGTGAGAATACAACCTTAGTGGACGATGCGATGCGGCTGTCGGCCGATGTCGACGGCTCATCGTTAGCGTTTAACGCATGTTTTGGTTCGCATGCAGGTGATAATTTTGAGCAACGAATTCCTACGATAATACTCAAATTCTTTTCTGGAAGATTTGCCAAAGAATGCATCACTAGCTTTACGTTTAAAACAAGTTTTCCTGCCTCTGATTCCATTTTAATCAGATCTAATTAACGCGAACGATTAATGCGTTAAAAATTCTAATCGCAAATTTTTTTAGCGCGTTAATCGCACGCGTTAACGCGATTAAATCAACAGCCCTAAAATAAACATATCGATAGTCATTTATATATCATACGAGTAATAAAGCCTCTCCTAGTTAATGTGTCAGCATATGGGATCTCTCGATTGTGTGATCGAGGGCGGAGGGAGTAGGTAACATTCTTTATAGAATAATAACACAAGCAACTTAGTTTTAATAAACTAAAACTTTGTTACATATCTTGAATATCTTTGGAGCATCAAAGCATCAGAAAAATTGGTGCTGACAGCAATGTTTACACTAATTTTGTATTTTATATTTGAAAACTGCGGTATACTAAAACTTTTTACTGTAGCACTGCGCAAACATGATTAATTACTAAGTTTTGTGACATCTCTGACAAGTAACAAAATAATGTCATAAAAGTTTACCATTGACCTTTGAGGTTTATTTTTGAAAAACATCACAAAGATCCAAAATGCTTTGATGCTGAGTTGTCTTTTGTGATCTCGGATAACTTAGACTTAGTGCAAAATTACATTACAGTTACGGTACTGCCATGGATCATAAGATCGCTACATTTGGACATGCAGGTCATAAGAATGTCCAAATACCACAAAGCCTTTTAAAATAAATCAAAAGTTACGGAGATTATTGTAAAGCTTTATGCATAGAACAAGCAAAATGCTGGACATCCATCCGTCATTAATCCTATATTATTTGTCTTAATTATCTAGTAATGTCCAAAGCTTCATAGCATTCTTGCGATACAAACGTGACTGAGAGCCAATAAACAGAGTCGTCTCTGGTCGTGGATGATCACGAAGAACACAGAAACACTGACGAATGTGTTCCTCAAAGTAAGGAGGTTCTTGCTCAGGTGAAGTGGAAAAATTCTGTAAAAGTAATGGAAAAGCAAAGGTTTACCCATAATTATCTCTCTATAAATACTACTTCCAAATTCTATACTATGACGACCAATGTTTTTCTGTAATTTTTTACCACATACAATTCAGCTTCTCTAATCTTCCTTTTACAAAACTTAATTAGCTAAAGACATCTTTAAAACATTTATTTTACCGTACAATACAATTTATTTTTCTTAAACATCGTGTCATGTCACTTTACCATCGTCACTTCGCGACGGTTGGCTGCATGAATGGACCAACGCATTCCAACATGATCTGTCCTTTACAGTACTCAATAGATTCGCTCCCGATAGTCCAGTCCATGACATGTTATCGAGCCAGTCTACCACGGCTACGAATACCCTCCATCAGTCCCGTCATAACACTACTCTCAATACTATCCTGCTGTCGCATGATGTCACCAGAGTAACGTAATTTCAGGGTTTTGACATGACCTAATAACTCGCTTTTTCAATCAATCAATCATAATTTATATAGCACCCCTTGAACGTACCTGCTCAGAGGCGCTCCAATATTTGTCCCTGCTCATTTGTACACTCGTTCGTTAGTCAGCATTTCTGTCCATGAAATACGGAGTAGTTTCCTAATGCACTTGTTTTCAAAAGCCTATTCGAGTCTTTCTTCCTCAAACATCATATTGCTAGCCAAATTTGTTTAACTATTATGGTTTACAGTTTAGGTCTGAACAATCTAATCTAATCTAACTCTAATCAAATGTGAACATTTGTAAAGTGCTTCTTACAGCAGAGCTATTTAGCATGACAGGCCCATGAAAAGAGAAAGGTCTTCAAGCAGCAAAGAGCTGCAGGTGAATTCTGCTATGAATTTCAGAGGGTAGGTGATTCCACATTGAGGGATCCACAATAGCAAAAGCTGGGTTAATGAGGTTTGGAACCAAGACGAAACCAGATGAAGATGGTCAGCAGAACGAAGATCGTGCAGAGATCAGCTTGCACAACAAGTCACAGAAGTATTTACATGTAGTCACTAAGTTTAAACAGAATTACATTATAATGTAATTATATGTCATTGAAGAACTATTATAGGATAATGCAGGGCTATAAATAGATTTATGTGGACATCATCATCATCATCATCATCATCTCAGTCCATAGGCACAATGCCCGTTGGTGTCGATCGCATGTTTCACCATCATCCTCCATTTGTCGCGTTCTTGTGCCAGCCAGCTCAGTTTTTGTATGTCCATTTCGCACCAGTCTCTGACGTCGTCCAGCCATTCCCTGCTTGGTCTCCCTCTGACCCCTGTGCCGTCAATTACCCCGAACATAGTTTGCTTCACCAGTCTGCTGTTGTCCATTCTGCACACATGTCCAAAAAAGTTGAGCTTCCTCTCTATTATCACTTGTTCATGATGTGGACATCATAGATTTTATAAATATATTTTCATATGTATATATTTTGTCAAGAATCCTGCCCCCCCCGCCATAATTCAGACTCACTAAAAGATCTCTACCTGTTAGAGATCATCAGGCTAAAGCTGGAAAACCATTACACAATCTCTTCAGAAGATCACAACGACTTTGTTTCTTTTTATAATTAAGTTCAGAAAGAGTATGTCTACTTTTATTGCCTAGTCTTAGAAAGCCTTACACTGCGAATGACTTGATCTGGTGCATTCGCATACTGCGCCAACCAAGGACTTGGAGACCAGTGAAAAGGACCAATGGTTAGCAGACCATCTTTAAATATATCAGTCACCTACAACAGATAGAAGCAGTTTAAAACTATTCACATACAAATTCAAAATTATTTCACACGATCTGAAATCTAGTACAGTACATATTCATCTACAAGTCAACATTGAAAATAAGCAGGGCCGTAGCAAGCAATAATTGTGACAATCGCAAATCTACCATACAACCCAACCACCCACCCACCCCAGGTCAATTTAACCCATAACAACCGAACATGTTATCTCAAACAATATTATAATATATAACGTGCGTTCTCTATGAAACGTAAGTAATAAGTTCAGTGCTGTACATACGAAGTCATCAATAAATAATTACCGGTATGTAAAAGAAATGATAAATCATAAAAAAGTTAACTGCAAAACAGAAGTCATGGAATGACCTTCCACTGCAACTCATAGGAGAGGATTTCATTTGCATCTCTTTGCTGCTTAACATCGTTTCTCTCTTCATGGGTCTGTCATGCTGAGAATGATTTTGAATGGCTCTGCTATGAGAATCGTTTCAAATGTTCAATGTTCGTATTAGATTTAGATCAGATTAGATCATAGATATAAAAAACGATGGAAACGGAATAAAAATCTGAAAAAGGTAATTTTATTTGAAAAAATAAAAAACGGAGAAAAAAAACCGAAATGGAAAATAATTTGACTTTGTCACATCTTAAACTGCATTTTACACTTAAAAACCTTGTTTATGCAATTTTTAAAAATCTTAATCAGCAAATAACACAATTTTATTAGTAGGCCAAAATTAATTATAAGTGACAATAATCTTGCCTTGCCTTGCCTTCAACCTTCCTCAATACGAGGGTTGGTTGCATTTTGGACAATTCTTCTCCATTCTCTCATGTCTTCGGTTGCTCTCAACAATTTCTCTGTTGATAATCCCGTCCATTCACACATGTTGTCCCCACCACCTCTTCCTAGGTCTTCCTCTTGATCTTGCTCCCGGTACCGTTCCTTGCATAATTTCCTTCTCTAAACAATCTCCATACTTCATCATGATGTGCCGAAGTATGACATCTTCCTTCCTTTGATAGATTCAAGTAGGCTCCTTTCTACACCAGCCGTCTCCGGTACCCATTCATTTGTTTTTTTCTCAGTCCATGATATTCCGAGAATTTTTCTTATAATCTAGAACAGTTATATGTTTCCTATAACTTTGGTTTAATAAGAAATTGAGAAAAAATTAAAGGTATTGAAATATTTTCCAATTTAAATTGCAAACATAAGTCCGCATAAGTTCATGCTGATCGACATAACGCAATTAAACATAATCAGAAGAAAATACTCTAGATATGCACTAAACTATATATTTTGTCTAAAATTGATACTTATATAGGCCTAAGAAGTTTATATAAAAACCTCTACTAAATTTAATTTCTTGTTGGAACCTACTAC
Organism: Lumbricus rubellus; assembly: GCA_945859605.1. Classification (NCBI taxonomy): domain Eukaryota; kingdom Metazoa; phylum Annelida; class Clitellata; order Crassiclitellata; family Lumbricidae; genus Lumbricus; species Lumbricus rubellus. The sequence continues at coordinate 35,373,707 of OX243815.1, read as the reverse complement.
ATGTGTTTCTCAAATGATGACGTTTAACAATTGAAGGGCTTGGAGCAATAACAAGGTATGTCGACATACCTATGTCTTGCGAAACAGTATGCAAGCGTGTCCGTAAGACAGTAATCTATCTACCCTGTGAATTTTGCACAGATCTGAATATATTTGAGTGTCATTTCGCAAAACAAAGTTATGTCGACATAATATGTTATTGTTCCCCAGCATATTTCGTCCATATCTCTACTGCAATATCCCGGTATGACGACATACATTGTCTTGCTTCTTTTCAAACTTTCTATTTAAGCCAATGCAATAATGAGGTTTGTTGACATAACTTACAATCTGCATGCTAAATCATGCACAATTCACGTCTGTGTAATAGAAACAGTTTGGTGCAATAACAAGGTATGTCGACTTATACCACATAATATGTGTGGTATTGCAGATGCTAGAAAACACTTTGTCGACATAACCTGTTATTGCACCAGAAATGATACTGATGACTGTGTGTTCGCGATGCAATAACCAGATATGAAGCAAAATGTGTAAATAATAATAATAATTTCATCTTTCGCATTGAAAAATTTACAAATTTTGTTTAAAACAATTTTAAGGTACATATTGCTCAAAACAGCTTGTTGATATGTCGTAAAAATGGCTTAGATAGAGCAGTTTGAAGTGGTAAATCTTTGAAGTCGATTTCCCAACATTCATGATTTTCGACATACCTTGTTATTGCTCCAAGCCCTTCAATTGTATAACAACATTAGTTAGCGGAATCCTTGAGAGTGCGGTGAAAACGTAAGAAATATGAGACCAAAAAATTAAAATTAAAAAACAGACAGTAAATAAATTAATAAAGTGTTACGTGTATGCTCGTGGCGTGAGGAGCAATCACTTACATAAAATTTAAAATAAAATAAAATATATAAAAAACGAAAAAAACGCTTTATATATTTTTTAGATAAGCTTGTACATTCATTCATTCATTCAATGCATTTTACAGCGCCCCATAAAGAAATGTAATCAGAGGCGCTCCAGCCCAGCCACGGCGAAAAAAAAAAGACTTGAGAGATTTATGAAAGAAAGTTTGACTGGTCAGATGTAGTAAATGAAGCTTTGATGAAAGTTCATTTCAGATTGACGACCCTATAGCTGAACAAGCTCGGCGTTGCCTGGCAGCTATGCGACCCCGTGGAACTAGGAGTTGTCCCTTCATAGCAGAGTGAAGAGTCTGACACACTTCAACGTCCGAGGCTGGGCGACAGAGATTGCGTAGAAAAGATGGAGTGCAACCAAGAATGCAACCAAGAATGCAACGTGAAACCAGAGCAGCAATTTGATACGAGACACGTTGGGCTATAGGCAACCAGTGCAACACATCATGCATGTAGGCAGAGACAGAGAAGAATTTGGGAATTCATCCAATGAGCTGAGCAGTGGAGCGCAGAATCCAATCTAATCATCCCAGAACCCCAAGGGGAAGGTCAACAAGGATCGAGCAACAGTGGTCAATTCGACTAGTTACAATGACATGTACAAGCACAACTCGCTCGTCATGAGAAGGAGAGCTCATTTTAACAACTCACCTCATCAATAATTGTAAAGTTAGCAGCTGATCGGATATGAGCATCAGGACCTTTGCCCAGGAAGCTTGCTGGAAATATTTCACCGGTTCGAACGCGTATCCCTGAAAAGGTAATTGATTTCAAGAACCTTAACCCTTTAATGCCGGAGGGTATAGGATTTCCCATACCATTTACTACCTTTTTGGCATTAAAGGGTTAAGGCTTCAGCATTAACTGCTAGTCTGCTAACAATAATTGACATCAGAAAATTATTTGCATGTGTGATTCACCATTACACTTGCACTAGGGAGATATGCGATCAGTGGCAGTTCTAGACTTTTTGAACTGGGGGGGCTAAAATGTGCCTTTGCCCCTCCCTCCCCAAGGTCTATATTTTGATGCTGCTGAATCTATTGACCCCAGTTGCCCGTTGCAGCATTCTGTTGACATGAAAATTAATATTATCAGGCTGACATTCCATAGGCCTAAATAAAATGATTTATAATTTACAGATGAATTAAGGAATTAAAGAATAAATAAATTTATAGCATAATTGTCTGTCAGACAGTAGGCTAAAGTAAAGGTTGCATAAAAAATACATACAAAACTTTAAAAAGCGAAAAAATGAAGAATAAAATGGGGCTTTCTAGAAAAACATTAATAAAAACACTAAAACGACTATTTACAACTGCACTTTAACACATAATATTTATTTTTATCACAGCACACGAATTTCACGCATTTTAAACTGATGTATGGTTGTACCGTTGCTATCTTATGACTATAGGGTCTGCTCAGATGCATATCATCACAGTCTTAAAGCTGTTCTTTTCAGCTTGGGTCGGGAGCGCTCCTGAGTAGTAACCTTGACGGGAGCTATATAAATCTTCATAGTGCATCTTAGAAGAACAATGAGATATATTTGAAATATATTATATATCTTTAAATGCACCATCATGATTGTCAAAATTACATGTAAAATAAACTTTGACGTGCAGAGAAGACGGTATGCTACCAGACTTGCGGCACTTGCCCCTAAACAGAAGTCCAGAGGTCATGCACTACTAAGCACTACTAAGCATGCCTATGAATGCCATTCTCAAGTTAGAAGTTTTGAGCCCGCACATGGGAGCAAGAGGTCACTTGACCCCGAAAAGTTACACCTTTTGACTCCTACCTTTGCTGTCATTACATTACATTTTTTGGTTTTTAAGCAACTTTTTAGCCAGAAAGCACTTAATAATACCAATAATACATAGTGAAACTGAGGAATATTATTAACAATATTATTAGTTAGAATAAAACTTAGAAACCTTTCTGGAAAATGCTCACGTTCTTAATTTCTTGTTTTTACATTTTTCAAGCTCTTGCTAGAAATCTAACAGTGACCATTCATTGTATTTGCCAACTGCCCCTCCAGTTTACATACCTGCGGCAGGATTATCAATGCTGTCGATAACTTCATCATTAGCCTAACTCTTCAGCTTTTCTCTTTTTGTTCTCACAATGAGAATGAATTCATCCATTTATAATAATGAACGTATGTGCGTGCTCCAAACGGATTCAGTACAAACTCTTCAGTATACACAATTGCACATATTATACAGTATTGTACACCGTGTACACGGTACTGAGACCTAGCCTGCCTTCCTTGTCTGGCCATCCATGCTGCTGATGCTGGCGCACCCATGGCCTGCTGCCCTCCCCCGCTGTCTTCGTCTGCTAATGAAGCTGGTAACACCACAGCACATAGGGTCATCAAGTGCTGGGGAATGGCTCAATCCACGACCCTCTGAATTCAGGTCGCGCCTAATCTCGGCCGCTCAAGCAGTTATCTGTTCATCACTTTAATCTTCCTGAACACCCATGGGTCCTCGTAGTCACAGGACAGCCATTAGTTGCGATAGACATGTGCCAGTATATGAGCAAGCATTCTGATTGGAGAAACAGTTCAGAAGTACATGGAATCTGTGATATTGCTATGTAGCATACACATGTATGTTACAACTTACAAGACCCAAGCTTTACAGAGCAGCATCAGCGAAACATGTAGCAGATGAAAATCATTCAAGTCACTTTATCTATGGAAAGTGCCCTTAAAAGAGATTGGTAGGCCTTGTTACCAACAGGCAATGTATTGTTTAACTAACTAAACGTTAAACTGGGGGGGCTAAAATGTGCATAGGGGGGCTAGGAAAATCTAGGGGGGCTAACTTTCCATCTGGGGGGCTATAGCCCCCCCAGCCCCCCCGGTAGAACCGCCACTGTATGCGATGCTTTGTCATATCAACACCAGATCTCAACTTGGTTTGTGCTTAGTGGCTCTATTTCTGATTAATTCTGGTGGGTCCCCCAGTGTTGACTTCTATCCAAGGATCCTTCTTACACATTATAATGTCTGCCATGGGTCAGGTGAAGAGCACCTGCAAGTAGAAATCTGACAGAAGGGGGCACTTCACATCACAAATTTTTTATAAAGAATTGTATTGCACTGAAACTCTCCAGAAGTGCTCCCAGTGAGCAAGGGCACGAGAGAAGAAGTTTCCCAATGGTACGTTTAACCATTTATCAGTTGCATTTATATACTGGTACTCAAATGTCGTAGAAGACCTATTGAGTTGCTAAGTTTGTTTCCAAAAATATATTTTTGGTATAATGCCAGTTCCTGATCCTACTGTCAGAAATAGCCATGATTGCAGTGATTCAGATTAGAATAAGACTTTATGATATTGTATATATCAGGTCTCATGCAATTATTAACTACAACTTATCAATATTGTATCCTGTAAATTTATAAGGCGCCTTTCACAGTGCACATCAATCAGAGGCACTTCCAGTGAAAAGACCCAGAGAAAAAAGACAGCGGCTTTGAGAAACAGCAGAAATAAGATGCAGTTGGGTTACCAGTTAATAGTGAATGTTGTGTCAATGCATAGAGCTGATTCCATAGTGCTCGACAAAGGCAAAAGCTTGAGTTTTGGTAATTGTAGTCTTTGCTCACGAGACAAGGAGAAGATGCTTGTCAAGTGAGCGTATTGGACGAACATGGGAAGCTGAAGTCGGCAGACAGATGAGATCACGAAGATACTTGGGTGCTAGGACCAGTAAATTAGACTAAGAACTAAGAAGAAGAATCAAACTGAATTCGAGCAGTAAGGAGCCAGTAAAGGTGATTAAACATGAAAGAGGAGATGTGATATGAAGGAGGAAGTCAGGCAATTTGTCTGGCAGCTGCATTTACAATGAATTGAGGGCTGGGGTAAGTACCGGTAAATAGGATCTGGAGAAACAGAAGAATCTGTCTGATGCAACAGATCAAAGATATTTGCAAAGAGTATGCAAAGAGTTTGTTCAACACTCAAAAGCCACAAGACAGAGAGAGCATATACCTTGCCAGCAATATAAATTACATCTGGCGGCTCCCTGGACTCAACTATATCAGAAGCCATCTTCAATGAATCAATCACTATCGAGATAGACAAAATTCATGGCAATGTAACCGAAGTTACGGCAAAAGAGGAAATTGTGAAAATTCTCCAGAAAGAGTGGAACGCATAAATAAACCAAATCGCTTAAACTTGACTAAAAGAGAACATGACCTCTTTCAGTTGTGATGGATGGCCAGGATATTGGGAACAAGGCAGAATTTGTTTATCTGGGAACCTTCTTGGAACATTGGCTGTTCTAAGGGAATGAGGAAAAGAATAGAAAAGGTTGCAAGCAATGATGACTTTCGCATAAGATTTAAATAAAATACATTAACAGAGTGAACTTGTGCAATTGAAAGAGTTCTAAAGTTCTGTCATTTTAAAACAAAGGCCTGTAAAATTCAGATAATTATGGCATTGTATTCAATTGCATTATGTTTAATTGGAACTTACCTAACCCATAAACTATTGGATAATGCACACCATGGCGAACAGTGTCGTTCAACGCTTCAACAAAGAAATCGCAATTATCAATAAGTTATTTGAAAATGACAACACTGCAAAAATAAAGTCTTCCTCCGTGCCATCTTATAAATTCAGGAAAGAGCTTTGTAGTAACTTCATATGTCTGAACTGGTTACTAAGACGATTTTGTCAAACAACAACTACCAATTATCTCCACAACAGTCAGTCACGAAAGGCTTTCTGCCGATGACGAGCACATCAAGACCAAGGACAAACAGCTGAGTTTAGTCAGAAATCACGATTCTTTTGCCGATACCTCATTAACCTTTAAGCATGTGCCTGGAGGATGGTGCGCTTCTTGCCAGTATACCGTAAGAATAATGTTGGGTTCAGCTGGGGCTGATTGGAAGACATCCATAATGATTATACTTCTGCCACAATATCCTGGATGGATGAACCAGTTGGTTTATGACTGGATATTGAAGTTATCTTCTAGTGAGAAACATTATATAGGGTGACACAAAAGTTCGTTCACCGTTTTCAAAATGCGTTATCTCAGTAACGGCTTCATATTTCTTGATAATATTTGGTCAGTGTATACATCATTCAAATGAAAGATATTGGTACAAATTTGATTATTATCCGGCTTGTTTTCACAATTATTTATGAGAAAATGTAAAGACGACAAGTTTTTGCGGAAAACTGCATTCATCAAATTTACACAGTAAAGAAAATGTGTACACGCCTATGGCCTCGTATACAAGCATGACAAGACACTGTTGTTACCTATATAGGACATACACAGACGTAGGCTGTTAGCGTACAGTATCTCCTTTCTGCCTTAATGACTCTATCTGGCATGACTGGATCAGCGTCTGAAGTGTCCCAACTGCTATCGATCTCCACGCTCGTTGGAGGCGACGTTTGAGCGGATCAACGTTCTTTGGCTCAGGATCTTTATAAACGCTGAGAGATCAAATACTCAATAAGTTTTCAATCGGAGAGAGGTCCGGAGAGTAGGCTGGCCAATCCTTCTGCTTTATGTGTGACGGATAGTAACTGTCGTCTAGCCACTTTATCGTCACGTACAGGTGATGACTGCATGTATAGCCTAACAGCGTGCGCCATCCTGCTCAACAAACAACTTTCGTTGCATCACACTGCCGTTTCATTTTCTCTCTCGAACGCTCGCTTCACGACCTGCTCGAGAATTTTGGTGATGTATGTAGTACTGCGAGTTCAGTCTGGTACCATTTGGCACAAATTGAAGTTTAGTAAGACCCATGGCAGTCATCCCACCCCAAACCATCACAAAAGAACTAAACTTCATCTTTGGAGCAGGCGAAACGTACCGTACATGTATAGGCTTGCGCATTCTATGCTGGATAGAGTCAGTGCCGTCATTAAGCAGAAAGGAGATACTGTACGCTAACAGCCTACGTCTGTGTATGTCCTATATAGTTAACAACAGTGTCTTGTCACGCTTGTATACGAGGCTAGGCGTGTACACATTTTCTTTACTGTGTAAATTTGATGAACGCAATTTTTCCGCAAAAACTGGTCGTCTTTACATTTTCTTATAAATAATTGTGAAAACGGACCGGATCATAATCAAATTTGTACCAATATCTGTCATTTGAATGATGTATACACTGACCAAATATTATAAGGAAATATGAAGCCGTTACTGAGATAACGCATTTTGAAAACGGTGAACGAACTTTTGTGTCACCCTATATATAATTATATATTATAAATGAATATATATATATACATATATATATATATATATACAGGGTGGGCCAAAAAAAAGACCCCCTAAGATTTTGGCCAGTATCTTGTCCAAAAGTAAGAATTTCGTAATGAAATTTTACAGTCTTAAAGAAAATTCATATTTACATATGATGGCCAGATTTCATCAAAATATTTCAAACAGAACAAAAGTTATACCACTTTTAGTGAAGCCACCCACCCTTTTTTGACGATTCAAAAACCCGACGCAACAAAAAGTAACAAAAAATCAACTCTATTATTCTGGCCAATATCTTGGTCAGAAATAAGAATATCAAAATGAAATTTTACACGCTTGAAGACAATTCATATCCACACACGATGGCCAGATTTCATCAACTTATTTCAAGCAGAACAAAAGCTACATCACTTTTAGTGAGGCCACCCCCCATTTTTTGATGTTTCAAAGACGTAACGCAGCAAAAAGTAGCAAAAAACACGATTTTATTAAGTTTCATCTCAAATATTTGTTATCAAATAGCCTTCATATTGCCAGATGGTCATTTTTATTACTATTTGAAAAAGAAACAGGGTACCAGCGTGGCTGCACGTCACTGAGAAGTCACTTAGCAAGATGACAATCAACTTCTCAAATAAGAAATCTGTCAGATTAATCAGGGGTCCATCAAGAACTTCGCAAAGAGACTCAAAAGAAGTTTTGGCACTGATGGTGAGCACATTGAACACAAGGTGTGAAGCATTACCAAGTTCATTTGACAGCAGTTATTGAGATGAGACTTAACAAAATCGTGTTTTTGGTACTTTTTGTTGCATTTCGTTTTTTAATCGTCGAAAACGGTGGGAGGCCTCACTAAAAGTGGTATAACTTGTGTTGTGTTTGAAATATTTTGATGATATCTGGCCTTCATGTGTAAAAATGAATTGCCTTTAAGCCTGTAAAATTTCATATGAAAATTCTTACTTCTGGCCAAGATATTGGCCAAACACCTAGTTTTTGTTGCGTTTCGTTTTTGAATCGTCAAAAATCGAGGGGTAGCCTCACTAAAAGTGTTATAACTTTTGTTGTGTTTGAAATATTTTGATGAAATCTGGCCATCATATGTAAATATAAATTTCCTTTAAGACTGTAAAATTTCATTACGAAATTCTTACTTTTGGTCAAGATATTGGCAAAAATCTTAGGGGGGTCTTTTTTTTGGCCCACCCTGTACACTGTGTCCACGATAAAGTAGACCACACAATAAAGTGTCATAACTCGGTCAAAACTTGTAGGATTTGTCTGAAATGTTAAACACAGCAACAATTACCATATATACACGATATCCTAAAGCCGATTAGAAATATTCGCGAGTTTGCCAAATTTATGAGCGTTTGAGATGCAGCACCGAAAAATGCAACTTTCCAACATGCAAAAGCTTAAATGAAGCAAAATTCAGCTATAAATGGTGCTCAAAATGTCATTTTTGTTCACGAACACCCGACCGTAGACGTATTAGTGTAGTAGTTGCTGTCCCGGAAGACACTCGGCTTCATATCCGCAGCTGTGGCCGCCTAGCAGTCCAGATCTCGAACCGGGTACATGTACCGGAGTCATAGTTCGAGGGTACGTATGGTACGTATTACATTCTTTGAAAGGTACGTACGTATTTTAACGTACCTTATTGAAGGGTACGTAAAAGGTACGGTACAACACTTAACCGTGGCACATGCTATAAGTCATGGATTATTGATTATTCATGCCATGTCATGGTGTAACATACTCATTTACAAGTATTAAAGCCTTAAAATGTTATATAATCACAAAAATCACCTCAGGCCGTTCATGATAACGTAAATACGCTGGTGACGTCACTTTGTTTGCATGTGCCAATAAGTGAGTAATTTAATATCGGTGAAGCGTCAAAACACTGACATATAATAATACTCAGAAATAAAATACGCGTATGGTACGCGTATTTTATTATTTGAAAGGTACGCACGTATTATATGCGTACCTTATATAAGGTACGCGTACGCATCGAACTATGACCAGAGTAGCGCATTTTTCGTTACTGTATTCATGACATCGATAACCGTAGGGCGCGTCTGATTGAAGAGTGACAGCTGTTTTACCAGGTGATCATCGACCTGACGATCAAACAGTAGCATCTATGTCTGCGGCTGTGTGTTCGTGAACAAAAAGAACATTTTTGAACAAAATTTATAGCTGAATTTCACTTCCTTTCAGCTTTTGCATGTTGGAAAGTTGCATTTTTCGGTGCTGCATCTCAAACGCTCATAAATTTGGCAAACTCGCGAATATTTCTAATCGGCTTTAGGATCTCATGCAAATATGGCCACTGTTGTTTTGTGTAAAATTTCAGACAAATCCTAAACGTTTTGACCGAGTTATGACACTTTACTGTGTGGTCTACTTTATCGTGGACACAGTGTATATATGTAAATGTGTGCATATATGAGGCGAGGTGCTGTAATGGGGGGGGGGGGTTTCAGTGCTTGAAGCCGGAGGGTTCCAGGTTACAATCCACCTCAAGCCATTGCGTAGGGACTTGAGCAAGTCCTTCACTCGCGATGGCTCGCATGCTTCGGTGCGAAACTTCGATGCAGTGTCTGCGCTGTAGTTGGGAGTAACCCGGAGTATATACACGGTGATTCATAAAAAAAACGTTACCCTTCATAAGTCAGCATAGCTCATGTCGATGACCATCAAATTTAATGAAATTTCAGAATAATAAAGCTTGATGATCTAGCCAAGTGCTGTATAAATTATTTCCCATTCAGAGCTATAATGACGCAACGCGGATGACGAAACTAATGACGTCACGATAATCTCGAGAAACAAGCAAGATTTCAATGTTCATGTCAGTCACTGAGGTTGTATCATGCAAAACTGATCAATTTAATCTGGTTTAGCCTTCTGTTGAGAAAATGTTTACTGTGGCATCACCCAGTAACAATCAGAATGTTCACAATCACATATCTGCCGGTATACAGAAGAGGGACATTCCAGCAAATCGTCTTTTGTGGAATCAACCAACTTTCAGCAAATCCATTATGCCATCGGATGGGTCTCTGCACTTGGTCGTACGAACATATCCATTTCACCGAACCAGATGTTGAGGTCAATGGACAATATTGCATAGATGTTCCATTAATATAAGGTCCTTTGCCAGACATTCGTGACATTACGGAGTAAGTTTATTTCATGGTCCATCATAATAGAGCTCGTGCGCACAGAGCTCGAGAGACCGTTGCGTAATGGAAACTGAAACTTCTGATTTCATCCCGCCTACTTTGTGACCACCCAAAGTCTTAATTTAAATCCAGTAGACTATAAGATATGTAGTTTCATGCATGAAAATATCTACAGAATTCGAATATGTGATGTCAACGAGTTGTGTCGTCGCATTGTGGAGGCATCGGATACAATGGATCAGCGCATCTTTGATGAATCAGCCAAGAAATGGCGTACGCGTTTTCGCGCATGCGTATCTGACAAAGGAGGGTAATTTCGAAAATAAATTTTCCCTTCCATAATGTGCAGAAATGAATCCTCTTTCTTCACCTAAAATTTCGTCAACATAACCCCATGTTTGGCGGAGTTACAGTAAAATATGTAGGGTAACGGTTTTTATGAATCACCGTGTATATTCGTTTAATTATAAATCAGGTTGACAAGCCGCAACACAGTTACAAGATGAAGAGAAAAATAGTTTATATTTAGGTTCCAGAAGCTTTAAAAAACCCAGGTTATATTCCTACTGTACATATTCCTACATAGATAGTCACATATTAGTCACATATACATATATATTTATGTATATATTTATAAATTTTATATGTATTTATTATAAACTAGCTGTACCCGGCCACGCGTTGCTGTGGCTGAAAAGAGCGTCCAACCATCCCTCCCTACATAAATTCCCCATCCCCTCCCTCCCTCATTTCCCCTCCCGCTCCCCTCCGCCCCACCCCTTCCCTTCCACTCCCCTCCCTCCACCCTCCACTCTCTCCCCCTCCCCTCCTCCTCCCCGTTTCCGTCCCACCTCCCCCTTCCCCTTTACCTCTTCCTACACCCTCTCCTCCTTCCCCTCCCACCACTAGTCCCATTCCAATCCCATCCCTCCCTCCCTCTGCCTCCCTGCCTTCTCCATCCCTCCCCTCCCTCTTCGTCCCGCTCCCTCTTTCTTCTTTCGTCCCTCAGGCCGTTCCTTGCCCACAGCGATAAAGTTGGTCATTCGCAACTTTTGGGCGACTTTACAACGTGATTTGGCGTTTCCAAAATCTCGTGACTTTTGGGCGACTTTACAACGTGATTTTGGGATAAAGCGTTTCGGAAATCTGGCAACCCTGCGGTTTCGTTGAATTTGCAAATGGCGGTCGAACGGAATGCAAACTTCACTTTTTGTGGAAAAGATTGAGTTTCTTCTGGAAAAAAAGCATCAAAGAACACGGTCCTATTGGAATGGAAGGTTTTGCTAAATTTTCAAAACAATCTGTGCGTAACTTTCCGAGAACACTGGGAACAAACTATTGGAAAGTTTCATTTTTATTTATATAGATTTATATATACCTGAAACACAGGCTGTCATTAAGTGGACATCTTCAGTCTGGTTAATTAGGACACCTGAAAAGAAGAGATCATAGACAAAAGGACGACTGTTAAGAAGTACTAAATAGTCAGTCGCTCAAAGCAATATAACATTGAATCATCAACAATACGCTCAGAGAAATTTTCGATATGCGCATTACTGATCGAAGGGCAATTGATCTAGGGACTACTCATCAAGAAACTACTCATCAAGGGACTACTCATCAAAGGCAACTCATCACGGTACTATTCATCAAGAATTATACTACGCACATCGCACCCGTCATCTAATGACTTCACGCGTTACTTGTTAGGTCTGATTTGTTTGTCAAGAACGGTTTATTTACACTAAAAGATTGTATCATTTCAATGCCCACGCCCCTACAAAAATTCCCATAAATACTCGGAGAGTTTTGTATATCATTTAATAGCATTCAAAGTTTATACTTCAATAGGCAAGGATATAGTTACCAGTTACGAAATAGCAATGGTGACTTGCACGTATTTAAAGTGCACCATGGACTTAGATAAATACATTATAGTTTGTTAAATATGGCTGTATGCTAGGTAAGTCAATTTCTCTATAGAGTGTATATTCAAGTTTTTCGAGTTATACAGTGGACTTAAATGCAGGTTACTATGTGTTATAACCAGGAGCGGATCCAGGGGGGGGGCCAATCCGGCCATGGCCCCCCATTTAGAAATGCCCATGTATCGTGTCCCCCCCCCATTTGGTTTCAACAGCCTGGTATATTTCCAAGGAATTGGACTTAACCCTTTGATGCCGGAGGGTATAGGATTTCCCATACATTTTACTACACTCTCGGCATCAAAGGGTTAATGACTAAAAAAAGGTCATCAACTTTTTTGGTGGATATGAAAGAAAAAATTTCCAGACCCAAGGCCAAGAATTTTTGGCCCCCTTCCCCATCCAAAGTTTCTGTGTCCGCCCCTGGTTATAACAGTCTGAAATTTAGTACTTGTACTAAAGTCGTATGCTATTAAATAATTTAAGTTTCTATTAACACTAAGTAAACCAATTTCGGTATTGAGTTTCGATCTATTAATTTTTTCTCTAATTTAATTGTTTATGTTTGTTCTTTGATAAAACAGACTTTGATGAGTTGTACCTTTTTGAGTTGCCCTTGATGAGTAGGCCCTTGAAGAGTAGTTCTTTGATGAGTAGTCCCTGGATCAATTGCCCTTTGATCAGTAGTCCTAGAACCAAATTTTCATGTGATCTGGCATTGCTTCTCTATTTTCACATGAAACTGAAAATTTGCTGAAGGACAGCTATGAGAAAGGGTGCTATTTCATGCCTGAAACTAGAAATGTTGTAGGAGAAATGTTGAAGAGGGAATGAAGAACAGATGGAGGGAATACACGAATGAGCTGTATAGCGAAGATAGGAGAGTAATGGAAGAGAAAATTGCTGTTACAGAACATGGAAAAGAAGTAAGGGTTTCAGAGGCACAGACCATAAGGTGGACAGTTTTGGCTGTGTCCTCAGCAAAGCAATGGGCATCAATGATTGGACATCGTCAGCACAGGAGTGACTGCACAGAGAGCAAGAAGCAAAAAAGAGCTAATGTCTGCAGTGAAAAGAATATAGAGCAGGAGCCCTAGAACAGAGCCCTACGGAAGGCCGACTGGAATAGGGAACCAAGGGGAACGAATAGAGTGAAAGATTAGTGGAAGAGTAGCTAGACAATATGCTGGCAATCAGAATATGGTAATCTTAACTCTGTCTCTGTCTCTCTCTCTGCACCACTTACTGAAAATTTTATCTGTCAACTTTTGTGATATTCCTCTGCCATCATTAAATCCTCCAACTAAATGCACTTCTAACCTGAAAAAGAAAGCAAACAATGTCATCTTTTAATGTCCAGGTCATTCACTGCAGAAATTTACCAATCACATCACATTGTTGTCTCTCAATTATATCTGCATCTATATCTGGCATTTTCTTTGCCCTCTTTGTACATTTCAAAAGCACATTTTATGGTAGCCAAAATGATGTAGGATATTATTAAGTGTAACTATGACAACGAAAGAAGAGAAGTAACCAATAAAAGAAACTAGAGTCAGAGACAACACCGAAAAAGCAAATATTAACTGTCCTTATTATATATATATATATACCGGGTGCGCCAAAAAAAAGACCCCCCTAAGATTTTTGCCAATATCTTGACCAAAAGTAAGAATTTCTAAATGAAATTTTACAGGCTTATAGACAATTCATATTTACACAACATGGCCAGATTTCATCAAAATATTTCAAACACAACAAAAGCTATGTCACTTTTAGGGAGGTCACCCACCGTTTTTTGAAGATTTAAAAACGCGACGCAGCAAAAAGTCACGAAAAAACAATCTCATTATTTTGGCCAATATCTTAGCCAAAAGTAAGAATATCAAAATGAAATTTCACAGACGTAAAGACAATTCATATCTGCACATGATGGTCTAATTTCATCAAACTATTTTTAACAGAACAAAAGTTATACCACTTTAAGGGAGGCCACCCCCCATTTTTTGATGTTTCAAGGACGTAACACAGCAAAAACACGATTTTATTAAGTCTCATCTCAAATAATTGTTATCAATTAGCTTTGATATTGCCAGATTATCATTATTACTACTATTTAAAAAAGAAACAGGGTACCAGCGTAGCTGCACGTCACTGAGAAGTCACTTAGCAAGATGACAATCATATTGGTAAATAACGAATCTGTCAGTATTTTCAGAGGTCCATCAAGAACTTTGGAAAGAGGCTCAAAAGAAGCTTTGGCACTGGTGGTGGGCACATTGAACACAAGTTGTGAAGCACTACCAAGTTCATTTGACAACAGTTATTTGAGATGAGACTTAATAAAATCGTGTTTTTGTTACTTTTTGTTGCGTTTCGTCTTTGAATCATTAAAAAACGGTGGGTGGTCTCACTAAAAGTGGCATAACTTTTGTTCTGTTTGAGGTATTGTGATGCAATCTGGCCCCCATGTGTAGATATGAATTGTCTATAAGACTGTGTAATTTCGTTTCGATATTCTTATTTTTGGTCAAGATATTGTCAAAAAACCTTTAAAATATTGCGTTTCGTTTTTGAAACGTCAAAAAACGGGGGGTTACCTCCCTAAAACTGGCATAACTTTTGTTCTGTTTGAAATATTTTGATGAAATCTGGCCATCATATGTAAATATGAATTTCCTTTAAGACTCTAAAATTTCATTTGAAAATTCTTACTTTTGGCCAAGATATTGGCAAAAAACCTAAGGGGGTCTTTTTTGGCGCACCCTGTATATATACACGGTGAACGGAAAAAACCGAACCTCTCCTATTGCTACGATAATTTGTGTAATAATTTGTACATTTTAATAAAATTTGGAGAAAATTCAGCTTAACACATTGACCGCCACGACTATTATTACCGCTACGCCAAGCCAAAGACGCGAAATAATCAACATATAAGATTCATGAAAAAATTAATATTTTCACACCGGTTCCACCTCACCACCACCCTGGATGCATCCCAACAAACCTTCCCCATCACCCACCTCACCTATTCCCGCCCCACCACCTCACCTCCCCACCCAACTCTACCCCACCCCACCTCGCCCATACAGCTCCACCCTTCTGGGGTAGTTTAGTTGGTCTTCCAACCCTCCTCCTCACTTTGCCTCACCCGGTCCACTCGATTTTTCAAATGTCCAACCCAACCCCACCTCCACCCAAAGTCCAGCCTCACCCCTTTCCCCACACCTCCACACCCGTAAGATGCTCAACATGACTTGTGAAATTCATGAAAAAGGTGCCAATTTGGTTTCACACCGGTCCCATTACACCACCGTCATGGACGCATCCACCAAACCCCAACTCTACCCCGCCTCGCTCCACCGTCCCACCCCATCCCGCATTACCCCGCCCCACCCCATCCCGTCCCCAAACATCCGGTTTGGAGTAAATTTTGGTGTATGGACCAACCTCCCCCACTTTACCCCACCCGACCCACTCCAACCCTATGCCCCAACCGTCCATCCCCACCCCACCCCACCCTTACCCCAGTTCTGGCCCACCCACCTCACCATTTTTCCACCCCACCTCGCCTCACCCCAAAAATGCTAAACTTACGAAAATCATTGAAAGTAATTTTAAACTTTATTTTCACAATTTCCCCACCGGCCCCACCCCACAAATCCTCACCCCATCCCCGGCCAATCTACTTCACTCCACCCCACCACTATGGGAAAAAGGCGAAAAATTATTTTCCCCATTCTAGATGTATTATTGAAAGGCCTGATGACCATATAACAACGGTACCCTGAAGGACGAGTTATCTCGTCCGTGGCGTGTGCGTAATCTTTTGAAGGACGAGTTAACTCGTCCTTGGCGGCCAACGTGTTAAAGGACAAGAATCAGATAACTATCATTTGTTAGTTATAATGTGTGTTCAAAATATCCTCATTCAGCCTCAAAACACGCACAAAGATGCGGTCGGCACTGACTAGTTGCTGAATCAATCACAGCTTGATCAGATTCGCCCCGTGCCAATATCATACGCTGACGCAGTCCTCCGACATCACGTACCTTTTCTTGTAAACTTTTTCTTGCATCACAGACTAGATTTTATAGTCCAAGGGTCTAGGCTATTTGAAATGAATCAAGTTTGCAGGATAGCGCATCAACAACTGCCTTTATCGCTCAAGCCATGCGGCCCATGCCTGCTTGTTGATCTCCGCTAGTTTTGTCGCTATACGCTCCTTCAAACATTTTAATTAACTTCAAGTTTTAGCTGGAATAGCGTATAATTATAAAAACTAGTTAAGTTTATAGTTGGGAATAAAATCGTTCTATTCTCAATAATATTTTTACATGTTTGGCGTTAATTTCTTTATTTATTGTAGAGGTTCGGTTTTTTTCCGTTCACCGTGTATATATATATATATATACACCGTGAGTCAAAAAAAAGTAAGCCAAATTGTTTTTCATATATCTCTAATGCCTGATAACATATCACGCTAAATTTTCCAAATATTTAGAGAATTGGACGAATAATATGATTCCAAAATTTCATGGGATAAAGTTGAACGGATAAAAAGATATGAATCTTTAAACTTCATATGCCGAAATTGCCGTTTACAAGCAATTTTTTTGTCAGATTCAATAAAAAAAGTAAGCTAAACTGTTTTTATTATATCTCCAATGCCTGATAATTAATCATACTAAAAGTTTCCAGATATTTAGAGAATTGAACCTAGAATAGGATTCCAAAATATCATGCAATAAATTTGAACGGATAGAAAGATATGAATATTTAAACTTCATCTCCGGAAATTTCAGTTTTCAGCAAATCTGTTATGGTGTTCGCTGCAGTTTTGATGCCTGATAGTTCCCAATTTTGGTCTTCAGTGATCCTGGAGTAAAATTTTACGGAATATAAAGTGTGGAGCGTGCATAATTAAAGACCGAATCTACCAGACAACAATCCATGATATAAACGATCTGAAGCAACGCTTGTTGGAAGTGTGGGATGGCCAGAGGATAATCGACGATGCTGTTGCCTAATGGCGCCAGCGCCTCAAGGCTTGAGTGCAAGCTGGAGGATGACATTTTGAGCATCTTATTTAATTAAATAATCAAATCATACTGTTGGTCATATTGCTAGTTCAATTATCTACATGTCTGGAAAATTTTAGAATGATTGATCATCAGGCATTAGAGATATGAGAAAAAGTTTGACTTACATTTGACTGAATCTGACAGAAAATTGCTTGTAAACGGCAATTTCGGCATATGAAGTTTAAAGATTCATATCTTTTTATCCGTTCAACTTTATCTCATGAAATTTTGGAATCATATTCTTCGTCCAATTCTAAATATTTGGAAAATTTTAGCATGATATGTTATCAGGCATTCGAGATATATGAAAAACAATTTGGCTTACTTTTTTTTGACTCACGGTGTATAATGGGCAGCGGGCACCTACGGGCACTGGTCCCTTGGTTCTTGATGATGATGATGATGATTATATAGATATATATCGGTAAATATATACAACTTATATTGCCAAACTGCCACATTCAGCTAAATACTTCAAGAATCCTACCTTCCTTCGGGTCCACCATAAGAAAGCAGTTGAGTCTTTTTCAGCATATCATGAATTGCTTTCTTAGTCTTACAGCCATCTAAGTGGCCAAGACACATCACACCACTACCTAAACAAAAATTACATCAATAGAATGAAATCTTATAAAGAAAATGGACTGTAAAGTAGTGATTCTTAAACTTTCCATCTATCTAGTCACCGCAGATCTGTACATAAAGGGGATTCTATTGGTTTTGTGGCTACGGTTTTTAAACTAAACTAAATAGCTTTTTACAATTTACATCATCATGGTGTGATTCGCAGGTTCACATTATTTTTTAAATACTTTTTATGTCATTGAATATTTCACCCCTTTCACACTGCTGCCATATTCATTCATGTCTTCATATTTATTTATTTACTAGAGCTTGTGGTACCTGGTGCCTGCCTGGGAATCTTGTCCCTCCATTCCTCTCTCCCTGCCTGCCTCCCTCCGTCCCTCTCTCCCTCCGTACGTCCATCCCTCCGTATGTCCGTCCCTCACTCCATGCCTCCCTCCCTGCCTCCTTCCATGCCTCCCTCTGTGCCTCCCTCCATGCCTCACTCCCTCCGTCCCCTCCCTCCCACCCTCATACAGTTGTACGCCGACTGTGAGAGATTCTTGGCCCTAAACATGGACTTTCTTCTCCAATTCTTCTGAGCACTTCTTCGTTTGTTTTATGTTCTGTCCAGTTGATCTTTTCCATTCTTCTCCACGTCCACATTTCAAATGCCTCCAGTCTTTTTATATCTTCTTTCATCATGGTCCAGGTTTCTGAACCATACAGCACCACACTCCACACCAATGACTTTATCATCCGCATCTTCAAATTTCTGTTAATTTTTCCTCTCAGTAGTTCTCTCCTCTTCGTGAAAGCCTCTTTTCCCATTGCAATCCTTCTTCTGATTTCTCTGCGGCATTTGGCGTCTGTCGTTATTATGCTCCCTAAATAGCAGAATTCCTTCACTTGTTCTATTTGTTTTCTTTCTATTTGAATACTGATTTTCGTTTCCTCTCCTTTACTTATCTTCAGTATTTTGACTTCTTTATATTTATTCTCATTCCATATTCGTTGGATATTTTGTTCAATCTGTCCATCATTTCTTGGAGGTCTTTCTGACTTCTTGCCATCATTGCTTGGCCATCTGCAAAGCTTAGCACCTTAATCCATCTTCCTCCAACCTTTATCCCCTCTTCTAAATCCTCTACTGCCTCTCTAACCAGTTCTTCTATGTAGATGTTCAATAATAGGGGTGACAACGAACATCCTTGTCTCACTCCTCTACACACTTTTCCTGGTTCTGAGTACTCCCCCATCTATTCTGATTCTTACCTTGTGCCCGTATATAAGTTTCCTATTAATCCTCTGTCTCTCCAATCTATTCCCATCCTCCTCAATACATATAGTAGCTTCCTCCAATTCAATTTATCAAATGCTTTTTCATAGTCTACAAAGCAAATGTATACATCTTGTCCATTCTGGCAGCTCCCTTCTGTTAGTACTCGTAATGTTACAATTGCATCTCTTGTTCCCACACCCTTCCTGATCCCAAAATTGATCGTCTCCCAGCCCTCCTATTGACTCCGTCTTTGCCTGCACTCTCTTTGCCAGTATTTGTACCATGACTTTCGATGCCGCGTTACGGTGCATATAAATTTTCGTTATTATTATATAGTAGAAGCCGGCATGAAAGCCAGAATAGAGTCAACATAACTTCTTTATATAGGGCTATTATTCAAAACAGTAAGCCATTAACAACGTTTCGCTGTAACCCTGTGTGAAAGAAAATAACCACATACCACCCTTGCAAAGGTAACGGCTCACAAACGAAAATAGTACAGGTACAAATTTATTTCTTGCCTTTTAGGATAGTTCCACGAAATATATTTGTGAATGCTGCGCTATATATTCACCTTACATTTGGAAGACGGCAGTAAAGAAGCAGAAACAATGCAAGTTTGCAGATGATTAGTGTGTGTAATAAATGCTGCATTTTACAAGAATTTACCTACAAAACGTATTTTTATCAATAGTTGCCTACCTTTAATTGAAAACACTGTAAGAGTTAAGACAGAACCTACTTTTTATATATTATTTAGTAGCAAGGTGATATTCCTGGATAAATTTTTACATTCACTAGCAGATGTCATTCTACTACCACGTTGGTTGTCATTATAAATTTTACTGTGGTCCGAGTACTGGTATAAGTTGACTCGAAACTTCATGTTTTCAAAACAGTCAAAAAATTTCAACTTAGAGTCTAGTGTATACGGTAACCGATTTTCCATCGCTATGGTTTTGCGCTCACCGGATATGTACATGGGAAAAGATCAAGGAGGAGACCGAAGAAAAGATGGATCGACACGATAAGAGAGGACTGTGAAACAATGGGAATGACGATACAGGAGGCGACGCACGTGGCGCAGGATAGAAAAGAGTGGAGAGCTACCATAGGAAAGCGGCTGACGCGTGCTGAAGGCATCGCCGGACGGCCATAAGTCAAGTAAGTCATGGTTTTGGCTATCCTCACATCTCTTGTCATTTCAACTCTAAACATCACCCAACTTAGCCGTCCATGTATCTGCCTGCCTGACTTTCCGCACTTGACCCGCTGCCGATTTTGTTTTGATTAAGCACCTGTGAATAAGCTGGTTCCCGTGACTTCGCTTTTGTAGGCGCTGTAGAAGTCTCGAGATTACGATTATGCTCCAGCCTATCTATGTGAGATCTGCTGTCCAGTATCTCTTGTCCAAGCTTGCAAAGCCCTTTGCTCTGCATTCAGCAGGAGCTGCTGAATAATACCTCATGTTGGAACCTCAATCTATGAGCATCGTGCTTTCTCATTTGTAGGTCCATCTGTCTGGAATAGTCTCCTAGTGGATATACGCCTGTTACCTAGGCATGGGCGGAGTTTATCAGGGGCTAGGGGGAGCTAAGCCCCCCCAAGAAGGCCCAGATTCAGCTTTTTTACCATGAAAATTATATCTTTTTCCGGGCTTAGCCCCCCTAAGAATGGATTAGCCCCTCCAAGAACGGAAACCAAACTCCGCCCATGTACCTAGGGTTGACTCATCATTGGAAATGATTATAGCTTGACGAGGAGCAGATGCTTGATGAAATGGAATGCGTTGACACAATGCGGATTCGAGGTGTCACCTTGCAACACGACCTAAGAGTAGGACCCCCATGACAATAAGGTCCTGGGATCTTGTTCAAGTTCTCCTTATGCCCTGCAGTTACTACGAGCAAATAGCCTACCTCCATGTACGCCGAGACAGAGGCAAGTACTGTTGCTAAACTGCTCTATGCTGCTCCTGCCTGGTGGGGCTTTACTACAGCCGCTGATCGACAGAGACTCGAGAGACTGCTCATAAGAATGCAGCGTATGGGTTACCTCCCTTCAGGTGCCGCAACTGTTGCAATGCGAGTCGGTTTGGCCGAGGACCGACTGCTGCACGCAGTGGCCAGGAACGACTTCCACGTCCTTCAAGGTCTTTTCCCACCAAAAAACAACCGTTGTCCAGGTCTCTGGGCTGTATGCACAATTTTGAACTTCCGAGCAAAGATGCCCGGAACTTTGTCTCTAGAGTTCTTTTCACACATATTATTAAAGCATCTAGTCTAACTATCGATTCAGATCAATTACAAAACTGACTGCTCCCCATAATATAGGGCACCCAGAAATTCGCGATCTTGCGCAGCGCAAATTTCCAGGTTTTGTGCAACGGCGCAAAAATTGACAATCCACATGATTTTAGCGCAATTTTTGCCAAAATTTTGGTAATTTATTTAAATTGGGCTTTGATTGACTTAAAAATCACTTCGGCGTGTATTGTTCAACATAGCAATGACGACCGTTGAGCGATAATCAAAATGGCCGCCGAATGGGACAAAATTATAGTCGAATTTTTAGTTAAAGGTCGTTATTTTTGGTAGTAATGCACAACGCAAAGTATAAAAAATTCCAAAACTTCACGGCCACAGTATAAAATGCGTTAGACGAAGTTTCTCAAAGCGGTAACACAGGAGCGCCACGTGCTGTCTCGGCTTATGATGGAATGAACGCATGTAACGCGTGCACATGAAGGCGGAAGGCTGCTATTCAGCACGTTGCGTAACTTGGTGATTGATAATAACATAGGCATATATAATACTAATCTTGAAGTTGTAATTGTATACTAATGAGCCTAGATTTCGGTGGGCATAAAATTTTGAAAACTAAAATTTGTTGCAAATTCTTTGCAATCATTAGAATACATTAATCTCATGGTTATAGGAACTTTACAACTGGATTTTTTGCTTGATTTTCTAATTTCTAGAAGGCCAAAGCTACACACTAAATAGCAAAAACACTGTTAGATACTTTGGTACACTGAATCATTGAAAAAAGGACCTACTTTATAATTTAACTTGCGCAAAATTCGCGCAAATTTACCATTTTTGGTGCGCATTTTTTCCAACTTCTTGGCGCAAATTTCTAGGGGCCTAATAATATTGTTATTTCAATGTAATTTTTGTCTGTCTCAATGTACCAGATTGCGTTTTGCCAACCTGTTTTTGCTCATTAAACGAATATCTATTCATTCATTCATTCATTCATTTTGTGAATTTATATAGCGCTTCTTCAAGAAACCTACTCAGAGGCGCTCCTAGTCAAGCCACGGATAAAATAATAGGTTTTGAGCAACTTATAAAAAGCAGGTGAATTTAGTCTAGGCATAACGGTAAGTCGCAAGTTTAGTGGAAGGCCATTCCAGATAGCAGGACCCAGAGTAGAAAAGGCTCAGCGCTGTCTTGTAGAAGTGCGAGCTCGAGGAACCAAAAGGTCCCCCATTATCGCAGAGCGAAGAGCTCGACGGGCTGCAAGGTCGGAGACAGGTCGACAAAGGATAGGCAGGTACGATGGAGCCAGACAAGTGCAGTAACTCGGTAGGAGATGCGCTGTGAAACAGGGAGCCAGTGAAGAACATCACGCATATAAGCAGAGACGGGGGCATATTTAGGAATGCGGCCAATGAGGCGAGCAGCCAAACGAAGAACTCGTTCAAGGCGCCCAATTAGTCCAAGTGGCAGACCCATGAGTACCAAACTGCAGTGATCAATTCTACTGGTGACAAAAGGCATGGACAAGTGTCAGAGTAGCACTATGAGAGAGAGATCTTGAGACAACTCGGAGTTGCCGAAGCTGGTAGTACCAACTACGAGTGACCAAATTGATATGCTTTGAGAAATTGAGCTCTTGATCCAGAGTAATTCCAAGGTCTCGCACTGTGAGAGAGAAGGATGTATCAGGGAAAGTAGTATATATATATATATATATATATATATATATATATATATAGTGCTTAATAGGCTCCTTTAAACCTTTTTATATCACTGTGATTGAACTGTGAGCGCCTGAGTGGGCTTCTTGAAGTGATGCTATATAAATTCTTCAAACTAATGAATGAATAATTAATTAATCTAAGCTCTTTATTTTCTTTGTGAATATACGAAATTCTCATTAAAGGAATTTATCCCGCCCTAGGAAGGACAAACATCTAATAATAATAATAAAAACTAATAATAACTGTCACCACAGACGAAGCCCACTCAGGCACATCGTACAAAATGCTTCTTCAGTCTTGAACAAATATAAAAGATGATACAAATTCAGGCTTACCGGTGTGTTTAATTAACAGAATGTGACATGTTGTTGCATCATCTGCACCCAAAACGTCAATGTTTTCTGTTAAAAGAAAATATCATACTAAAAAATGAAAAACAAAAATATTTGACTATTCCATTCTCTCAAGAGTGATGATATATGAGAGTGTCTAGGAAGGCGAATGGTAGATAAGGTAAATGGTTACTAATGAGAATGGTTACTAAGAAGGAAGGATTCTAAGAAAAATGGTTGCTAAGGGTCTGTAAAACCATTCTGAAGCATCCAACTTGTTTAATATTCGACAATGATTTGCTTAGGCCTAAAAAAAAATCTTGTGTTTCCGGTAACAGAACTAAAAAAAATTGGGTAGGTAGGTTGGAAAATATTTTTATTTTGTTAAAATATTTTTATGCAGTGAATATCCGAAAAAGTATACCCCACTAGTCTTTTTTGCACGCTGAAACAAAGTACGTGTTCTAAGCAAGTATAAACTGCCTATTTCCCGACTGTCTGCACCTAAAACTGCTCTAGAAACAGTTCTATTAATTTCATTTTGTTGACGTCTCTTATTTTATGTCAATACAAATGTTAAAAAAATATTTTTTTGAAAAATTTTTTTTTGGGAAAAAAAAAAATTTTTATTAATTTTTTTTTACAAAAATATTTGAGTCGCGGCCGTAAAAATGGGTCGGTCGGGTTACCGGAAACACAAAAATTTTTTTACGCCTTATGGGAAACTCTAATTAATGGTGCAATCATTTACATTGAAAGACAGATAGCTTCAAACTTTCATCTGCACATGATGTTACAATGCTTCACAACCTTATTTGATGTATGTGCAAATACCAAAAATTTCCACAAATTTATCCCAGTAGTGCAAAAACAGTGACTAGGTCACACTACCAGAAACACGATATTCTGGTCTTAAGAAGAATCAAGACCTGCATCTGGTGTAATTGCAGCGTATTCCCTCTGTCCAACATAGAGAACGCCCTCTTCACCAATCTTCTGCGATGGTGTTGCTTTCAACAATTCAGTTGAACTCTGTCAATAATTGAACTCACATGAATAGAAATGTAGTTAACAGAATAACTCAGAAGATATCTCTTTTAAAAATCTATCATTTTAATGACAAGCTGCATTGTTTTCCCAGAGGCTCTTTGTGCATGCCTGCTCATCGTTTTGCAAACTGTGTAAAATATACATGTAACTGCACTAAATAAAAAAAAAACTAAAATCTACAATACATGCATAAAGTTGGCTGTGCACAGAAGTCTCAGTTCTTCTATATCCTGGTGGCTGATCTGGAGGTTGCCTAGGTGATATGGTCATGGTTCTGCTTGACTGAATGAAGATAGAAGGCTTTCTGGTGTAGTCAGAGCAGCCAAGTGAGAAAACAAACGTGAGATGAATCTCCAGCGATGCAGCAACAACGATGAGGTAGTAAGACATTTAGAAGTGCAGTCTCAAAGGGAAGTGCAGGTATAGCTGGTGAAACAAATGCTAGCATTCTCTGGGCTCAAAGTCCAACCAGTCTTCAAGATGATTTCATGAAGTGGAAGAAGCTGCTGGTGAGGATTGAGAAAAATAATCTCAAGAACGATCAAAGCACTGACATGAAGCGTGGCACTAATTGAATCAGAATCTTGGACTGGAGACCTTTGAAATGTGAATAATACTGAATATGGACTAAACATATATCAAATGCAGAGGTACTGCAACTGGTGAAGGAGGAAAGATCTCTAATGATCACAGTAAAGTCGGTCTCAAGCCTGGTTGAAAAAGGATGAGGGTTAGGGAATGAGGTTAGCAACCCTATCCCTGTAAAACCCAGACGGGATGGAGGGAGGGAGGGAGAGAGGAAGAAAGGTATTACAGCTAGAATAAGGGAAAGGAAATGGATAGGACACATATTGAGAGGAGATTCCTTTCCGAGAGTTATCACTGAAGGATTAATAAGGGAAGAAGACAAAGAGGAAGACAAAGACAGAAACTGTTGGACTATAATATTATGACAATGAAAGACTACAGGGAACTGAAGGAGAAGGATCAACATTGAGCAGAGTGGACGTTCAAACCTGCCCCCCCCCCCCCCTTGAACAGAGAATTTGAAGAAGAAAAACATTGAAATAGCACAATAAAGACACTATGTGTAAAGGCAAATCATACCAATAGGTCACAATGAGTAGATATGAACTTCAGAATGTCAGATGGAACACTGATCAACTGCAGTCCACTGATGTACAATGGCATCTCCAACAGTTGATCTGCAATCACAGAAATCAATAATTTTAAATAGACTGAAGCTTTTTATTGATTGGTCAACGCAATAATCAATATAAGCATGTTGCAATAAATCAAATATAATCCACAAAAGTTTTCTGTTGCATCATTGACTTTAAGAACAGTCACTCCACAAAATAAAATTTAGAAAGCATAATGTTTTCATTCCTGCTGCTAAAAACGTTTTCGATTGCATTAGCGAAGTAAGTAATGGCATAATAGTAATATAAAATAAATAATTATAATAATATTGTAAAGTAAACGATCAAAAGTCGAGAGGCTTGGTCATCTGTGTGGCAACGATTCTGCTAAGTTGAGATGTTTGGAATGTTTTTGCAAAAATTGACAGAGGGCTGGCTATTCGGGCATAAAGCTTTAAATATACTTACTTTAAGTAATGACATGCACTGATTTCTTAGCTTTCAATGTGCTGTCACAAATGACATTTAAAATGTTATATTTAAGAGTGTCATCGTTTTACCCCAAGCAGAAAAATAATCATCTGAAGAATGTAACACATGCATGAACAGGTAGGCCATTTTTCAAATATTTGAATTTTAATGTTTTTTTGCCTATATAGTAGTTGTGAAATGAAGTCTGCACCTGGCTTTCACAAAGTTTCGCAATTTGGTGCACCGACTGACAAAACAATGTTGATCATTCACAAGACAAGTCAGTGTGTGTCGTATGAGTAATTTTAAGCTAGTTGAGGACTACTTAACCAATAATGAAAATAAAATTTGGTCACAATATAATCCGGCATTAAATATTTAAGATCTTATTAGGCAAGCATTTGGTATTGGTGTATGCAGTGCCATAGTTCGTTACTTCCTATCAGTTGGCGTCGTAAGGGTACGTTATAGCCTAGATATGCAACGTGAAGGTCTTTTGAATTCAGGGCTGGGGTTAGCATCACGATCAAAGCTCGAGGGTACGCGTACCCTAAAATAGAATACGTTAAAATACGTACGTACCTTTCAAAAAATAGAATACGCGTATAATACGTACGTACCTTTCAAAAAATAGAATACGCGTATAGGCCTAATACGTACGGTACCATACACACAAATTTTATTCATGGTTTACTCGGCGACCCATAGCCTACGTATAATCTGACGTCATCTGTAGGCCTATGCGTCATTGAAACCGGTACTTCCGGTGGCGTAGCAGTAAATTTAATTCGTTAAATTCTTCGGTTATAATTAATTTAATGCAAATTGCACTGTCTTACTAATGATAGCTAAGTACACGTCACTGGTTTGCAAATTGCTGTAACTCGAAAGTTGCAGCACGTCTAGGCCTATATCTTATAATAGCCCACGCATCAGTCAGCGATTCAACGATGACCAGAGAACATGGGAAGGAATGGACGCACATGAAAGTTTTGAAAAATGCGAAAAATAATTATTTAATTGAATGCAATTTTTTGACAAACAGTTCTGGTTTGGATCAGGCAATCGCATAAGAACACACCTTTGAAGTGCTGCAGCCGACTGAGTGCATTCAGTGCAATGCATGCTGGATAAACATAGACCTACAATATAGCATTGCAGCAATTTACTACGCCATATACTGAGTTGTGATTGTTTGCTTAAATTAAATTGTAGCCTACATTCTTATAATGAGCAATGAAATGGTTAACGTATTTTATTTATTGTTACGTACCCTAAAATAGGGTACGTTAAAATACGTACGTACCTTTCAAAAAATAGAATACGTATGGTACGTACCCTCGAGCTTTGATCACGATTATAAAACAACCTGTGCAGGGTTTTTCACTGCAGAACCTAGAAACTTAGGCACCATGATAGAACATGCATTGTAGATCATACACAAGACAAGTCAGTGCGTATTTACTCCAGTCTATACTATAAGTTTGAAATTTTGTCATTCTATTTGTTTGTACGGATGTATGTATGGTGTCCCAAGAAAGGCTCTGAAATGGCATGCTTAAGCGCAAAAAATATTTTTAAAGTGCTCTCATGCACATTTGTAGGTCAACGTGACTATTTTCGGCTCTCAATTCACGTGAAATCACGAGATATATACACAATTTAAATTTCAATGCGGCATAGTTAACGCTACAATTAAGATGCCATTAATTTTCATCGTTGTACAATAATGACCCCTTGGTTCATTTTTGATGCCATTTCTCGTGGAGATAAGCACATTGTCCTTCATGCCTCTTTCCTAACATTCTCTACAAGCAGACAAGGCGGTCCAGCTGCTTCAAGATATAATGGTATCCGTGCCTCAGATTCACATTTCGGTGTGACCTTGCACGCGTTATAAATTTATTTAATAATAATAATAATAATGGTATGGAGTAGACCTGCTAGCCTGTAGAAACTGGGAGATGACACGAGACAGACTCAGACAGAGAGTGGCGTTGGACACCTACGGGCGTTGCGCCTATGGTTTGAGACACGGTGTAGATGATTGTCTATTAATGATTTACAATGCAGGTGTTCGAAAGTCTGCAAGGTCATATTCTAGACCCAGCAAGTTTGGTGGATATGAGGACTAGGTGTCAAAGGACAGAGGGTAGATGATAGAATAGTCTAAGAAGCACATAAAGTCAACTTACCTGACAACCAACTATGTACACGAACAACCAATGTTTGGTGAAATAGAAGAGA
Source organism: Lumbricus rubellus (assembly GCA_945859605.1). Classification (NCBI taxonomy): domain Eukaryota; kingdom Metazoa; phylum Annelida; class Clitellata; order Crassiclitellata; family Lumbricidae; genus Lumbricus; species Lumbricus rubellus. Next base: position 35,345,222 of record OX243815.1, on the reverse strand, counting down.
AATGTGAAGTCAAATTACAAGTGCAACTATTGTCTGATGAAATAGAAGAAACACATAAATTCAACGGTAATCCCGAAGACTGTGTACCTGTCCATATAAACAGCATGGTTGCCAACAACTCAACTAAAATAGAACGCTGCGACCTATCCGCCGTATCCCATGATACCTAGTGTAAACGTGTATTCTAGTATCCTAAATTATTCGCTCGCTGCAGCATTGTTATTTTTTAATCAATCCAACTTCTAGTTTGGCGAGAATCCATTTCATCGACCCAGCTCCCGATTAGGCAAGAATTAGTTTGATAAATCCCGCTTCTATTTCGTCAGCAAATATTTTTCAGCAATATTACTTTTATTTAATTTAAAATTATTGTTCATCAATCCAGCTTCAATTTCAGCAAGATTGTTTTAATTAATCCCTCTTCTATTTCAATATAAATTACTCTCATCAATCCGACTTCTATTTAGAAAGAACTCTTTTCATCAATCCGACTTGTACTCGATTAATGCTGAAACCCATGCAATGGCAAATAATTTACGATACTAAAATATACGTTTACTGAAACGAAGGTTGCAGCGCTCTATTTTAGCGGTTTCTTGGGCGGCTATACTGTATACATGGAAGGGCACGCAATCTTCGGGATTAGGCCTACCCACGAAACTATTCAAAACGATCTCTGGGTTAAACCGTAGTTTACGTTGTTTAATTATTTTCATTATCGATATCCCGTAGTTTAGGTTGTTTAATTAATAAACGCCTAAAATCATGAATGTAACGCGCCATAAAACGCGCTATTCCAATTTCTGAACATTCGCAACCGGAAGTAGCAATATAAACCGAAAACGCGAGAAGATGGAAGCCGGATTGACGAAAAAACGGTACTTTTTAATCCGACAACCAATTTCTTACATTCGATGACAAATATTTAGTGACGAAATAGAAGCGGGATTTAACGCATGAGGGTCGGTTAGGGCTCAGGTTAGGCGTCGTGAGGGTCGGTTAGGGTTAGTTTTAGGGTTAGTGTAGTCATTCTGCTGAAAATGAAGCTGGATTGACGAAAAATGCTTGAGAAGTAGAACCTGGATAAAGGCATTTTATACCTGAAATGGAAGCTGGATAAAGGCATATTGGCAAAACTCCAAACGGCGGTCCCAAATTATAATATTAAAGAAATAGATAGGCTATCTCCAGAGAAGGCTTTACACATAATATGTGGTGAAATAGAAGGTGGATTGATGAAAACCGTTTGATTGATGGACGCTTGATAAAAGAAAGCTGGATAAGTGGCATTCCAGCTGAAATGGAAGCTGGATGCATGCTGAAATACATCACTGAAATCAACAATCCAGTTTCCATTTCTCAAGTTTAATTTTCGTCAATCCAGTTTTTATTTCACCTATAAGGACCCTTCATCCAGCATCCATTTCGCAAGTTTTTTAATTAATCCATCTCCCATTTAACTTATTATATCCATCATCCAGGTTCTATTTCTCAACCGTTCAATTCATCAGTCCAGCTTCTATTTCAGATCTAAAAATACCGTCAGCCAGCTTATATTTCACTTGCGTTTTTTCATCAATCCACCGTTTCTATGCGCCCATCCAATACACCGCACTATTACAGCACGTCATGTTGATTTACTTAATGTTATAATTTGGGACCGCCGTTCGGAGTTTTGCCGGCATATTTATAGTTGAAATGGAAGCTGGATTGAACCTGGCGATCCAGAAATTACTTGTATATCATTTATACACATGCAAATAATTTAACAACGTCACTTTTTGGCCAAATAATTAAACAACGTAAACTACGGTTTAACCCGATCTCTGTACAGAGTGGAGTAGGCCTACGATTGAACTGTCCAAGCACCGAATTTACCATGCGTCCGGGTTTCCCCGGACATGTCCTCTTTTTTGGCCTCTGTCCGGGGCGTCCGGGCTGCTTTCGAAAAAATGGCTTTTGTCCGGGTTTTCCCTACCTGTTCCCTGATCGATCGATCTTACCTAATTTTCGGGAAAGTAAGTCCTTTCCGTGTTATATACTATTCCGTTCCGTGAACTAAAGGCGCGTTCCAGCAATATTTAGATCAATGGTATGGTCCGTATGGATACCATTGGACTTCCGGTTCCTGAGGCGGTTTTTTCAAACGCATAAATATAACGCTAGGTAGGCCTACACTGTACAATGTACATAATGATAATGGTAAATAAAAATATAATAATTAATATATTCAAATTCACGAAAAAATTGAAAAAGCCGAAATGTGAGTATTTACAGACGCACTGAAAACCCAATGCACAGGTTTTCTCAGCAGTCAGCCTAACTTGTTGAAGGCCATCAGTTTTTGGGCTGAGCCCCAAGCTCAGTCTATGGTAAGTAAGTAAGTGCGTAAGTAAGAAATTCACTGTTTTGTTTCTGTGTACAGTCAGTGACAGACTGACAGTAATGTAATGTGTACTGAACTGAAGTACTGAACACTGACTCAATAATCCATGTACAATAAGAACAATATTTTGTGTAGTTTAATGTTACCTTTGTTGCACAACAATTGACATTGGTTTAGCACTATGAAGCTAGGAGCGCGCTACGAGATGGTAACCGGATGAACTATTTGTGTGTCCTCTTTTTCATCTGAGCACTTATGGTAACAACGAATTTTAGCAAATTTACCTTGTGGTGCCTGGCACCTAATGTACTCACACAGCTATTTGAGCTATTCCAGCCTTTCTTAAATGACCTTAACAGTGGTTTAGAAAATATAATTTTTTATTCCGATGAAAAGTTACTGATGTGGAAACCATTTATTTACATTTTCTGGAAGTCACGTGTTAAATATTAAAATAAAGTGTGAATATGAATTAGCCTAGAAATGGAAATTAAATTGTTTTATTTTATTATTTTCAACAATCAACACCAATAACAGAAAGTACTATTTAGTATTAACATGAGAAGAAGTCGCTAAATTATTGTGGTTTGAAAGCCGTGATTACAGGGAATCATGACAGCTAAGTCGGCCTGGAGTGCAGAATGGTCGGCGAAACTGCACAATCGGGGACCGCTATTAATAGATCTTGCGTAATATTTTCAATTTATTGGAAAGAATGACGACACTAGCCCTAATTCTAACCCTAACCGACCCTCACGACGCCTAACCTGAGCCCTAAACGACCCTCACGATGCCTAACCTGAGCCCTAAACGACCCTCACGACGCCTAACCTGAGCCCTAACCGACCCTCACGACGCCTAGAATCTATTAATAGCGGTCCCCGATTGTGCAGTTTCGCCGAATGGTCAACAACTGACGCTGCAAACCACTCCCTCGTTGCCGTGCCATCTGTCTGGCCCCCCGGCTACAACCTATCGCGCCGCCTCTGGACGACGCTGAACCGATTCAGAACCGGTCAGGGCCGCTGCGCAGCAAATCAAGTTCGGTGGAAGCAGGCTTCGAACCCTATCTGCGACTGCGGAGAGGTGCAGACAATGTATCACATCGTTAATGACTGCAGAATAACTGGTTTTCCTGGCGGATTGTCCGCTTTGTATATTGTTGCTGTGCGCTGGCTTAGCGCGAACTGCAAACGCTAAATAAATAAATAGGGAATCAGTCAATCAGAGATGCCAGATCTAGGTTTTTTCTGCATGGAAATGTGAAGTCACCAACGACCTCATATTATATTATTACTAGACACTACTTACAACACTTGAATATTCTGTGAAATTCAATGTAAAATGGTCGTGATACATAATTTTTTCCACTAATTTTAATTTTAAACTCCACAATGAAGATCTCACGTTGTCAATTCACAAATAATTTACAACCTGAAGAATATAATAGCTCTGCACAGAAAATTAATAAACCATTTTGAAATCTCAAAATAGATCAGGTCACTCTTCTCTCTTTGTTAAACCGTATTGACATCTATAACATGTAGCCTATATACACTATACTGACTAGGTCACCTCTGGGACTAATATCGATATTAGTCCCAGGGTCACCTAGGTCAATTCTCTAGTGGTATATTAGGCCTATAGGCTATAGTTGTTGCAAAGTATTAATGTTCTAGGTAGCCTAGTTAAAACTTTGGATTGTTGATGTAGGCCTTTTAAGAAAATTTGGTTGGAAACCTCGGACAACTTTTAAACTACGTAAACCTAAGCCATGTGTGTTATGTGTTTACTATTATTCTGGTAGGCACGACTCGGTGCGCATGCGCAAACGAATATATCGATTCAGTTTGTTGTCAGTCTCTGACAACTTTAACAATTGATATTTTAAAAGTTTAATTACATTTTATTCAACTCTTTTGACGAACATTTTGTTAACCCTCATACAAACAAGCGAAAAACCAACTTAATTTGAACAAAGGGGGTTTAAAATAGCTTATATATTATGAATAATCTGGGTTTTTTGGGGGGTTTTTTCGGCAGGGAATTTGGGTTTATTTCTGAAACCCAGGGTGAGAATTGCCGGGGGGGTTGGGGGGGTTCAACCCCCCCAGTCATTTTTAGAGCCCCATGTTAAAGTATGTTTTTCATACCCCAATTTCAAGTTTATCATAGGCCAACCCCCCAGTTATTTTTCCACAATTCTCATACTGCTGAAACCTCAATGGCAACACTGCAGAGGGGGCAAATGCCCCCCACATTTCAGGAAAGTCTGGTTTTTCGGGAAAACACAGCCCCGGATGACTAAAAAAAGGTCAACTTTTTTGCCGGATATAGCCTATTTTTCGGGCAGAAGTTCAATCTTTGCCCCCACTGCTGAAATCTCCCGTAGCCTACGCCTAGGCCCTACATGTTTCAAGGGTAAACACGAAGACTGGCTGCCCGTACTCCAAACAATATGGCTGCCAACGAATGCAATAAAATTAGAGCGTGACCATCGACGACATTGTTCATCAGTTCAGCTTCAATTTCAGCAGAATGACTGCACTAACCCTAAAACTAACCCTAACCGACCCTCACGACGCCTAACCTGAGCCCTAACCGACCCTCACGACGCCTAACCTGAGCCCTAACCAACCCTCACGACGCCTAACCTGAGCCCTAACCAACCCCCACGACGCCTAACCTAAGCCCTAACCGACCCTCACGTTGCGATGTCGTGTATAGGTCGCGCTCTATTTTTATTGTTTGGAGTACGGGCAGCCAGTCTTCGTGTTTACCCAAATACTGACACAATCATTCTGCGACTCATGAAGTTCTACAGACACCACACATAGGCCTATATTCCCTATAATTCCTATCCAATACATGCATCTGAGGCAGGTGGTTGGAAGACGACCGATAAATGAATATATATACCTACTGGGAAACGGACATTATCCCCCCGGACATTATCTCCCCGGACATTATCCCCAGAAGGCTGCTTTTTCAACAGGACAGTGCCCCTGCCCACAGAGCCAAGGAAACCATAGAAATGCTGACAAGAGAGACGCTAGACTTCATTTCTCACACATTATGGCCTCCGAACAGTCCAGATTTGAATCCTGCCGACTATAAAGTGTGGAGCGTGATGCAAGACCGAGTCTACCAGACAACAATCCATGATATAAACGATCTGAAGCAACACTTGTTGGAAGTGTGGGATGGTCTGGACCAGAGGATAATCGACTATGCTGTTGCCCAATGTATGGCGCTAGCGCTTCCAGGCTTGCGTGCAAGCAGGAGTAGGACATTTTGAGCGTCTTAATTAATTAAATAATCAAACCATACTGTTGTAATCATATTGTTAGCTCAATTCTCTACATATCTGGACAATTTTAGAATGATTAATTATCAGGCCATAAAGATAATGAAAAGCAGTTTGACTTACATTTTATTGAATATAAAAGAAAATTGCTTGTAAACTGAAATTTCGGCATATGAAGTTGAAAGATTCATATCTTTTTATTCGTTGAACTCTATCTCATGAAATTTTGGAATCATATTCTTGGTCCAATTCTCTAAATATTTGGAAAAATTTAGCTTGATATGTCATCAGGTATTAGATATATATGCAAAACAATTTGGCTTACTTTTTTGAACCACGTTGTATATACAGGGTGCGCCAAAAAAAGACCCCCTCTAGGTTTTTTGCCAATATTTTTGCCAAAAGTCAGAATTTCGAAATGAAATTTTACAGTCTTAAAGACAATTCATATTTACACATGGTGGCCGGATTTCATCAAAATATTTCAAATACGACAAAAGTTATACCACTTTTAGTGAGGCCACCCACCGTTTTTTGACGATTCAAAAACGAAACGGAAAAAAATTAGGTTTTTTGCCAATATTTTTGCCCAATAGCAAGAATATCAAAATGAAATTTTACAGACTTAAAGACAATTTATGTGCACACATGATGGCCAGATTTCATCAAAATATTTCAAATACGACAAAAGTTATACCACTTTTAGTGAGGCCACCCACCGTTTTTGACGATTCAAAAACGAAACGCAACAAAAAGTCACAAAACGTGATTTTATGAAGTCTAATCTCTAATAACTGTTGTCAAATGAACTTGGTGGTGCTTCACAACTTGTGTTCGATGTGCCCACCACCAGTGCCAACACTTCTTTTGAGTCTCTTGGCAAAGTTCTTGATGGACCTGTTGATTAATCTGACAGATTCTTTATTATTCCTTATTTGCCAATTTGATTGTCATCTTGCTAAGCGACTTCTCAGTGACGTGCAGCTATGCTGGTACCCTGTTTCTTTTTAAATAGTAATAATAATGATCATCTGGCAATATGAAGGCTATTTGATAACAATTATTTGAGATGAGACTTAATAAAATCGTGTTTTTGCTGCGTTACGTCTTTTAATCGTCAAAAAATGGGGGGTGGCCTCACTAAAAGTGACATAACTTTTGTTCTGTATGAAATATTTCGATGAAATCTGACAATCATGTGCAGATATGAATTGTCTTTAAGCCTGAAAAATTTCATTTCGATATTCTAACTTTTGGCCAAGATATTGACCAGAATAATTGGATTGGTTTTTTGTTACTTTTGTTGCGTCGGGTTTTTGAAACGTCAAAAAACAGTGGGTGGCTTCACTAAAAGTGGTATAACTTTTGTTCTGCTTGAAATATTTTAATGAAATCTGGCCATCTGGTGTAAATATAATTTGTCTTTAAGACTGTAAAATTTCATCCCGAAATTCTTACTTTTGGTCAAGATATTGGCAACAATCTTAGGGGGTCTTTTTTTTGGCGCACCCTGTATATATGCAGGGTGGCTCAATAAAAAAATGTACCACCGAAAAAAATGTAATATCTTCGCAACCCATTGAAATATTTCTGCGGAAATTTTCCAATCTGCAGGGGAATGAATTTCCAACAATCCCTGAAACTTTCACTGAAAACATTTTATGTTTGCAAAATTTACAGTTGTTTAAACTTTCAATTCCGTTTTTTCAAATTTCCGCGTAAAAATTAACGTCACTTGTAGATTGTCATGTAAAATTATATCACTTTTCACTACGACCTCAGAAATCCGTTTTACAGTTTATAGTAAAGAATAATGGGAGTCTCCACTCCTTTCTTTAACACGAGCTTGATTTCTTTTTGTGAAGCTTAGTATGGTCTTGTTGATTGAGTCCTGCTGCAACTGATCCCACATTAGCAGCAAGACTTCCTTCAGCTAGCCAATGTTTACCAACTTGGGATGAAATGTCATTCCAGCGTTCCAGCATAGCTCCACATATGTGATATTCAAGAGTGTTAAGGTCTATCAAGTTTGTTGGTCATGTGTCTTTGCCAATAAATTTACTGCAGTTGATGGCAATAAGGTAGCGTCATCATAATCAACCTTGCCGTGCGTGCAAGCTGCAGGCGCACCGTCCTTTTGGAAAATAAACCAGATGTTATAGCATACCTGTGGTCTTCAATAAGTCTGGGCAAGAGAGCTCAACGATAAGTTAAGCTTATTTATTTAGCCTACTGAATGGGATGAAGTACAGTCTTTCCTTGCAGCCATAACACACGCAGATCTGCTGCCGAAGCCGAACCATCAACCATGGATGTGTTTTGAAAACTTGACCCTTTCGACTACCAAGCGACTTTCGTCAACATTGCGCTTTTTCCGTCAGACCAAACGACCACTCAATCCCTGCCTATCTTCCGACACATGACCTTCGAACGTTACATAAACACGTTTTCAGATGGCCTTCACTATGCTCATGCTCCACATTTCACTGGGTATTTTACTGTGATCACACGATGTCTCAGTCTCTGTTCAAGCAACGTCCGCGTTTCAACTTCATTATCCGCAGAAACTTTGATGTTCAGTAGGCCTACCCGGTAACTGATTCACAAATTGAGACCTAATTAATATATAAAATATTACCAAATACTAACAGCTTGCTTCATAAACAGCACCTATATGAGTCTTAGTGAGGTCGTATGACATCATCATCATTTTGTGTGTTGTAATTTGCAAAATGTTCTTAAATAAATAAATCACATTATTGGAACGTGATTCTGCGGAAATTTGACAAAATGGAAAAATGTTTTTACTCAGTTGTAACTTCTGAAGTAATGCAAATTCATTATTGAGATTTTCAGGGATTTTTGCAAATTCTTTCCTCTATAACTCCTGCTATTTTCACAGAACAATGTTGATTGGTTGCGGAGAAATTGTATTTTTGCTGGTGGTACAGTTTTTATTGAGCCACTCTGTATATATGATTTTAATCAGTTTTTAATATTATGAATTAAAATTTCTAATTTATGGTAATCAAAAAGCAATTTTTCTTGATTTAAATGTCCTTGGTAGAGTGCCAACTTCAAAACCAAGTCTTTCTAGTTTCTATGATTTCAATATCTTCATAAGTTTTATTGATAATGGTATCTTTTGGAATTACGATACAAATGCCACAAACTTAATTTTCATCGATTCGGTTATATTCACCATGCACGTTTAACTTTCTAGACCTAGGGTCATCCGTGGTAGGAGTGATTAACCTACGGGCTCTGATTTGTCTTATTTGATATTCTGAATTGAAATAGTGTGTGACCATACAGATCCATTCCTTTTCAAACGTTCGTAAAACTTCGTATTAGCTTTTTCTTTCCAGTTTTGTGTGTGCTTAAAAAGTTAAGATGTGTTTATTCCAGGGCATAGTTATAGTAAGCGGGTCCCTATGTTAATGAATGACTGCACTAACCCTATCCCTAAACCTAACCGACCCTTACGATGCCTAACTTGACCCTAACTGACCCTCACGAGGCCTAACCTGATCCTAATCGACCCTCACGATAACCTAACCTGACCCTAACCGACCCTCACGATGCCTAACCCGACCCTAACCAACACCTAGGGACCCGCTTACTATAACTAAGCCTATTCCAGCATTTCCCAAAGTGGGTTCCGCAAAACCCAAGGGTTCCACGAGACGAGATTGAAAAATTGTAAATAATAATTTTTTTAGTGAAAATGCGCTGAAAGCTCGAAACTACAGTCAATCGTCTTCTGTGCTTTTCCTCACCCATTGAGAGGCTATCCGAACTTTCATTGACCATTAGAAATCCAGTTGCAATTTATAGACATCGATCACTGCTGAGACATAGGCCTACGTAGGTCAGAGCTGTAAATCTGAATAGAGACGCAGCCATATTTGTTAACGTTATCCCGACGAAGTTAATCTGAGCACGATTAAGCCTAAACGCAACAGCTTAAAATGTATCGCCAAGTCAGATCATTGCACTGCGCAGTGCGCAGCACGACAAATAATAATTTTTTTTGTTAACTAGTTAAAAATTTACCAACGTTCATTAACTCTCGTAAGCTTGGGTCCTTAGAAATGCACTTAGGCTGCTAATGTTGATTTAAATGATACAGTTGACAATGAGTAGGCCTATCCAGTTTTCAAGTGTCGAGCCAGTAGTAGACAAAAATGCATAAGAAGAAAAGGACTAGGGCCTATTCATATTCTAAACTTCACGTGTGCTACTCTCAGTATTGCGATACACGAGTCGTGGTTTTCAAAACAGTTCAAATTAATTTTTCATATAAGGGAAATAAACTTAATTTCTACAATAATGTCTTGGTAGGTTTGTACATAATTTTATGTGAACCCTTTATTAGCATGCTACTTAATTAGGCACTATGCATGCTCAGTGCGTGTAGTTGAGATTGGGGTTCCACAATAAAATATTAGGACACGAAGGGTTCCGTGGCCCAAAAAGTTTGGGAAACGCTGGTTTATTCCATCGTTATGAAATAAATTTATCATTTAGATTTGTTTACTTGATGGTTGAAATCGGACAAACGCAAAACAGTTGTAGTTATGTGACAGTAATAAACTTGGCATAAGTGATTGAAGACTTATTTGTTTAAGATTTATTTTGAGTAGACTTTCCTGTTATTCACGCCTCACAGCTACTGGTATGTTAAATGTTGACACCATTTGCATTTTTAAATGTCAGCATGCTAATAGCTTGGACTTTTATAAACAGCAAGTGTGTGTAACACTGTGTATGGATAACATTGTATATATGCACTACCGTACTTAGAAAGCAAACATGTAGATATACATGTATACATATATAATATTATATATGTTTAATTACAAAGCCAGGTGATATACAGCATCTGGGTATAAATAATAAGAGTGTGATAGGTAGATAAACAGTATTCATCTCTAGTGAGTCATTTTAGTGTAAAGATGAGGCCAGATTTATTAAGTCATTTGTATAATATTCAAAGGATATTTTGATGCCCATCATTCATGAGACATGGTATGCATGAGGAGTAATCTCAGTTGATGTGTGCATGGCCTTGGTGATCATCTTATTTGCCTTCGGATGGTCAATGTAAAGATTTAGACTGCCAGCTAATGCCTATGGGTGGAGTCTAATAGAATGATATTCATTATTCAAGGACCATGAACTATTAGACTATGCCAATGGTTAGACTAACTCCATGCAGCCAACCTTATGTAAGAATCTCTGTGGCCCAATGATGTGTACAAAAACAGATAAGCAGAAGCAAGGAGAGCGTGGTGTTCAGTGTTAGAGTGTAAAACCTTTGGTTTAGCATAATTCATAACATTCACCATTGAATATTTTATTTGTCTTCTGTACGCATTTTGGATGCCGTTGTGAGTTTACTGCAATGGTCAATTATTGTCACAATTATACATATAATATGCCACCAAATATACTGTATCGCTGACTTATCATTAGAATCAGTGATATGCAACCTTGTTTGGAGTCTAACACAACCATTAGTAATTCACCCAATAAATCATCAAGAAACAACAAGTGAAATTTCTTGATCTTCTTGCTCAATGTATACAGAATGAACAATATAGATAATTTGCTTTGTTTACATTCAAGAACTTTATGGACACATACAACTGTTATCACGGCACAGTTTAACAGAATGCCTACATAAAACCTTCCATGTTTTAGCATCAACAATTCATTTTTTTGCCTTCTGTAACCATGTTCAACACCACATAGGGTCCACATTGTATCAATAATGCTGTCAAAGCAATCCTACTCAACACTCCTAACCAGGAAAGTGCCAGGAAATTAACTCCTAAACAGACTCAGTCAAGCTTTTTGATCTTTGCTAAAATTCAGTCATGCTGTTTTATGATGACTGCCATTTTCCACATTTTACTTTTTAGCCCAGTTAGGTCAGATGTTTCTTCTGGACAATAAATGATCTCACAGAATTGTCCGTCATTCAGTTTTAATAAATCACATGAATTTCTGGCTCAACTCGAATACCTCACTAGATACAACATCAAAGAGACAACCACCATCTCTTGCCACAAAATGCCATAACCTTTAGCTGCACAATTATCCATGCATAATGGCTCTTTTCTGTTGTAAATATTGCCTTTGTTTTACTCCAAAACTGGTGCATCATTTTGGACACAGGGCACGGAGGTTTGTCAACACGTGAACGACAATTGACAGATTAATCTACTGCTAGCTGCTACTCTGACGGGAATGGCGGTAAGTCCTTGGAGGAAGTTGTGGTTCTGCCTCGTGATTCTGTAGAAAGGAGCTGGGTTGAGGAGGCAGAGGTGGTGGTGGTGGGGGTGGCGGTGCCACAGGAGGTCCATGCATATGTGCTGAGTGATGAGGTTGCATACGTGGTGGAAGAGGAGGTGGCTGATTCTCTCGAGGTGGTAGCTGTGGCGGTGGACTGCTTGTGAACGACATTCTTGGTGGCCTTGGAGGTATTGGAGGTGGTGTGTCTGGACAGAAAAACAATGTTGTTCTGGAACAAAGAGTTGAAGAACTAGGGCATCGTGAACTCAATGAGCCAGAGAAACCTAAAATAACAATTAGATAAACAACTTAACATTCTACAGGGTGGGCCAAAAAAAAGTAATCCCCTGTGGTTTTTTGTCAATATCTTGGCTGAAAATAGGAATTTTTCAAATCCAATTCCACGGCTTTGAAGGTAATTCATATATACGTACAATAGCCAAATTTCATCGCCACATGTGAAACAGAACAAAAGTTATACCACTTTTAGGGAGGCCACCCACCGTTTTTTGACGATTCAAAAGCGAAACGCAACAAAATTAGGTTTTTTGCCAATATCTTCACCAAAAGTCAGAATTTCGAAATGAAATTTGACTGGCTTAAAGGCAATTCATATTTACACATTAAGGCCGGATTTCATCAAAATATTTAAAACACACCCCAAGTTATACCACTTTTAGCGAGACCACCCACCGTTTTTGATGATTCAAAAACGAAAAGCGAAAAAAGTAGCAAAAACACGATTTACTAAGTCTCGTTTCAAATAACTATTGTCAAATGAACTTGGTAGTACTTCACAGCTTGTGTTCAATGTGCCCACCACCAGTGCCAAAACTTCTTTTGAGTCTCTTTGCAAAGTTCATGATGGACCTGTTGATTAATCTGACAGATTCCTTATTTACCAATTTGATTATCATTGTATTGTATTGTATTTAAACATTTATAAAGCGCCTCTAGTAGGGTGAACCGTTCAGAGGCGCTCCCAGTGCGCAAGGCCCAGCGAGAAGAAACAGGTTTTGAGAAGAGACAAAGCAGAGGAGAGACTACGGTACCAGAAAGAAGTGTAGAGCGAACAGAAGGAGAAAGGGCATTCCAAAGAGAAGGACCAATTGAGACAAATGATCGAGACTGAGCCATAACAGTTCTAGACAGAGGAACCAAGAGGTCAAATCTGTTGGATGAACGAAGTGGACGGTGGGAGGAAGCTGAGTGAGGATGAAGTAAAACATTAGTGAGATATTTTGGGGCAAGACCCCGTTGAGCCTTTATGATCAGAGTGAGGATCTTAAATTGTGTGCGAGCACGGAGAGGAAGCCAGTGAAGTTCATGAAACATAAAGGTAGAGATGTGAGAGTACTTGGGAAGGCGGGCAATCAATCTAGCAGCTGAGTTGAGAACCGACTGAATCAGTGAAAGACGAACTTTGGGAAGACCAATGAGGAGAGCATTGCAATAGTCAATTCGTGAACATATAAAAGCATGAATTAAGGTAGTGAAGATGGAGGAGGAGACAGAGCGACGAATGGCTCTGAGACGTCTTAAATGGAAATATGACGAGCGTGTCACATTGGAAATATGCTCAGTAAAGGTATTTTACAACACCCAGATCCCGAACACTTGAAGAGAAGGAAAACAGCGGAAATTTTTCAGAGAGCAGAATGAAATCAAGCTTCTGAAGCTGCTGGGGAGTACCTAGCCAGATGAATTGAGTCTTTGAAGTATTAAGCGAAAGGCGATTTGAAGACATCCATGAGTGGAGATGATTAGTAAGGGATTCAATAAGAGCAACTAATAGCAGCTGGGAAGATGAGGGACCATGGACAAAAGCCTGAACATCATCAGCAAATAGATGGCCAGCAGCACTACAAATCGGAAAAAGAGAAGAGATGTCGGCCGTGTAAAGAATAAATAGGAGAGGTCCAAGAACTGAACCTTGAGGTACACCCAGATTAACATGAACCCATTGAGTTCGAGAGTCACCAGATATAATCATCTTGCTAAGTGACTTCTCAGTGACGTGTAGCTACGCTGGTACTCTGTCTATTTTTTAAATAGTAATAATTATGATCATCTGGCAATATCAAGGCTATTTGATAACAAATATTTGAGATGAGACTTAATAAAATTGTGTTTTTGCTACTTTTTGTTGCGTCACCCTTCAGAAGCGACAAAAAACGGTTGGGGGTCTCACTGAATGTGGTATAACTTTTGTTCTGTTTGAGATATTTTGATGAAATCTGGCCATCATGTGTACATATGAATTGTCTTTAGGCCTGTAAAATTTCATTTCGATATTCTTACTTTTGACCAAGATATTGACCAGAATAATTCAATTGTTTTTTGCACCTTTTTGTAGCGTCGCGTTTTTGAGTCGTCAAAAAACGGTGGGTGGCCTCACTAAAAGTGATATAACTTTTGTTCCGTTTGAAATATTTTGTTGCAATTTCACCATTGTACGTAAATATGAATTGCCTTTAAGACTGTGAAGTTTCATTCCAAAATTCTTATGTTTGGCCAAGATATGGGCAAAAATCCGTAGGGGATTACTTTTTTATGGCCCACCCTGTATATTACAAACATGATATGAGTAAATGGTACTGGACCAACAGAAATAATAAATGTCTTTTTTTGGCTACTTGCAATCCAGCAACCTCAACATGTCTATGTGCGCAGGAAAGGGTGATCTGATTTAGGCGATTTTGCGTACGAGAGCGTACAGTTGGAGGAGAGGTCTAAAAAAGTACAAACGCAAAATAAATTTCTGATTTCATATCTTTAGCTTATTTATAACTCTGTAATATCCTATAACCGTTTGATGGCATCTGATTACATTATAATTAAATTCTGTTCAGATCTAAACAGTAAACCATAACAGCAGTTAACAAATTTTAGTTAGCTAATTTATATAATGTTTAACACAAATAAATAGTAGACTGTGGTAAGTATGTTTTGCAGATGACTTTAGCTAATTAACTTTTTCAATGGGTAGAAAGCTTAGTTATATGTACGCATGGGGTTCCATAAAATATATGGGGTGCAACACCAAAAGTGAGGTTGAAAATAATTCTTTGGGGTGTATGTAATATGTGACCCTTCGCCATGAAATCACTTGCTTGCTGCAATAAGTCATCAGGTAGAAAATGATAAAAAATGATGGGAAACCTCAAACTGGTCGGAATTGACAATATTGCAAAAACAAGCGCAAATTCCATTTTTCTGTTCTATAAATAAAATATGACTTTTTTATTTAATACGTGCAAACATTGGCTTGAAAGAAGTCGACTACATGCGACAATAATAGAATTTCGCTACAGCACCAAGCATGTGATAAAATCTTCCCCATGGTTGGCTGAAGGTTTGACGGGTCGGATGTGCACATGCATGAACTAATTTGCATAAGCTTTAGGTCAAGGAATTAAATGCTCACTTTATTCGTTTTTCGCTTTAAAACTTAACCTTCGATATGGAGGACATCAAAAAATTTGGAGAGCACATTTGCAATGAGTGCAGCTGCCAAATGTTATCTAATTAGGTCCAACAGAAATAGCTGTTTCTAAGGAAATATACATAATCATAAGGCTCAACTTTGCACACAGTTTTCTCAAGTAACAGTTTATGTATACCATCAGATTAAAAATTCTGCAACTTCAGTTATATACGAGATATAGAAAAGCTGAAAACAGTTTGGAAAGGTAAATGAAGCATCTACAAGATAGTGTTAAAAAAGTAAAGTTGCGACTGATTTTGTTGTGATGGGTCACATATATAGAATTATAGATGTACCCTAGAATATATGATTATTCAAATTTTTTCTAAGAAGTGACTATTTTTTACACACACTTTAAAACTTCTACAAACATATTTATGTAGACAGACAATGCAAATGTACCACTAGTCAAAACATCTTGACCTACAGTCTAAAGTTTTGGCCCTACATAATGCAAAGAACATTATGAAAGGTACATGTATTCATCATTTGAATAAAATCTTACATGAAAGGCAGTTAAAAAAAACTCCTCTGTGTTTGTAAACAGTCTCCATGCAAGAACAAGAAGAAGAAAGTAAAAAACATACATGTAAGCTGCCATTTTGACATCACACTGCTGTGGGCTTTTGAACATTGAAATCATTTTATAAGCCTAGACTTGCAACATTGTTTAGCTTATTTTGATGATGATGATGATGATGATGATGATGATGATGATGATGATGATGATGATGATGATGAAGGCAGGTTCATTGGCTTTATGCCCATGGGGATGAGATGAGTGAGGTGTTTTTCTGATACCTTCCTCACAGACGAATTGAGGGTGAGCAACGTGTCTGAGGTCGATATGCTACGAGTAGCTTGAGGTAGATTCGAACCTGTGACCCGAACCACTACATCCCACTTTAGCTTATTATCAGTAAAAAGCTCACAAACATGTAGTAGTAAACTTGAAAAATTTTGCCGTTTATAATTTGCCTTTTGACACTTGTTACAGGTGTGTCTGGCTTGTCTATCTCTACTTTTGTTCCTAACCTAAAATTGTTTACATTAATTTTTAATTCCTAAAGTCTTAGCAATTGTTACTAGAATAAAAGCAAGAGTCACCTGATGAATAACCTCCGAAGTCTCCATTTACTGACTCCTCGTCTGGCATGGTTAAGAAAACACTATTGGTGTCATCACCACTGTCATGTGGAGGGGTCATTGGAGTGCTTGGCGTTGGAGGAGTTGCATCAGAGGACGACAATCCTATATCTAGCTCCAACCCCTCCCCATCAGGCAACGCAGGATTTCCAGATACTTGAGACAAAAGACCACGATCATTCTTTATGACTGATCCGATCAAGTTTCGAGTCATTGGTTTAATGCCTGGAGACTTCAATGGATAGTCTCTCTTTTTCTCCTGCAATTACGTAACTCATTTATTTGCTTAGCAAACAAAAACGAATACCATTTAAAAAATTACAGCAAAACTTTGGAATATATTTGGTATTGAGCTTAAGATTCTAATGCTCATGCGTAGCTGGCCAAGCTCCAATCTATTTTATGGAACTTTGTGTGCCTGTGCTATCCATTACAGGCCGTAGATTCCTTTGCTCTGCAACGCATGGTGACCGGGTAGTCCCTATGGCTCAATCTTCCATAGTGCTGCATAAAAGCTTTGCTATGGTCGGTACATTTTTCTGGAATAAGTTAAGCTTATGTATTAGTCTTCGTAATGAACTTCTTTGTCTTTCTTTGCCCCTTTTCCGCAAGCATTTGAAAACCATTCTCTTTGATTATGGTTTGGTATTAGGTCGGCAGCGCCTCTGAGGAGTTTTCTTGAAGTGGCGCTATATAAATGTACGATTACAATTACAATATGAAACTTCAAGGGACAGTTTGATATACATTCGAGGTTCGAAATGGGCAAGATATGACATAATCAGTGGCGGCGCTACGGCAGGTCGCGGCAGGTCATTTGACCTGCCTATTTTGCTCACGACCTGCCTAATGACCTGCCTAAAAAACTTTGGAATTTTTAATATCTTTTTTCATTATTTTATTTAAGAGTTTTAAATGAAAAAGCAATCTTTTCCTCGCCCAAAAGATCACTAGTGTTGTGGTGCAATTATTATATCCAGCTGATCTTATCTAGTAGGTAAATATAGAGGTCTATAGACCTATGGGACAGTAGGTGTTTCGGAAACCTATCAAATTATATGAATCAAACGGTAAGGATAAGAATAGGAGTGAGTGCTCAGACCAAGAAGTAATTGGTAGGGGGATGAGGCAAGGGTGCCCGCTATCACCACTCCTCTTTAGCATATACATAGAAGAACTAACACAAGAGGCAATGGAACAGACAGGAGAGGGTATAAAAGTTGGTGGAATAGGGCCTAGCCTACTCATACACTATGAAAGCCTAGGAGCCCTAAAATTAATTTTGCCGACGACAATGCAAGCAATGCTGGCGACAACACAGGATGAGCTGCAGAAATTGATGGATCAACTAAATAGGTCATCAATAAAATACAACATCAAGATGTATAATTTTGTATATCTGAAAGATAAAGATTATGAGGATGAGTTGAGGGGAGGAGGAGATAGCAATGAAAATAACAATAAATGGAGAGGATGTGGAACAAGTCAAGATACTCTACTACTTGGAAAGTATGATAACAACAGATCTATGCAAGATGCCATAGTGTTATAAAATGAGGAATAGTAGGCCTATTGGGGGAAAATGCCTTCACGAAAGAGGAGAGTTGAGCAAAGATCTAAAGAAGAGACTTGTCAAAGTACTGATATATGTACGGGTCGGAGACATGGACCATCAGGAAAGAGGATAGCAAGAGACTGGAAACCTTCGAGATGTGGACACGGAGAAGGTCTGGAAAAGGTGAGCTGGATGGAGCGAGTGACGAATGAAGAGATGTTGCAAAGAGTAGGAGAAAAAGATCACTGATGACAACATTAAGTGAAGAACAAAAGAACTGGATTTGACACATATTAAGAGGAGACTCCCTTCTGAGAGAAATCAAAGAAGGGAGATTGGAGGGAAAAGAAAGAGAGGAAGATCGAGACAGATGAAGCTGGGATGGATGATGACTGACGGATACAACGAACTGAAGAGAAAAGTAAAGCGAAGAGAAGAATGGCGTCATTGGAAGTTGAAACCTGCCGAGGGGCAGAGAACTTAAAGAGTGCAGATTTAATTATAGAAGAAGGCTTCATAATGTGCATCAAATTCAATCATCAATTTCTTCGACCTGCCAAATAGTTCCCACGACCCCGACGCGACCTGCCGAAATTTTAGAGCTGGCGCCGCCACTGGACATAATGCTCTGTTCGACTCGATGCATGCAATGCAATGTAAATCTCCAAACGGAACCAAGAGGACTCCATTTTCGGCAGAGGGCAAGGGATGATGACCTTGAATACCCAACAATATGTTTTATGACATTTGAAAACTTGCCCTTCACCCCAGAATGGAGTTGGGAGCATTTCTGAGTAGTTACCTCAAAGGAGTAGTATATCAATTTTTGAATGAATGAAAGGATAAATACCAATAAGAACTAGAGGGTAGAGATTTTCTGACACAGAGTTACTTACATATTTTGTTGGCTGTTTTACACAGCGTGGTTCAAGCTCCAGTGACTTTGCATATAAATAATCATTGAAGTCTTTTTCATTCATATCCTCAAGCGGGTTTAGGTTTTCAAAAAATGTCTATAAAAGTAAACATGTCTAGTCAGTCTAATTTATGTCACGACAGCAAGTCTTAGTTACAGTGTGGACTTATTAACACAAAGACATTGTGGAAATACCAGTATGCCCTGTGACACACACAAATAAACAATCAACTCGAACAATACACAGAAAATAGAATCAAAGGCCCATGCACACACACGTGAAGCAAACCAATAGATCCATATTGATACATGACAGATGTTTAGAGTTCAGGTCACATTGATAGATGTTGATAGCATGAAGATACAACAGGTGACAGATTGCGGCACATGATGATATGCGGACACCAGGCAATCATACAAATAGGGGTGGGTCTCCAGTAGCAGAGTTTAAGAAAACGGGTAGGTAGGAAAATCTTTTTTTGCCAAATATTTTTATGCAATGCTGTACCTAAAAACTTCAGTAGAAAAACAACCAGACTCCATCAACTACTCTTCTTGGAATCTGCCTCACTAGCAACAAAATACATAGTAATCACCACCCTTGGCGACCGCCTTTTTATAACCAATAGTTTCTTGCAAAGTTCCTGAGATTCTTTGCACAGTTCCATCCACTTGTTTTTGTTGCCGAATTCTGCAGTTTTTCCGATATCTCTATTGAGCCAGTTGCTAAGCAAGAACAGTTACTAAGGATTGCTGCTAAGGATGATGGCTGCTAAGGAGGCTGGTGTTTAAGGAAGATTATACTTTTGAACTTAATCAGTCAGTCTTAAAGACACCAAATGAAATGGTCTTGGCCAAATTACTTTTAGCAGTTGTCTGAGAATGACTTCATTTGTCCGCTGTCAGATACTACACTACGTTAGCGGCCAGTTACATGTGCTCATAAAGCCAACCACTTGAGCTTTTTTTTACACCACTCCTTCAAAGAGAGCATCATTTTAATTTCTGAAAAATTCCTTCATCGCAATATTCATATTCACAATGAAACAGTTGAGAAAGAAGGTCTGCTTATTCATCAAAAACATAAGGGGAAAGTAGCAGAGTATTTGCTTGGTTTCTTCTAGACACAAGCTGTTCAATACTATAAATTTACTTTACAATATTTTTGAAAGCCTGGCAAAAGAATTATTCTTTTGGAATAAAGTTTTAAAACTAACTCCACATTTTTTCTGGAACTTTTCATTATTCATCCCAACAATTCAGTAATAATCCCAACAAGTCAACCTGGTGAAATCCAGGAGCAAACCTTACATGTCAAGAGACAAAAAACGCTTTGCAAACAGGAATGCACAGTGAACTTTACAAACAGAACTTAACAGAGGATGACAGAGTTATTAAAATTAGACTTGTTAGAACTAGTTAGCAGGATTTTACAAGCACTGCATGAACACCAGTTTTAAAATATGCAGCTGTATGACAAAACACAAGTTACCCGGATGGAAGGCTCAACTGAGAGGCAATATGGTTGGTTCTGATATTGTTGAATCTCTCCTGTTATTTCTGCAACTTTCCGTCGTTTACTGAAATTAATAATTCCTGGTGGTCGATTGGGCAGGAAGTCGGGATTACCTTCTTCTGTGTGTAAAATATTCGTCAAGTAAACCCCTAAGAGAAAAAAAATAGTATAAAAAGAACTTAAGTGGCAGAAATGAGTTCCTTATACATTCCATCTGCTAAGATTTCATCATAGCACTGAAATAATTTCCTGAGTTGTGTTCGAAAGCAATATTTTAAGTGAGGATTTCAGTGAGCACATCCAGGGCTGCAAGTAGAATTCTTTAAAGAATCAAACTTTTCCCCTAATAAATGAGAAGATTGTTGCTACACAGCTTATGAACTATCTGAAAAAATAGTTTTCTTCAAATTTAAATAGGGTACTGCGCACTGCTGCCCCTCTCATAGGCCGCATTCCCAAGTTTGGCTGAGTCTCTGAGTACATGCAGAATGCACTCCACTGGCTCCCTTGCCCACAGCACATCAAATTTCTATCTTGGCCTGGCACTGTTTTGAGGTTTTAGCCCATTTATACTTGCAAGAGCTTTGCTGCTCCACCTTGCACGTCCAGCGCCGCTGCACTCTCCGTCCAGCTGCACAAGCGGAACTTATTGTTCCCCGCTCACACGGACTGCAATCAGGCAGCGCCGTGCTTTCTTCGTGGCTGGCCCTGCGACCTGGAATGAGCTCCCTGTTATCCTTCGTCAAATACTTATTGTCTTTCTGCCTCATTTCTCTCTCTCTCTTCTTAAGACTGTCTTATTCAACCAGGGTTGGACAGGGAACACTACTGAGTGGCAACCTTGAAGGGTGCTATATCAAATTGCCAGTAAATAAATAAATAAATACTGTATCTTAACTACTGAGGCCCAAATGTGTATGTAAAATCTTTTACAGATCAAATGTCTGTATTTTTATGGCATGAATCTTCAGGCTATAAAAACCCAGGCAATGAATGGAGGCAACGCAAGCGTCACAGGGTGTAGCCATGTGCAGGTTTTGCATAAAAAATTGATGTTGAAAGCCATATCTTCTTCTTCTTCTCTCCTCCATCAGGCGTATGCCGATGATGAGGCCAGTACTCAACTTCTCCAATTCTTTCTTTCTCTGATGGTATCCACGGCTGTTCTGATGTCCAATCAAAGGAAGTTCTGAGACAGAAGGACAGGGATTTGGAGCAGTGACTTGCAGAATCTGTACCTGCCTACGATGTAATGGCTATAGTTTGGTTCCTTTGAAGGAAGTCATTCCAGTGAAGAGGACAAATGAGAAACAGCTTACCCATGTGTCACTTGGATTTTCTCATTAAACGAATATACAGGGTGGGTCATAAAAAAGTAATCCACCACAGTTTTTTGCCAATTTCTTGGTCCAAAATAAGAAATTTTTCAATGGCCACATTTTATCGAAATATTTTAAACAGAACAAAAGTTATATAACTTTTAATGAGCCCACCCACCGTTTTTTTTACGATCCAAAAATGTAACGCAGCAAAAAGTTTTAAAAAACCATTTTATCAAATCCCATCCAAATAGGCCTAATTGTTATCAAATGAAGCTGATATTGCTTCACAACTTGTGTACAATGTGTTCACTACCAGTGCTCACACTTGTTCCCAGTCCCTTTGTAAAGTTCTTGATGACCCTAGCTGTTGTTGTGTTCCAGAGATAAGTCTTCCCATATCAACTCCAATGCAACCATCAATATTCTCTTAATCACTCTTGGTTTTGGCCGCATATTATGGGATTTCTCCGGCATAAAAATCCAGAGATTAGGAGCTTTTGGTTCTTCTCAATGAAACCAGAACAATAATATTGACGCTTCATCAATGGCACATTTCTTTACTCTCAATTTAACTTTTAATTTCTCTGCTTTCACTATTCATCAGGACCTTGCTCATGAAGTATCTGAATGCACAGTTTGTCTGTCATTGAAGCTTTGGCCATTTTAAACACTCATAAATTTCAAATTTACTATTTTAATAGCAAAATTTGAATCTGAAAAATTCTTTATTTGAAACTTCATGGTCATCTTGCATAATGATGTCACAGTGATGTACAGCTACGTTGGTACATGTTTTTTTTTTAAATAGTAAAAATAATGATTATCTGGCAATAATTATCAAGTTCAATTTCTAACAATTATTTGAGATGTGACTTAATAAAATCATTTTTTGTTACTTTTGCTACGTTACATTTTGAATTGTCAACAAACAGTGGGTGGGCTCACTAAAGTGATATAACTTTTGTTCTGTTTAAAATATTTCTATGAAATTTGCCTAATGTATGTAGATATGAATTACCTTTAAGCCCGTGAAACTTGATTTGAAAAAATTCTTACTTTTGACCAAGATATCAACAAAAAATCGTAGGGGATTACTTTTTTATGGCCAACCCTCTATATATTAATATACTGCGATCAATCTTTGAGAATTAAAAAAGACACCGCCATGACCGCTGGACATATCACAAGCAGCCCAAATAGCATGAAGTCATGAGAAGAAATTTTCAGTCGTGAATGCATTGAAAAGTAGCTCAACTCGCGCTTTTCGCGATGACCTGGCAACCCTGGTCAAAGATCCCTTTGTCCTGCAGTGAATTATTACCAGGATGTTCCTCTACAGTGAGTTGAGCATCCACAAAATACATGCACGCTAGTGTGGTCCTCAAATCTATGGGGAAAAATAAAGTTTGAACAATGTGTGACGGTACCATTTTTTTCCGTTATGCATCATGTGAAAATGATTCCTACCAAATTTTATTGAAATTACTCCAAGTTTAGAGGTCGCTCTGCAGGGTGAGATATACCAGTACCCGACTGCATGTACATTACATGTCTGTCGACAAAACTCGACATTCATTTATGATTTAAAGTAAAAGGTCGTCATAGATGCAATGCTTTCTTCAATCTGCAGGAAGAAGCTCATGCTATCATTCTTTTATTTAAATGCTTTTAGATAAGGGTATAAGTGACCTTTGGATAATTATAATAATATTATTGTTTAAATAATAAGAGAGGAGAGATAGATTTACAGATGAACTTGGTGCTAGGATGATAGTAATGCGTTCGATGGATGGGAAGATCCTTCCTGGTATTACAGGTAAACAACCATTTGATAGATTGCCAGTAGGCTACTGGTCTCAAGATATACGAAGTGAATCAATTACACGGAGTGCAAAGGTTAAATCATGGTCAAGGTGAAGAAACAAGACAAGTTGTTGTGATTCTGTTGAAAGATTGTGGCTATAGAGTCAAAGTGACGTACTTCGATACTACAGCATTAAACAAAGAGACTATACTGAGAAAGACCCACTGCACCTTGCTTGTCAAAATTGTGATGCATGGTCATGAGTTCAAACAATCATTTGCACTAGCATCAAGTGGCCCACCAGACATAACAATTTTGAAAGTGGGTCTCATGCATTTATAGTTGGATGCTATTGTAAGTCACTTCCAGACAGCACTCCAGGATCCGAAATGCCAAGATAATTTGGCAGCATTCATCAAGTCGTCAATTCAGACTTGATGCAAATAGTCAAAAATGCTTAACAATTTAGCATCCAGCTTTGAGATGACTACCACGGGCTACTTCAACTCATTGTCGCCCTTCTTAGTAACATTCCACCACGTGAAATCCGATCGATGGAACTCGTTGCAGTACATGGGGTAAGATGGTTGGCAGATATTGTTTCTTGATGTTCAGAGAACAATTCCTTCTTACAGACCAGAAGAAATATCAGTCAGATACATCAACCTGTTTCCTAGTCTGGTATTGGCAGGAGCATGATGTCTTGTCCCAACCAGATTAGCCTACGACACCTTCCAGCGACCTTCGGATTTTGAAGTCTATCTTCAGGTACAAAGAGTTCGAAAAAATTGTGTCATTTCTGCAGCAACCACCAAGGCTCTTTCTAAGGATTTGTGATATGTGAGTGAGGAGATGGCAGCCTTGGCCTTTTTAGACTCCGCCGTCAACCATGGAACATGCATGTGCACTTGTGCAGCGAATGATGGTCAAGGCATCTCAAATTCAAGAACGAAACGAGCATGTGAAACACACATTCAAGTGCAGGTGAGCAGCGTATTTACAGGTTGAAGATTTTGGTACGGTCAAAACTTTGAACATCTTACGGATAGTAGAACTGCAATGTAAATTCCTAACTGAGATTGGTAGCCTACAGTTGAAACAAAATCAGGACTTTTAGAAGGCAAAACAGTGCACAAAGAGTTTCATTGTTGTAAACGGCATTGCCGAGAGGGGTGTTAAACTCCTTCAAGAATTCAAATCATCCACCACTAAATATGAATGGAAGAAATACCTAACGCAGGTTGTATCTGAGCACAGATCTCAGTTCCTTGACAAAAAAGAAGTATGTGTTGGGCATACTACTGAGACTCCAACAATCGAAAACCCTCTAAAACTGTTGCGCATGCAGAACATGTTCAGCATATGCCTGGCTTTGCTATACTTTTTAAAATTTAAGACAAAATTATTAACTTTATACCAGTAGGCCTATTCAGTATATCTATATGCCACTCAATTTCCAACAGTCTACGATGATCAGTTTATTTCTTTGATCTAAATTCTAAAAGAGTTCTTGTCCATTATATTTCAAATGCTATGATTTGACTATTTTTCGCCATGGTAATCAATGGTGAAAAGTCAGTAGCATGGAGCTACCACTAAATATCTATCAATCGGGCTGAAACTTTACACTTATTCACTACTATGGCAAGGTAACAGATAGAGAGGGTACCATCAGCTAAATTCGAGAAATTATTTTTGAGGACCACACTAATGCACGCACGCCAGGGCTGAAAGTGGTTTCAAAAAGTTGCCGGGTCTCACTTTGGCGGATGAGCATGCCTTTGGCCCATAAATTTTCTGACGAAGTTTTTCCTATAGTCATTTGCCCAAAACTACCGAAATACCTACCATTTTTACCTACTTTTGGCACCTGACGGCCTGTTTTGCGACCCGGCTGAGACCCGGCAACAGCAGGTCTCGAAAATCGATTCCGGGTCTCAGACCCGGACCGACCCGGCTCCCTTTCAGCGCTGACGCACGCACGTGCACACACAAGCCTTGCTGCTGTTTTTCTTCGAACAGGCTGTCACACAACCTATGACATGAATTTCTTAACATTTCTTCGCTTCTATTTGGCAGCAGTTGAAAACTATACTAAGGACTCGTCATATATCATATCGCATCTATAGATTTATAATAGTGCCTCTTGCACAATGACTATTCAGAGGCATTTTTCTTGCGTTATCAATTTGGAATTTCTGTTCACAGTGTGGTAAATTTGGATACAATATTAGTTGCCATACACACAAATGTGCAGTTATGATCAATAAATTACGATAAAAACTACAGCCTGACAACAACAAATGCAACACGGAGGCATCAAGTTTTGACCAAGCATTACCTTTTAATTATATAAAAAATTAATTTAAAAGAGCGGTGAACAAAACATACCAAGAAATGGAACACAAGGTGGATCAATTGAACGCAGCTTCTCAATGTAGCGTTTGTAATGGTCAGAGCTCAATTCCTTTGCTTCTTCTACAGCTTTCTTTAGCTTCTTATCAAGTGCCTGAAAAGTTAAACACATATTTGAACAATGTGATTAACACCAAGAGCAGAGAAATTATCATTGAATTTAAACACCAGCTGATCATCTTCTGTACGAACGAGATACGCTTTGCATGTACAACATTGTACACTGTACATTGTAGGATCTGCATTAAGAATAACAGAATTACTAGCATCCTCACATTGTATCATCACTTTTTTCAACATTACTAACTAGCATTTTCATTTCTTCTCATCATCATCTTATCATCAGATTTATCAGGATGATCTGCGTAAAGTATCACAGTATATTATTCACACCATCATTTCTTCATCAATCATCATCATCATTGCGTTCACCATCATAATATCAAATACTATTCTAGTGCAACCACTCTGCTTAGCAGCCAATCTCCTTTACAACTGCCTCCTTTAACTAAGGTCACCAGACATTCTCCTCAGCAATGATACTTGTGACAAGTCTCCTTAGCAACCATCCTCCATACCAACCATTATTATTATTAGCAGTCATTCTCCCTAGCAACAACTCTTTTTTGCAACGACACTCAAACAACTACTCTTCTTAGCAACTGCTCTCTTTAGCAACCATTCTCCTTAGCAACAATATTGGCAACTACCAGGTAGTTTATCCATCCTAGTAATCCTCCTCATTAGCAAACAATTCTCCTTAGCAGCCATCCTGCTTAGCAACGCACTCCAACAACTAGTCTTCTTAGCAACAACCTGCTTTAGCATCAATTCTCATTAGCAATGGCACTTTAAGCAACTAAGTGATCATCTTAGCAACCATTCTCCTATATAACAGCTCTCCTTAACAACCATTTTCCTAAGCAGCCATTCTGTTTAGCAGCCATTCATCCTTACAACCATTCTCCTTAGCAACCACCTACCCTAGCAACCAATCTTCTTAGCAAGCAGCCTCATTATACACTAGGAAACCTTTCTATGCAAATATGTGCATTGTTAATTAGAGCAATAAATGGGTTAATAGTTTCCCATGGAGAATTCGCACACATATATGGTGATTGCGAAGATTAATAGACTCAAAAGCCAGAGATGATTCTCTCAAGTTGTTACTCGCCATGCATACCGAATATGCTTGACTGTAACTTAAATCAAGAAATTTAAGTCTATTTCAAAACACCGAAAACAGTCTTCAACTTCTACTCGAGAGGCAAAACCAATAATATTACGAAAATGGACTTACTACTTACTTAAACCCTCAGTTGATTTCAGTTGTCTTTGTGTTACATCATTTTCCAAGTAAAATTACATCTCAACAAATTACTGACTAAATACAGAACAAAACGAAATTTTCTTCTCTTATAACATTGTTATTCTAAAACTTGTACAATATTTCATGCAATGAAAGCGATCTCATATATTATCACTTTATTATCGCTCGACAGAAAGAACTCAAACATCAAAGCTTCGCGTGGTGTTGAATCGAAGAGTAAGGATGCAAATGTGTACGGTAGTCATCTTTGTCTATTATTTTAGCAACAGCGTGGCCCATCTTTCATGTTTTTATTACAAGGAAATATCAAAACTTCACATGGTCGAATCGAAGATTAAGGATCCAAATGAGTATGGTCTTTGTCAATTATTTTAGTAACAGCGTGACTTATCTTTCATGTATATTACGACATATAGTGTTTTTGGGAATTTATGATGTCTACAGTTTTCACAGCATGGCTGCCGTATATCTTAAGTGCAAGTATCGACAACGAACAGTCGCGTTTTCCAAGTGCTTCTCTGTACAGGCCTCTAGCATTAGACCATACAAATTATATCACAGGATTCTAAAATCGGCCTATATATCTCGCGTACAACATATTTTCAGCATCTACGGTGTCCCATTGTACGTCTGCAAATGGGAATAATAAAGGCCATACTTACCTACTTATTCAAATATCAAATCTATGTATGGTGCTAGAAGCCGGCAGTGGTGGACGGAAATCATCTATATGTATTCACTATTCACATATTGATTGTTTATATTATAAACGATTTACAAACATAATTTTACACAATTTGCGTATTTTATAAGTTTCTTTAATCATTAGAAATAATATTGCTAAATGTCACTTGTATTGATTTTATGCATTTGATTTATATTCGAGCCGTCGATTTTGAACGCTATTTTTTCTGAAAAACTACACTTCGACTTATACTTGAATTGACTTATAGTCGAGTATATACGGTATGTCCTAGACAGCTGTCGTGTCTGTTACAACTTCATTGCTCAATGAAGTTGTAACAGACAATTTATATATGTGGTGAGGTGCTCCATCAAAACCAGGCACATATCATTGTTTCAAAAATGATTGATACTAAGGCAGTGCAACTGACTCTTTACAGAGGAGGACCTTTTAGAGATTAGTTTTTCCATTGTACAATACAGCAATATATACATTATATATATATATATATATATATATCTATATATATACTGGCCTAGTTAGCTACACCAGTAAGCGAGAGCGGCATACGTCTGTTGGATACAACGGACTGCGGTTCAAGCCCCGGGCTGGGTGTTGACATTCAGAGATTTAGATATCTCGGGCTAGCACGTGTGGGACACATGGGCGCAAGCTCCTGCGGAGTGACCTTGGGCAAGTTGCTTACCCATCATTGTCTGTGGGGAAGGCAACAGGAAACCACCTCACTCATCTCATCCCCAGGGGTGTAAAGCCAATGAACCTGCATTCTGGCAGAGGACCATCATATATTGTTACGTGTTGCAGGCCTATTAGCTTTAGACCAGTGTTGTGCACAAGACCAAAAATCCAAGACCAAGACCAAGACCGAGTGTTCCAAGACCAAGACCGCGTGTTCCAAGACCAAGACCAAGACCGAGTGTTCCAAGACCAAGACCGACTGGATCACTTAGATTACCGGGTAGATCTTAGATTAGATGTTTGTTACATTATCAGAACCAAATCACACAAAGTTTTGTCGCCAAGTCTTACCCGGTGTGGTCTCATGAACAAACCGCTGCAGCTGAAAACTCTCTCGACTGGAGCAGATGTGGCAGGAACACAAAAAACTTTTCCAACAAGGGATAAAGCCCGCCAAATCCTTGCTCCTCAATTTTTTCAAAAGTACAAATGCTACCTCGAGCAATTGCATCGATGTATTTAGTTACTAAGGCACTAGCATCCAGGGATAACTGTGCCTTTATGTTTAAAGAGAAAACTGCGAAAGATTTACACACCGGAAGTCAGTTACTGTCGAAGAATTTTCGGTCAGTCTAATGACCGAAGGTAACCAAATGAAACTGGCATCAAATTTTATTGAAACGGATTTATGATCGAGCCCCAACGCTAAAAAACCAAGACCAAGACCGGATCTTTAAGACCAAGACCGGGCCTTCAAGACCAATACCAAGGCCGTACCTTCAAGACCAAGGCCAAGACCAAGACCGGACCTTCAAGACCAAGACCAAGGCCGCCGCATTCAAGACCAAGACCGCAATTTCTTGGTCTCGAGATGGTCTCGAGACCAAGACCGCGATCTCGAGACCACATCACTGCTTTAGACCACTCGGTAGGAGGACTCTGGTGCCTACTATCTTGGAAGGATCTAGAAGGGAATTTGCCCTTGTGACCGGTAGAACTGGAAAGACCGGTTTGACGGGTTGTCACGGTCACGCGGGTTGGTAGACTAGGAGGGTAGGTTAGTCAGTCGACGTCTCGCTGTGGAACTGAAGAGAACTGAGCTTTATACGTTTCTATGTTAAAACTGCGTGTTTGATAAGAAGTCTGCTATTTCGAATATAACTTTAATGAAGACTTTCGTTGACAGTTCTCTACTGCTGCTGCCCTAGACAAATGAGCCAACAATATATATATATATATATATATATATAACTTATATTAGAAGTGCTTAAATTTTCAAGAGGATTTCTCCAATATCGTAGTAAAAACACAGCAGCCATAGAGCATCTTGCCAGCACAAACATCCACTTGATAAACAGTTCTATTTTCCCTTATCATTTCTTTTTATTACAGAAATATTGTTCCAATTCTGGAAAAATCCTTACTTCAGACGTGTGATCCAATCGAAAAACAGAGGCTGAGTTGAAAGCACTGACAACTTCCACTACACCATTGAAGTTATTGAGCTCTTGAAAGACAAGCATCACTTCGACAATTCTGCTATAAACAGCAACTCGTTCCTCAAAATTCTCTGCTTCAATTATGCACTTCTCTAACCAGAATGTGAACTACAATCATACATCAACAAGCAAATTGTGAGCAGAGACAAAAAATATTTCACTAAGAACAAAAGCTAATCTAAAGATTTTGTTGGTACTGCCTGCCATACCATAAGACATATAGCACAGCAACAGTTGAATTCATCAAAGGTTGCGGCAGGAGCAAGAAAAACTCCTACATTGGCCACATTCAGTTTAAACATTTGTCCAAAAACTTCTAGAAATCATAAAAATATAATAAACATTTACTTTTCACAATTTTACATGATATGCTCCTTGTCAAGAGATAATACTGCATTGAATAGCTTTGCAATCAGAACCAGATGCATCCAGCTCAACAGCTTTTGCTACAAACTTGGGCTGGTATTCAGGATGGTGTCTTAGCCTAAGTACTGACAAAGTGCTAAGATGTGACTAGCAAAGATGTGTCTTTGAGATTGCAACAAGCACTTTTCACAAAATACACTCAAAGGACCGCCTACTATGTTGGCAACTAAACCGTGGTTATAGTTAGCATGCACAAAGAGATATTAATAGGCAGTTGACCACATAGGGAATTAAACAAAGATATAAATATGGTTCCATAGCTTGCGGAAAGATTTCTCAGGCAGTACACTATATGTAATCTAATTTCTAAATGTATCTTGACACGCATTAATAGCATTAATGGGGCGCGATGGTGTAGTGGGTATGTTTGTTGCCTTGCAGCCGAAGGGTTGCAGGTTCGAATCCACCTCTAGTCGCCGCGCAGGGACCTTGGGCAAGTCTTTCACTTGCAATTGCTCAGCACTGCGCGCGAAACTCCAATGCAGTGTCCGCTTTGCATTCGGGAGCGCCTCAGAGTAGAGAGCTTGAAGGGGCGCTATAACAAGTGCACATACAAACAATTTTGTGACAGTGAAAAGCATAAACAAGCTCATTGTCCCACAGCCAACGGCATGCCTCCAAAAATTCTTTGATGTCTTAAACTTCGTCAAATTGGACAAATTGTCCTGCCATGTTTTGACCTTATGTTGCAACTAGCCAACTTACGTAATCGTTAGAGAACGACTAGCATTAGTCGTCACTTAGATGGCTAAGACACCATCGTGCATACCAATTTATCCGTCAGTTGACAATAAGCCAGATTTAGTAAGCGAACAAGACCTACGGTACCATCGTGAATATGGGTCCTGTAGTGGTCACGAGGAAGCCAAAGGAGATACCAAGCTTTGGCATTGATTAAAAGATTAGGTGTCAAAGATAAGATGACCTTAGCCCAAAGGACTAAATTCAGCAAGACATATGACATGTGAAGGTTTCTTTGTGATATGTGCAAAGCGGGTGCTTTTTTGGGATAAATTAAAAGTTTCATATGATGCTAATACCCACTCATCATTCCAGAGGTGTGCGATTGATGAACAAATTGTGGGGTGATGGAGGAAATTAATCTGGTTCTCTGCCAGCTGTAGATGAGTGCATGTTCAGTGAAAATTTTTATAAATTAGTTTTTGATGAAATAAAATGATAAAGCTTGTTATCAGGGCCGGATTAAGTAATGTTCAAAATGTTCAGCCGAACAGGGGGCCCCCACACTTTAGGGGGCCCCACACATGCGAAAAAAATAATTGTTTGAGGAAAAATCGATATATTCTAAAGAAATTTCAACCAGACGACTTAAAAAGGTCATCAAATTTTTCAATCGAAGGTCTCCCCAAATTTTCCGAACAGGGCCCCCACATTTCTTAATCCGGCCCTGCTTGTTATTAGCTTTTAATAGCTGTTTTGTTATTCTGATAGCTTTGATAAATTTGAAAGTCTTATTTCTTACTTTAGTTGAATGCTGAATTAGTCGAAGGAGATTACTAGATGTTGTGTTCTTTTCTTTCTTCATCCAAACACTGCCAACCATTTCTGATGGCTTAACCAATCGGTACAGATCAAATTCCAGCAGAGTCACCTGCCTTGCAATCTCAATTGGATGTAACTACAACAGATCAGGCAAAGTACATCATAAAATGCTCATGCCATCTGAAGGCAGAGATTAATAATATACATCAGATCAAAAAACTAGCTACTGCCTCCGGAAGCTGCTCGAGTTGTGCACATTTACATGTAATATCAAAGTATGTATATACATAGGCACATATGCATGAATATGCAACAGTTCTAAGGCAAAGTATTATTAGAACAGCACACATGTATACTTGGCTAAAAGTCAAAAGTTCTCACAATTTTTCACAAAATCTCAATTGGGAGGTCACCTGATATGAGTATCAAGCCAAGAACACAAGACCTATCTGCAACAGACTGCGATAAGAGATCACATGATAAAAAAATTGGGAAATGACAAGAACCTACATAAATGAAGCATTGTTGCACAATTACATAAATTATATAATGTGTTTTAAATCGATTTTCATACATGTGGTGTTCACGCTTTTTGTAGTTGCATAAATTTCTTGCCATAATCTTCAACAGGATCATCGAGGCATGGGTTAATAAGCTTATAGAAGGGTATTCTTCGCACTTTAAGGTATAAGGTTAATTAAATAAACACAAAACCATTTACATCAACATTTGCATCTTATTTATCTACTAGCTGAATTACCCGGCGTTGCCCGGGAAATTTAGGTTTTTCGTCCCCCGCCACGCCTGATGCCTCTTCCATTCCGACCTTCCCACCCCGGCCATCGGGCCCAACACAGTCCAACCCAGGGGTGCACGTGAAATTTAAATTTTTCTCCCTAACCCTGCTCCCAACTGCCCCTGCGGGTTTGGTTCGCCACCCTAGGCTTTCCGTCCCAGCCCATCTCCCATCCGCCCCTGCGAGGCGGGTTCGCCACCCCTCCGGGTGGACGGCGTTTGCCGGAGAATTTTGGTTATTTTGCCTAAACCCGCCCCGCCCTAAGCAATGTCCAGATAACCTACATACGATACGGTATACGATATTAATTATCCGTATCTATTGCAATTATGTTGTCATAACTTCCGATAAACCGTTCATCAGTGCTTCATTATTAGCAAAACCACGCGCTATAAGAACGGCCTTCATCGAAAAAGTTATGATGTCACAAATCTGTGAGTTCGTTCTGGGAATAAATATCAAAGTCGATGGGTGACATAAATACTGCGTTAACCAACGTCGATGCTGTTAACTATGGCCGAAATTTAAAATGTTCTGAACTCGTGGAAAGGTGAGATTTTTGAATCGCGAACCCTCCTCCCCCTATATTTGTGACGCCGGGGATGATTTCCCGTCACATGACGGGTTTCCACCTTTTTATTTATTAATATTCTACAGATATTTTTCTTCAAAATACTTTTTACAGAATGAAAATATCTTATTTCTAACTGAAGTTATACTCATTTGAATCTGCAATTTGCTAAATCATGACAATTGAGAAAATCGAGTTTAAAGTTTCGGAACATTGGTGTCGGGTAAGTCCTTAGTAACCATTAATTTATTCTTCTGCAATTTTGCTGGTTAATTCATGGCGATATCCTGTATCGAATACATCAAACGGCATAAAAATCGAATTACTACTTTCAAAACTGTGATAGAAATACAGTCAACTGCTGAATTGAATTAATTAAACAAACGCATCCAACGGGCAGGCGGCCAGGTCGACGTTTCATATCTTTGACCGACCCGACGATGTATGAGTCTTAAATAGCCTAACGCAAACAAATATTTAACAAGGTCCTTCAATATAAGCTCGAATATGGTACTATACCCCATTCTTGATTTGATTAAACGTATGCAAACATTGTGACTGATAATATAATTGTTCGGGATTTGTTGACTCGACCAGCAGGCTTATTAGGCTAGTGAGCCGCTAGTCAAAGAAATAATGCTTTGAAATCGAATCATGCATGTACCTACGATATAATTGTTTGCGATTTGTTGCCTCGACAAGCAGGCATGAATGGAATACGTTGGGTCCGATAAACAGAACTATTCTTATAAAGAATTTTAATTATGTAAGAATTTTAATTATGTACCCACTTAGACAATAGACCACATGTTTCCTATCGTTGGCGGAATCTTTATAGCTTTCGCTGAATAAGACCCGTGTTCATCTGACAGTCTTATCAATTCATTTTCCATTGTAACTTGACCCGGACCACCTTTGGACTACTCTTACGGACAACCCTTTTGACTTGACGCAGCGCTCGTGAATAAGCTGGTGCTCCGCACTTGGCTTTCGAATAGCACTTTAGAAGCTTGAAGATTAGGCTACGATTACGATTAGGGCCTGCCTAGGCTATCACTATTTGAACAGTTTAACAGCTTCAGAATTTCACTTTCCATTAGGCTAATGTAAAATAAGCTTAGTGTGAATAATGTTCATACGAATTCTTTACGAAACAAACGCAAAAATAACGTTTTTCTCCGAAAGTAACTAAAGAAAATGAGCAACATGAGAGACCAGGAATTGGCGAATCTTGCTAGATCGCATGCGCACGATCGAAGGTCAGTGTCGCGATATGTCTCGTAAGCCAATTAGACTCTAAGAAAACTGGGTCGGGGGCGTGGCTTGAATAACAATCATCCTTGATGTCAAGCAAGCAATAATGAATGCTTAAAACTTTGACCAAAACCTGCTTATTTAAACGGGTGAAACAGCTTTTATGGACCATTCAGTACCATATTGAAGGTAAAATTTATTATGTAGTAGACACGACTACAAGAAATAGTCCATTTGGCGTATGATAGCTCTGTCGTTCATGGCGAATTTTAACTTTGAAAATAGCTCATTGAGCGATTGATTCAAAGCAAATCTTGACACCACATGCGGTAAAAGTCATTTTTCCGCCACTAAGCATTTGAATTTAAAAATTTTAATTGCAGATATTGAAAGTAGACATATTTTTAAATAATAATACACCATAAAACCATTTTTCGTATTTTTGACCCTTGTCGCATAATTCGGCATTTTGCGCTCTATTTAAATCCCGTCATCCGACGGCTTTCGAACGCGGTTGACACATTTGTTCTCGGGTGCTAAGAAGTATTTTTAAAAATGTTTGGGAGCAATCGGTAGCGCGGATCAGACGATTTTTGACTACAAAGAGAGTTACATAAAATCATACGTTTCTATTTTATAGGTTTGGATTTACATCTTAAATTGACAACTTGACTGCTATCCAAATTGTATGCCAAGCAGTTTAGTGAACATTTTCTGAATGGAAGTCACCACAAA
Organism: Lumbricus rubellus; assembly: GCA_945859605.1. NCBI lineage: Eukaryota > Metazoa > Annelida > Clitellata > Crassiclitellata > Lumbricidae > Lumbricus > Lumbricus rubellus. Next base: position 35,309,570 of record OX243815.1, on the reverse strand, counting down.
CAATACTTGTGAATGGCTTTAATGTGGGACAAAGAGAGTCAATGATCTTCAATGTTGCTTTGAGTTAGAAAAATTATCATCACATTACAAACAGCAAAACAAAATCATTCATGATTTTAATTGATTACCTAATGTTATGCAACATATAGATTCCTTTGACCCTCAGAGTCATTCACAAATCTGGACTATAATTAGGACAGAAACAAATTCGAAAACACTACCGTCATGATGTCAAAATCTTCCACTTTGCGAAAAAGGTGCCATTCAATTGATGGAGGCTTGACTTTCATAGTATGCTGAATTTGACGTTCACTGTCGGCATTCTTTAGCTTTAAAAAAATGTCTTAAAGTCATTTCTATGAAAAGTACAGCAAATTCTAGCAGAAACTTAATCAAAAAGTTTATTGTTCACCAATTCTTGACAAGAACACACTTTATATATTATATACAGCACATATGGTGACAGAAAAGAAACCAAAATGGTTGCCTAATCACACAAGTAATGCCAGATCAGGGAAATGTCATTTAACAACACAAGCCATTTCGACTAAAAAATAACAAGCTTCTGTGAAGTAAGCTATAGTTTGATCACACATGGTGTCGTACAGTGTCAATGACAGACAAAATGTGTGTATGAATATATGTGTGTCAAATAGCCTTTATTACTAGAAAGGAAAGAGCACCAGCATAGCTGCACATCAGTATGAAGTCACTTGACTTTGTGGGGTGCGGTGGCAGAGTGGGTATGTTCGTCGCCTTGCAGCCAAAGGGTTACAGGTTCGAATCCACCTCAAGTCGCCGCGTAGGGACCATGGGCAAGTCCTTCACTCCCAATTGCTCAGCACTTCAGCGTGAAATTCTGTAGTCGGGAGCACCTCTGAGTAGAGATTTTGAAGGGGTGCTATTTCAAGTGCACATACAAACAAACAAAAGAAAGCACCATAAAAAATACCCACACAATTTTTTGCCAAAAATCTTGGCCAGCAGTAAGACTTTTTTAATCAAATTTTACAAGTTTAAAGGAAATTTATATTTAGGCATGGTGGCCAGATTTCATAAAAATATTTCAAACAGAACAAAAGTTATGTCGCTTTTAGTAAGACCACCTACTGTTTTTTGATAATTCAAAACACAACGCAGCAAAAAGTAGCAAAAAATGATTTTTATTAAGCCACGTCTCAAATAAATTGTTATTAAATCAACTTGATAGTGCTCCATAACTCGTGTTCAATGTGTCCCTCACTTGTCATGGGTGTCTTTGTAAAGGTATTATCGGGTACAAATCTGGAAATTTGGGAGCTATTCACTTTTCTCAATGAAACCAACACAATTGACATCGAGGTGATCTCCTTTTATCAGCGGCATATCTCTTAACTCTCAATTTAACTGTTAGTTTTTCTCTGCACTCACTGTTTATCAGAGTAAGTGGTGATTATGGCTTTGGCTCCAAGACCTTGATCATGAAGTGTCTGAATACACATTTTGTCTGTCATTGACACCTTGGCCATTTTAATTAATTAATTAATTAATTTGAATTTCACTGCTTTAATAACAAAATTATTAACCTGACAGATTCCTTATTTCCCAACTTGACTGTCATCTTGCTAAGTGGCTTCATAGTGACGTGCAGCTATGTTGGTACTCTTTCTTTTCTGAATACTACTACTACTAATAATAGTAATAATAATAATAATAATAATAATAATAATAATAATAATAATAATAATAATAAGGCTTATCTGGAAATATCAAGGCTATTTTATAACAATTATTTGAGAGGTGACTTAATAAAATCGGTTTTTTGTTACTTTTTTCTGCGTTACATTTTTTAAGTGTCAAAGAAAGTGGGTAATCTCACTAAAAGTCATATAACTTAAGCGCTGTTTGATATATTTTGGTGAAATTTGGCCATTGTACGTAAATATGAATTACCTATAGGCCTGTAAATTTTGAGTTAAAAATTCTTACTTCTGGCCAAGACATTGACAAAAAACTTTAGAGGTATTTTTTGGCCCACCCTGTACAGTGTACGCAAAGAATAAATGAGTAAACACGGTTCTGACTGGATACCTGGACAAACAAATATATTGGGATGAGAAGAAAGGATAAGCTCTATTATCCAGTGTGTAGAATGACTTGACAAAGATTAACAGCTATGAAGAGTAAGCACAATACTAAACAAACTGTTTTAGCTAATCCAAATTATCACTAACATGCATGGATAAAATAACATTAATAAAATTCTGAAATGAAAATAGCAATTTGCACAAATGCAAAACATGAATGGGGAATCAAATATGAGTTTCAGTACCTTTCGATTGATGATCTTGTCTATGGATTCAACCCATTTCTTCATAGCTTTACCCTTAACAGACTCCAGAAACATCTTCAGTTTTATGAGAAGATGATCTTCAGTACCCTCAAAGTCATACCAGTGTTGATCAACCCAATGCCGTACAACATTTAAGACTCTAAAGACAAAAATTCAGTGCAATCCACTTCAATATGATATATTAACTGGCTTCCTCTCTCTGTACATATATAATTCAAAGTTCTAGTTCTTGTTTTGGTTCTTAAGACAGAATTGGGTCTTGCTCCAAAGTATTTTGTGATCTTATGCTTCAGCCCCTCTCTGCTACTTCACTGCGTCCTCTTAAATCCTCTGATTGGCTTGAACTCTTTGTTTCCATTAAATGAATCATCAGTGGATGATGACTTGTGTGTTACGCCAATCGCATCATAGAAGTTTCAAACTTATATTAACATTAGAGTAATGCTGGTGAATGAGACGATGTTTTTATGACAAATATTAAACAGATGGCTCACCGGAACTGGACAGGTTTGCTGTATTCATTCCTAAATCGTTTGACATCATCTCGTATTGATAGATTAGCATCGGTCACACTGTCACTATCATCATGAGTAACATTCGGCTCCGGTATGTCAAATGTAATCAAGGAATCAAGGAAATTTTTTAATCCATTCAACTACTATAAGGCAACCATCATTATACAGCCTTAAAGGATTCTAATTGTAAAACGTATCAAAATGTAAATAGCAAGTTGAAACTTTTAGTCCCTGATCAAATAATGATACATAATCTGATTTCACAACATCAACACTAAAAAATCATTGCAAGCTCTAAAATCTAACGTAGATGGCACAATTAAGAAGACAGATACTAAGATCCTCTCCGAGCTGCTGACAGACTTCCTTCTTACCGGTCTAAATAAAATTTAATTAATTTTTATTGTTTTATTGCATGGTCAACTACGCCAGCAAATAGCATTTCAAAATCCAATTGAAGCAAACTACTGTGCTATATTCAAGACATTGATATGATAATCTAAAATTCTAAACATAACACAGAGATGAAATTAAAGAAGTGCATCCCATGATTTGGCCTTTCTTAACTCTTTCCCGCCGGATCGGGTCGCGGGTGACCCGATTAACGCAATAGGTATCGGAACAATTCCGGCGGGAATGAGTTAAGGTTATTTCCTGACCCCCTCTCCTATACATTCTGTACACTACCCACCTGGGACAAATGCTCCTTCCTATCTAGGTGTTCTTGTCCATCAGTATGATTTACTAGATGGTCTGACACCTTTTCTCTCTATCTTTTTAACAGGCCGCTAACCGATGGCTACCTCACAATACATGCCTTGGTCTTCCCGTCACTCAAAAAGTCTACTCTTGACTCTTGACTCAACTCGCTGCAAAAAAACCACTGTCCTATTTCAAACCTCTTTTCTCTTAAAAACCCTAAAGCGCCTTGTGTCTACACAGATTCGTCCTCACCTTGAGCTATCAGGATTCTGACCTTATTAACAATCTGGTTCAGTTAGAACTGTTTTCTGTGCTGCCTAACATCTATTTGGCTATTGACAAATCTCAAGTCTCTCTCCTCACTCTTTTCGATATCTTATCAGCTGATCATGAAATCTTTCTCCAACGCCTTGAATCTTCCTGTGATCTCAAGGGAACTCCCGTCCTCTGGTTCCAATCTTACTTAACTGAACGCTCTCAGGTGATCTTATTTGAAAGCTCCAGGTCTGTCTGGGTCCCTGTCCTTCGTGGTGTGCCCCAGGGCTCTGTCTTAAGGCCCTTCCTTTCATTTTGTACATGGCAGATATTGCTTTTGTTATTTGCAATCACTCTGCTTCTGGTCATCTCTTTGCAGATCATGTGCAGGCTTACGTCCATGGTCCTCCCTCTGCTCAACTCAACAAGCTGGTTGTGTCGAGTCTCTTCCCCATGATTTGCTTGCATGGACATCGTCTAACCATCTTTCCTTTTAATTCTTCCAAAACTCAATTTATTTGGCTTGAAGCACAGCAACAAATCAAGATAATTGACTTTATGCTTCTTGCTGAAAACTTTCACCCCAGTCTACCTTCTCTGCTAGTGTACGTGACTTAAGCGTGTCACCGTGAAGTTCTCTCACTTTCTCTTAACATATTATCGATCGAACACAGTCCTTGTATTTTCGAATCCAGTGCATCAAGGACATTCGCAAATCTGTCTCTTCTTCCACTCTAAAGTCGATTATTATCCTTCTTTTGTTAAATGTTTTCCTGGAAAACAGTTAAGAAAGCCGAGAAAAGCCACAGTCTGTTGACATTGCTAAGCGTGCCTCTTATTGCAGTGGCTAAAATTATGCAGACCTAATACAGTGCTTGGGACTTGAAAGTCATGCAACCGATTGCACCTCAGTGTGCACCTCAGTGCATCCTAAAATCAATTGAAGTCACTGGGGTAATGAGCAGTAGCTAAGATAGATAAGCTCTTCGACCACAATTACCTACATTTAGCCTAGACCTGGAGGTTAACTCAAGACTCAAGGCAGAGACCTACTTGTGTCTCTGTCCAGCTATAGAAACATTCACTCCATGACCCAAACATAAATTTGTAATTACTTTTGCATGCACTTTAACAATATATACGATAGTGTCATTTTAGTGCTAGAACATCATCCTTCCTTTAGATCTGCATGTTCTCTTGATCTGTCACAAGCACTTTAAAACTTCTCTGTTTTTTGGGGGAGATGGACTGTGATCATCTCCAAGAGGATATCCTGAGGGTTATCTGCTCCAAACACATGAATAAATTAATGAATAAGATACAATGCAGCAGCTACTGGTAGCTGCTGCATCCTTAGATTATGACCACAGAATAAGCTTCATTGTAAACAATATCAACAACACAAGTGTTTGGATATGATTAAGTTCACATCATATCATAAATTAGATCTATTTGATTTCTTCAAAGTCTATATTCAGCAATTTAACAAACCAGACCATATTATCGAACCACAACTATTAAGGCAACAGAAAAAGGATATCTTGCTATCAGTAGTTCAAGCAGCTCCTCTGGCTTACAAAATGTTCGATATGTTGTAAGAAAAGTCTTCACAAATTTTGGATCTGCATACGTGTGATAAGTAAGTCTTTCTACCAGTTTAAGCAATGTTCCTCCTCTAATCAGAGGACATTCTTTTGATCCTTGGTTGTTGTCCTCAAAGACAATGTTGTCTTCTGAGTCATCAACAGCAAATCTACAGGCAGGAAAGATCAAAAGTCTTGAAAAATATGTTTTAGTTTTTGAGTCACCCTTAATGATTTTTATGAGGATTACTCAGCAAATAATACCAAACTGTCTTAAAACGTTCTTGTTAACTCAGTTAGAAATTTCATGCATGCAGGACCTTTGAAAGATACTTAATATGCACTGTATTGACCCTCGGGCTAAGAAGGGTGGTGGCAGTTACCACTCCTAGGTTTTTTTGCATCCCAACTTGTTTCATATGGAATAAAATATTGACATTTTAGGTAGCTGCAGGGGATTCATTTACACACATTTTGACGTAAAAAGTGTGATGACATCTCACACCATTCAAATGTTATGCCCGATATGCCAAAGGTACCGGGGTGGATACCCTATACCCTTACATATATATCCCGTTAGACTATATCGTATCCATAATTTAGTGTGAAGAGAAACAAATTACGACATTGTAGACGGGAATGCAGGGCTATTTTTCCATGCCTATTAATTTGTCTTTTGATAACCGGAAGTACTCATAACAAATACAAATGTGTAAAAAAATAGGCGATATTTTATCACCATATGCAAACCAATATTTCAGTGTAAACGTTTGCCAGCAGCAAACGTTTACACAGAAATATTGGTTCATTAAAATATTTCAAACAGAACAAAAGTTATGCCACTTTTAGTGAGGCCACCCATTGTTTTTTGGCGATTCAAAAACGCGACGCAACAAAAAGTAATAAAAATCCAATCTAATTATTCTGGCCAATATCTTGGCCTAAAGCAAGAATATCGAAATGAAATTTTACATGCTTAAAGACAATTCATATCTGCATATGATGGTCAGATTTCATCAAAATATTTCTAAAACAGCAAACGTTATACTACTTTTCGTGAGGCCACCCCCCAATTTTTGGCAATTCAAAGACGTAACGCAGCAAAAACACGATTTTATTAAGTCTCATCTCAAATAATTGTTATCAAATAGCGTTCATATTGCCAGATGATCATTATTATTATTATTTAAAAAAGAAACAGGGTACCAGCGTAGCTGCACGTCACTGAGAAGTCACTTAGCAAGATGACAATCAAATTCTTAAAATAAGAAATAATAAGGGATCTGTCAGATAATCAACATGTCCATCAAGAACTCTGCATAGAGACTCAAACTAAGTTTTGGCACATTGAACACAAGTTGGGAAGCACTACCAAGTTCATATGGCAACAGTTATTTGAGATGAGACTTAATAAAATAACGTTTTTGTTACTTTTTGTTGCGCTACGTGTTTGAATCGTCAAAAACGGTGGGTGGCCTCCGTAAAAGTGGCATAACTTCTGTTCCGTTTGACATATTTTGATGCAATTCGGCCATAATGTGTAGATATGAATTGTCTTCAAGCCTGTAAAATTTCATTTAGAAATTCTTACTTTTGGGAAAGATATTGGCAAAAAACCTAGTTTTTGTTGCGTTTCGTTTTTGAATCGTCAAAAAACGATGGGTGACCTCCCTAATAGTGGCATAACTTTTGTTCTGTTTGAAATATTTCGATGAAATTTGACTATCAGGTGTAAATATGAATTGTCTATAAGACTGTGAAATTTTATTTCGAAATTCTTATTTTTGGCAAAAATATTGGCAAAAAACCTAGGGGGGTCTTTTTTTTTGGCACACCCTGTATATTATACATATAATCGTCCCTTGCAGTGATTCTATCACAATACATGTGCCAGTTTATATTTGGGTATCTCAATTGGGCACACAGAATATGCTATTCTGCATAGAGGGATCCAAACAGTTGAGTGAACAGAACTTGGCTAGAGAATTCCTCTACTTAGTTTAGACAGCCCAGTTCTCTCACGGAACTCCTTGTGGATATTCTCTGGAGGGTCGTCGCTTGTTGCAGATGATGGCTTTAGACAGCTGCCATCTGCTTCAAGCTTATTGTTTAACTGGTGTTTGTCCATCCTACGGCAGCCCATTTTTGCTCATTGTGCCATTCTAAGCACACTAGCCTAAGCTCTTAGGCCCCCCGGGAATTTGCACCAAGAAACTGAAAAAATTGCGCACCAAAACCGATAAATTTGCACCAATTTTGCGCAAGTTAAAAAATGATCATTTTCTTTTTTTCATTGAATCCGTGTACCAAAGTATATAACAGTGTTTTTGTCATTTAGTGTAAAGCTTAGGCTTTCTATAAATTAGAAAAATCAAGCACAAAATGCAGTTACAAAGTTCCTATATAACCATGAGATTAATGTCTTCAGATGATTACAAAGAATTTTAATTTTGCAAAATTTACGCCCATCGAAATCTACGCTCATTATAAATACAACTTCACAATAGTATTATATATATGTCTATATTATAATGAATCACCAAGTTACACAATGTGCTGAATAGTAGCCTTCCGTCTTCGTGTGCACGCCTGACGCTATAGATTAAATGCGTTCGTTCTGTCATAAGCTGAGACAGCACGCAACGCTGCTGTGTGACCGCTTCGAGAAACTTCGTCTAACATATTTTATTGTGTGATCGTGAAGTTCTGGAATTTATTAAACTTTAAGTTTGTCCATTACTACTAAAAATAATGATCTTTAACTAAATATTCCTTTATAATTTCATCGTATTCAGTGGCCGCCATTTTGATTATCGCCCATCGGCGTCATTGCTATGTTGAACTGTCATGCACTGCAGTGATTTTTAAGTCAATCAAAGCCCAATTTAGATAAATTAGCAAAATTTTGTCAAAAACTGCGCTAAAATCGTGCAGATTGTGAATTTTTGCGCTGCTGTGCGAAACCTGGAAATTTGCGCAAAATTTGCGCTGCGCAATATCGCGAATTTCTGGGTGGCCTAAGCTATGTTGTGCTCACTCTGCCCTCTTTTGCTCTCTGCTTCTTTCTGCTCTCTGTGATTTTGTGTTTACTGTGCTTTCTTGTGCTCACAGAACTTTCTTCTACTAACTATGCTCTCTTCTGCTCACTGAGAAGTTCTCTTTGAAATCAAGCACCCTTTGGTGAAGGATTTAACATACTGATTAACAGAGAAATCTTGTGACTTCTATGGGTGACTGACTACTTCCTGGCTCTCAGTCTCGAGAGACCTCTAGTGGCGTAATTTTCATTTGAGCCACCTCTAACAGTGACTGGGAAATCTATAAACTTCCAGCGGTAAATACTAAATGGCTTTGCCAGTCTCGAACGACTCCTAGAGGGTGATGTTCTGTTCACACTCATCATCCCCTTCCCCTCCAACTCCACCTTGCAAGAAAAGACATCAACAGAATGAAATTAATAAGATTGTTTTCTAGTACAGTTTGTAGGTACAGACATTCTGCAAGTAGGCATTTTATACTCATTTAGAACGCATACTTCGTTGCTTCGTTTGTCTTTAGGAAAAAATAGGGCAGCGGCAAAACTTTTTGAGTAGTCGTAGTATAAAAATATTTTACCAAAATAAAAATATTTTCCTACCTACCTACCCAGTTTTTTTAACTGTTACCGGAAACACACCATTATTTTTTTGGTCTAATATAAGTGAAGATGATAGTAATCACAACCTACCTAACAGCACGAAACCACGATCAAGGAGCATGGTTTTCAAACGCTTACGGAAAGGGGCAAAGAAAGACCAAGAAGTTCATTACGGAGACTGCTAGAAAGATGGACTGACCATGATGAAGTGAAGGCTGCACCAGAGCAATACATTTCATGGTAAATGGACCAGTTGGAAGTCTGCCTCAATACACTGCAGCTGCTGCCTGCTCATAGTAAAGTGTGAAAGTGTGTCATCATTCTGTATACAGGTTGGGTATGGGAAGGTCTATGTAAACTGTTAAAGCAAAATTCCAACAAAGTAGGCCTACATAGCAGTACCATGAAGTGTGCAAGAAAACCGTTTGTAGGAAGCATTCGCACAAGAACGAGAGTGGCTTGCAATAACTCAAGAACCACTGACATATTTGACTGTCAAGAACAATGACATAATTTCTTGTTTCCTGTCGATTGTTGATATTTCTACATGGCTTTCAATTCTGATCTTACAGACTTATCATTAGTTTGAATTGTTGCACACTAGACTTTATTACATATAAACTATTCTTGTATACACATATCGTTTTCAAAACACACGGAATCTTATATTTGTCTATGCAACAAGTATAGGCCTACATGTTGTGTGGAATGGACGGGTTTCCATGGTAAAAATTGCATAATTTCGAGGTGCATTCATATATTTTAAACTTGAATATAGCATTTCATTCCGAAATGAATGCTGAATCCATTGCTGTACTACAAGATATAATATCTGAAACCAAAAAATCAGGGTCAAGGGTGGTAACAATCACCCCCAGGGGTGGTAACCACCACTCCTTGGTAATCCATGTCACAAAAAGCTTGGTGGCCTGAGAGTTAAACATTTGAATACAATCATACATACATACATGCATGGCTACAGAGCTCAACACTGACAACAGAAAACCAAAGCCAGTTAAAAATCGGATCACAGACATCCAACGGTTCATTCATACAGATGAAATCCTTTTTATTTGTGATTTGCAAAAGACAGTATGTACATCAATTTGTATCTTCTGACTTCATTACCTGTACTGCTCTGGAGATGGAAGTCTAAGTGGCTGCTTTGATTCCTCTTCCTTCATTTTTGTATCCAGCAAACGCTCCAACATACTACAATGCAACGAAAGCTCAATTTGCAGCATCATCTCGAAAACTTAGTTACACATCTATGCAGATTTGTAAGATGAAAAATGTTTTTGTCCAAATTTGCCTTGTTGATTAAATTCTATTGTGATTTAAAGCAAGACGACAGCACTTCAATGCAGGAATTGTCAATTATTGACAGGCCCACCAACAGAAATTCTGGGCCCATAGGCAGAGCAGCCACAGGTCTTTAAACTATTTTTAGGCTTTATGAGAAAATAAAATATCAAATTGAAAAACAAATTGAAATAATAAAAATGTGAATAAAACCGCTCAATATCATATTTTATAAATACAAATATGATTTTATTCAGTTGTCAGTTTTAAACACTTAATCTTCAAAAGCTCAGGGTCAAGCGACTTTAAAGGGCTTGGGCTGAACCTGCAGTCAGTTTATGAAAATATTATCAGTTGTCAGTTTTAAACATTTAATCCTTAAATTTATGCTAACCAAAAAGGAAATTTTTTAGACTGAAGTCAGGAAGTGGGTGTGTTCCACATTCTATAGCAACAAATGATACATGTAAAGATACAATCAGAAGTTTAAACTGATTGTAGTTAAGTGTCAGTAATCCTATATTTAAAAAGGCATAAATCATAAACTTTGTACAGCAAATTATAATATTTTTCATAAGCCGACTGCAGGTCTGGCCCGAGCCCCTTGACGTTGCTTGACCGCTGAGCATTTGCCCCTTCTGGTCTTCTTATCATGTGCCTCTCTATAGATTCAAGCACAATCAGTCTACTAGTAATTACCTCCACGTTAGAAGAGATATCAGGGCATACATCCAGTTGTTCTTCTCTTCCGCTGATTTGGCCACAAGAACAATATTCGGATGCTGTCGGACTTGAAGGTCAAATGCATTCTTCAGCTCTGTTACAGTGAAAAACTATCATGTATCACAAAACACACACACACACACACACACACCTATTCTGTTTTAAGCACTAAATGAGGGGGAAAATAAATAAAAAGATGCAAACTTTTTATGTATGCGTGACTGAGCGTATGCGACTATGCGTGAGTATATCCATACGGTTAATACTGCACCTATCAATTACCTCTAACATCAAAAGCTGTGTGCGATCACTGCCCTTCGAGGCTGCAAAAACAGCTGTCTTCTGCTTCGTGGTTTCTCAGGTGGACCGGTGTAACAGTCTGGTGTGCCGAAGTACCTACACGATCGACTACAGTCTGTGTTGAATGCAGCGGCGAGGCTCGTGTGTAATCGACGGAAGTACGATCATGTGACACCATTACTGCGTGACATGCTGCATTGGCTTCCGGTACCGTACCGCATTGGCATTGAATTCAAACTCTCATTGCTGGTCTACAAGTCCCTACATGGCCTTGCACTGGACTACCTCAAACTCTACTGCGTGCAGACGGCTTCGTCAGGTGCTGGACTTGCGCAAAGATCCAGTGTGAAAGGAGATCCGTTTGTGCGGAGGACGAGGACTCAGGACACGCTTCGGAGAGCGTGCTTTTTCAACTGCTGGCCCCCGCTGCTGGAACAGTCTGCCTACGTCTGTTCGTTTGGCCAATTCAGTTGATGCTTTCAAATCTCGACTGAAGACATATATGTTTTCTAAGGCGTACTTTTGACTAATTGTGTTTGTGTTTTTTTGTAGAGGCGCCTTTGTAACGGCATGTGCTGTGTTACGGCGCCATAGAAATTGTCGTCATTATTATTATTATTATTATTATTATTATTATCACTAATTATCTGATCATACTTCAGTACCTTTTAGAGGTTCCGAAGGATTGGTATGTAATTGCTCAGTACATATATATGACAGAGGAATAAAGGCGGCTATCTGACTTTTTAAGGCTGCCACAGAGTGACTGGGTGGAATGACTGGATATGAAACAATATATATATATAATTATATATATATATAGAGAGAGAGAGAGAGAGAAATAATAGCCAACCAGTGGCCATTAACTTCTTTTTGAATTGCACGCAAGCATAGCTATATGTTACTCGTCTTTTCGAAACCAGTCGGAAGGTACCAAATGTCATCAGGTAGAAAATGACGAAAAACCATGAAAAACCTTAAATCGGCCGTAATTGACATGAACGCAAAAACAAGTTTAAAAATATATATTCAATAGAAATGACGTATAAAATGCTTGTTTAGACATATCTAAATGTGTAAAAATTAATTTTTGCTAAGAGCCCTAAATTTGCTTATTGAGATCGAAAGTCAGAATTTAAGCCAAAATTATCTACACTTTGTTGCGATATTAAAATAAGTTGCAGGTCGAATCGAAAAACGTGATTGGTCTCGTTTTGAAAAAGGAAATCCCCTTTTTCTGTTCTATTAATAAAACATGACCGCCTTCTATTTAGTACGCCCTGAGAGCGGCCCGAAATAGATCGACTAACTCACAGAAACTTAAAATAGCGCTATAAAACAGACACGTGACCAAATCTTGAGCCGTGGTTGGCTGAACGATAAAAGGTCGCATGGCCTCGCCTGGTGTAACGGGATAAATCGTTTATTTTCTTCGCTTTTCACCTAAATAACTTAATCTTCGAAATGGTGAATATTTTGTAAATCTGTAGAGTATTTAGGCAATTGTCGAAGCTACGCGGCGGCCAAATTGTATTTAAATAGGTCCAGTAGAAATAGCCGTTTCATAGGAGAATGTCAATAATTATATCGCTAAACTTCGCACGCGATTTTCTCAACTAGCAGTTTATCTATACCATCGGATTTAAAATTCTATAACTCTGGTTATATTTTAAATATAGAAAAACCGCAAACAGTTTTGGAAAGGAAAATGAAGCATGTACAGGAAATTGCTAAAAAGTGAAAAAATTTAATATGGTACTTCCGACCGCTTTTGTGAAAACGGGTCACATATTCTGAATAATTCTTCTGTAAAACCAATAATGTCAGCTAGAAAGGATAAAGAAATCATTGATACGTTAAACGCTGCACTGATATCCAATTGATACGGTGCAATGGCAAGTAAGTACGTGTGTACTTTATTGCACCACGTGCAAATGTACTGCGGGAGCATCGTATAAGAACAATATCAGTGGGTACAATCATAAAAATAATCATAATATGTAATTAAATAATCATCACCTGAGGCTACAAAACATAATAGACATCTTTCGAGCTGTCTGAGCAAGAAAGGATATAGAGGGAAAAGAAAAACAGCCCAAAGTCACTTGAAAAGCATACACGTGATAAATGCACACTGGGATAATGCATCAGCATGAGGAATTTCACTGACTGTTGTGTGAATGAGTATGGAGTGAGTAGGTAACATTCTTTATGGGAGGTAAAAGAGGACCTATGTAATAGAGGCTGGGGTTGTAAAGTACAAAAGAGGGATGAATCAACATGCCACATTGGTCATCATACGACTGTTAGTTGGCAGGCAGAAACTTGAGCCGTACCACTTTGCATATTATAGCATTAATACACGCATGCTGGACATGCCCAGGACAACACCAGTCCACTCCAAGGAGCCAAAGGATTTTTCTGCTGGGTGACCTGAATGCTCGAGTCGGAAAGGATGCAGCTGCATGGCCGAAGGTGATTGGACGACATGGCGTTGGAAGAGAAAATAGTAACGGCACACTCCTCCTGCAGCTATGTGCCATGCACCAGCTGTGTATCTCAAACACCATGTTCCAGCAGGCGGACAAGTACAAGAACACCTGGATGCACCCACGATCCAAGCACTGGCATATGCTGGACTATGTGATCACAAGACAGAGAGATCGTCGGGACGTCAGGCACACAAGGGCGATGCGTGGATCAGGATGCTGGTCAGACCATAGGTTAGTTCGAAGCAAGATAATACTTGCCATTGGGTCCTCCAGACGACACCACCAGCGAAAGATTCCCAGACGACTCAACGTACGACGACTGCACCAACCCGGCATACCGCAAGAAGTCAAAGAACGAGTAAGTCTGGCCTTGGAGAGTGCAGTCGCTGACCCACAACGATCGGCGGAAGATGACTGGCTTCAGATGAAGGAGGTCATGTACAACGAAGCAGAGACTGTACTCGGAACCGATTCTAAAAAGCACAGGGATTGGTTTGATGAGCAGGATACTGCAGCTTCGGAGATGCTGAATGGGATGCACACAGCACATTTGGCATGGATAAATGATAAGCAAAACGCTTCTAAGAGGGCTGCATATGTGAACGTCAAGCGTAGTGTGCAGGTCAGGCTACGAAAGATGAAAGACAGCTGGTGGGAGAGGATGGCAGGAGAGACTCAGGCGGCTGCTGACAGACATGATCTGAAATCCTTCTACGAGCAGCTTCGTGCCATCTATGGGCCGCGCGACAGTGGAGCACTGCCTATCTGGTCCAAGAACGGATTGCTGTTGACTGACAGGGGCAAAATCCTGGAGCGGTGGGCCGAGCACTTCAACTCAGTTCTTAACCAACAGTCCAATTTCGATGAGAGTGTGCTTCAGGAGATCCCACAATGGGAGATAGCCGATGAACTGCAGAGGATACCCACACTGAAAGAAGTGCACTGCGCCATTAAGCAGATGTCAAGTGGTAAAGCCCCTGGAGAAGATGCGATACCAGCAGAAATCTACAAGTGCTGTGGGGAGCAGATTGCGCACCGGCTGCAATTACTATTCATCAAGATATGGCAAGAAGAAGCAGTACCGCGGGACTTTAGAGATGCTCTTGTCATGCATCTGTTTAAGCGTAAAGGCGACCGAGCTTGCTGTGATGACCACAGGGGTATATCCCTCCTGTCTGTGGCAGGTAAGATACTAGCCAGACTCCTGGTCAACAGGTTATCTGTTCATGTCACGAAGAACGGGATAATCCCCGAGAGTCAATGTGGCTTCCGATCTGGTCGGGGCACTACGGACATGATATTCACAGCTAGGCAAATGCAGGAGAAGTGTAGGGAGCAGCAACAAGAACTGTTTGCAGTGTTCATCGATCTGACGAAGGCCTTTGACTCTGTCAGCAGGAGCGGACTATGGAAGATCCTTGAAAAAATTGGGTGTCCAGCCAAGTTCATCAATATCATCAAATCCTTTCATGATGATATGACGGCTCGAGTCCAGGAAGCAGGGGAGCAATCGCTGCCATTTCCTGTCACAAATGGGACCAAGCAGGGATGTGTACTTGCTCCACTCCTATTCAGCATATTCTTCTCCATGATGCTGTATGTGGCTTTCAAAGACTGTGACAGGGGCATCCCAATACTATTCCGCACAGATGGCAGTGTATTCAATCTACGGCGCTTGCAGGCTAAAACTAAAGTTCTCTTGGCGACTATCCGTGACTTGCTCTTCGCAGATGATTGTGCGCTGATGAGACACACATTGAGGGATACACAGGAGCTAACTGATCGCTTTAGCTCAGCAGCGCAGCGTTTTGGGCTAACCATCAGCCTGAAGAAGACCGAGGTCATGCACCAGACTTTCCCAACGAACGATGCCGCGAATGCATTACTCACCTGCGGGGGAAAACCACTGAAGGTTGTTGACCACTTCTGCTACCTAGGCAGCATCCTATCAAGGGAAGCAAATGTTGACAGGGAGATTGGCGCACGGCTGGCAAAAGCAGGGGTGTCCTTTGGTCTGCTGCACAGCCGGCTATGGAACAATCATGGTATACGACTCGATACGAAGCTAGCTGTATACCGAGCAGTTGTCATTTCCACGCTACTTTATGGGAGCGAAACGTGGACTGTATACCGCAGACATATAGCAAAGCTAGACCAGTTCCATCTTCGCTGTTTGCGAAAAATTGCTGGTATCAAATGGCAAGACATGATCCCAAACACATCTGTTCTTGAAAGGTGTGGAATCACCGGAATCGAGGCTATGCTGATCTCTGCACAACTGCGATGGTCTGGACATGTCGCTCGTATGGAGGACTCTCGAATACCAAAACAAGTTTTCTACGGCCAGCTAGTGGATGGATCGCGGGCCCAGGGTGCGCCTTTCAAAAGGTACAAGGACGACCTCAAGATGCATCTCACAGCTTGCGGTCTTAGTTGTGCGCAGTTTGAGGCTGATGTGCTGGACAGCATCGGATGGCGTGGACTTTGTCGAACTGGAGTGGAAGATTTTGAACAGCGGAGGATGGAGGATGCGATGGAGAAGCGACGTAGGCGCAAGGCTGGCGCAGGTAACACGGTGCAGCCACAACAAACGGCGGGAGGACAGTTCCTGTGTGACATCTGTGGCCGTGTGTGCGCTTCACGGATTGGTCTGTTCTCACACAGAAAGACTCACAGACGATGACGAGATCCGTCGAATCGACGGCTCATTCCATGACACGCATGCTGACCAGTATTTACAAAGTCAAACCATGCAGAGGAAGCATATAGAAGGCTGGTAATGTGGTGGCCTGAACTTCATTGCATATGCATTATGCATGTCACAGAGAGAGAG
The DNA here is from genome assembly GCA_945859605.1 of Lumbricus rubellus. Lineage (NCBI taxonomy): Eukaryota > Metazoa > Annelida > Clitellata > Crassiclitellata > Lumbricidae > Lumbricus > Lumbricus rubellus. The sequence continues at coordinate 35,292,896 of OX243815.1, read as the reverse complement.
AGAGAAAGAGAGAGAGAGAGAGAGAGAGAGAGAGAGAGAGAGAGAGAGAGAGAGACAGAGAGAGAGAGAGAGAGACAGAGAGAGAGAGAGAGAGAGACAGAGAGAGAGAGAGAGAGAGAGAGAGAGAGAGAGAGAGAGACAGAGAGAGAGAGAGAGAGACAGAGAGAGAGAGAGAGACAGAGACAGAGACAGAGACAGAGAGAGAGAGAAGTCTCGCAGTGCAGCATTGAGGACTGACTGCAGGCAATCCAAAAGTCACTTGGTCGAACCGACCAGCAGGCTGTTATAACGGTCAACCTGAGAGGTGACAAAGGCAGCGATGAAAGACAAGGGATCTGATGCAGCCTCTCAGGAGGCTGAGCTGACGGAAGCAGCATTCGACGGTTGGCGCCACGTGATGTCACATGGAGAGGTCAGATTCCAGAATGATGCCGAGATCACGGACAGCAGTCACGGGTCGGATCGAAGACCCACAGACACTGAGTTCGAAAGTGTCGAGATGAGGACATCATCTACTGGTCGCACACCATAAGAAGTCCATCTTCTCAGGATTGAGATGGAGTCTGTTGGAGCGCATCCATTCAGTGATCCGCTCGACACCCAACTCCATCCATCGCCGCTGCTGTCCGTCGGTTGATGGGTGGCCCCATGTATAGAGCTGCAAGTCATCGGCGTAGAAATGTGATTTCAAGCCGAGACTCACCAACGTTGGCTGTGTCGAACGCATTCAACGCTGTTGATAGATCAAGCAAGCCGAGCAGCGCATGATCTCCCGCATCCATCGCCTCGGTGAGGTCAGTGACCACCTTGAGAAACGCTGTCTCTGTCGAATAGAGCTTCCTGTAGGCCGACTGATGAGCTGGAAGAAGTCCCCCCAACGATAGATGAGTTGTAAACTGATGACCCGCTCGAGTAGCTTGGAAAGAAACGACAAGTTTGATATCGGTCGATAACTTGAGAGGTCTCCACGGGGAAGCGTCTGCTTCTTAAGTCGAGGTGTGACGTAGGCATCCTTGTAACATGTTGTAACAGGTTGATGCTGGCATTAAGCAACCACATGCAACATAACACTTTCCTGCCAATAATGCCAAGGCTTTCATATTTAATTTATTTAATTAGCTGTGCAAATTACCATCTGTGTCATCTCGGTCGCTGATATCTATCTTGCGAATATAAAATTTTTCCTTCAGTTTATAATCCCCAACTGGCCCAGTGACTGATGATCGTTTGACATTCTGTTTCGTAAGTATGATGAGACCATCGAAAAGAAAAACATAGCGATCTGTCATTCTTTTGCCTATCATCTTCTGTAGACTGCCCTCTGTCGGTCAAAATAAAAACACAATTCAATATAGCCATTCAAGAATCACTGAATTGACAAATATGTTGTGCAATCAAAAGTAACTATGCACATCAACCGATAGAACTGAAAGTGACTGGGAAACCAGTCAATGCAGTTCAGTGCTGTCAAAGGATTTAAACTAGAATAGTTGGGATTTCTAGTACACAAAGTTCTGTCAAAATTTTCATTTCTGGAATGTGGTGGTCACCAAAACATACTGAACCGAAAAAATGATAACTGTGGAATTTAAAAAATCAGTATTTAAAACGTGAGGTCGACTTGAACTCGCCGACTTGGAATCAAAACGACCTGACCCGACTTGGCAGAAAAACAACCGACTTCCGACTTGAAGTCGACTTCTGATGTGTAATAACCATTAGCTTATAGTCTACATCAGTGGTTCTTAACCTTTTCAAGGGAGCCGAACCCCAAAAGAAATCCATAACCACTCACACCGAGCCCCTCAAGTTTGAACAATAATTTGTTGACTAATGGGAACAAAAGGAAATAAAAAATTGTACCAAAACGTGATACAATATTAATACATTCAATACATGAACTACTAACAGTTAACTAACCATACCAACAGCCCAACACTACCAATTGCATCTTAATGTGTCCTTTGTTGTTGTCGTCGTTTGGAAACAATAAAAACACTCACTCACTTACCCTGAATATGTATATATTTCAGAGGACCTCTGCCGAACCTCTGTCACTGGCTCATCGAACCCCAGAGGTTCGGTCGAACACTGGTTAAGAAATACTGGTCTACATACAGCTAATAATGCAAGGAGTCAAACCAATTTTGCCTAAAAGTGTTGATTACGTATGCTGATGAGTAACGAGACCTCAACACATGTAAAGTAATGAAAGCCATTGGCTGAAAAGCCTGAAAGTGGATGAAAGTGCAGTGCACCACGGTAGTGTTAAACTGTTGATTTATTAGTATGAGATCCAGTTTTCTTTGCATCGAATTCATTGTGCTAGAAGTTCATTGATTTGCCCACGTTCATGTCTTGATAAGGCAGACGTGCTTATAGCACCTTAATATTTCTGTTCGCCAATTTGATTAAACGTACATGTGACAATTGTGACATTTATAGAATATTAGCATCGTATGAATAGATCGGCGGACAGCAAGCCTACCGAAAAAAATACTGTTGACCTACACGTAGCCGTTTAGCAAAGCCGACTTCGATAATAAAAAATAATTTTGCAGCCTTAATTTGTAGGCCTACGCAGTAGACTGTAGAAATTAGAACTGGCAGGTCTACACCTCATTAATTTGTGTAAACACACTATAAAAGTAAAATTATGCTTACATACTGATCTGATCTCACGAGCATTGGTTTGAAGTGAAAAATGTAGGTTTGTTTATGCTTCAAGTCGGTTTAAGTCGACTTGCGCATAAAACAACTTCAAGTGACTTATATGTACAAAAATTCAACTTGGGGTCAGCTGCGGTAAGCAGAAACGACTTGACTCGACATGGGATGACCAAGTCGACTGAGGTCGACTTATTGGAGTCGACTCCAACCATTACAGCAGCGGTTCTCAACCTGTGGGTCGCGACCCCCACAGGGGTCGCCTGACGTTTTGCCAGGGGTCGCCTGGACCCATCAGAAATTTGTAAAGGATGTAGCCTAATAGCAATTTTTATCCTATCTACTATACTATAGCAACTTAATACATATTTTTTCATATACTTTGGCTATGATTCATTCGTTAGATTGTCACAACTAATTTAATTTTGTCAATCTAGTTTTCAAATGACTTATTCTTTTTTTTTAAATAAGCAATATTCATTTTGCACAAAGAATTTATGCTGTCAGCTAGTGAGGCCTATACATGGGTGGAGACTTTGGGCAACAAAGTCCCCCGACATTTGTGGCGAGGGAGAATTCCCAATATATCATAAATATTTAATGAACATCATTATAAAATTTTAGTGTTGTACGCTGCTTATCACAAATGAGCAATTTTTTAAGATGACAGCTTAAAATGTCATCATTGTCGTGCTAATATTTTATTGGAGTCTTAAACTACGTTTCTGAGCACCGTAAAAGAGTAACTGTCTTAAGATGAATCTTAAAGTGCTACCATGGAAATAAAAAATGTACACAGTGTGGAGTGGAGTTTCTTGAGATTCTAAACCATGTCTCTGAGCACTGAAATCACAAGCAGGCTAACTTTGTTAAAATGACAGCTCAAAATGTTACAATTGGGCCTACAGGCCCTACAGTGCGCAAAAAATTATATAAACAGTTGGGAGGTCTTAGACCACGACTCTCAGCACTGAAATGATGAACAGTTTTATTTAAATGGCAGCTGAAAATGCTACCATAGCAGTGTGAGAATTTTTTTAATTTGACAATGCTCAAACCCCTTCCCTGCTGAATAGATTTCCGACATTTCAACGTCAGATTACCGAATACTGTAGATAGCCCTCAGAATCGCAAAAGCCAGGAAACCTCACAGAATTGCCAAAATCAGTTTTCGAATTACGAAGTGAAAATGCATAAAATTGAAAATGGTAAAAACAATCAGTGACTCAGCCATTTTTTTTGTTGGGGGGGTCATCACAACCTTCAAAATGTCACCAAAGGGTCGCCGCACTAAAAAGGTTCAGAACCGCTGCATTACAGGAATTCAGAGTAGAGTGTTTTCAAGATTTAGATATAACTTGAAAAAATTTGCTCAACACTGAAGCGCTTATTGATCGATTTCTTGAGGATGAATACATACATGCATGGATATAAATACCAAACACGCTAACTTAGCACTAAATGTTGAATTTAAACTCACTGGCAATTAATAATGTCACTCTTTCTTACCCATGATATATTCACTGCAACTTTGTCCAATATCTTTCCCTTCCCAGCCATCAATTGATTTCTGCAGTTCATTCATTTTCGTCAAGGCCATCTCACGACTGGCACGTCCTTGAAATCGCAGCAGACTTCCACTGAAACCAAATCAGTCAATGGCATAAAATATCACCTTTTATATTATTCTGTGGTGGAACCCTAGGGTTCCGCGGAACGAGCACAGGGGTTCCACGAAAAGTTTTAAATAATCGCAATTTTAATGAAAATGCACTGAAAGTTTGAAACTCTGTTGTGTTTTGTGCTTAACCATTGAGAGGCTATTCGAACTTTCAGTGCTCATTAGAAATCCTGTTACAAGTTATAGACCATCGATCACTGCTGAGACATACACCAGAGCTGCAAATCTGAACAGGGACAAAGTCATCTTTGTTACCATTATCCCGACGAAGATAATCTAAGCACGATTAGACCTAAACGCCACAGCAAGTACCACCACATGTTTGATGTTATTTATAGACGTCAAAATGAAATAATTTGTAATGGAAAATAATTATGTGTCTATCTTGTACAAATTGTCAATATTTTGTCATCTATTTTTGCTAATTCTTTGAGGGATGAGGGCCATATTTTGAGGCCTGGCGGGCCACTTTTGGCCCGCGGGCCACTGGTTGGGAACCGCTGTTCTAGAGCATCCAAAGTCTCGCTCATAATCCGAACCGCTTTGCCAGCATTAGAAGGGATGCAATGGGTGTAAGCCTGGACATCGTCAGCATACTCATCACCTTGTGCTTTCAGTTCCTTGAACTCTAGCGACCGTTATGACCAGTTTTCTCCATTGCTTTATTTCTGATGTCGCTTCCCTTACTTCTTCCAGATTCATTCTTGTTGTTTCTTGAACCTTGCCCATTTATATGTCCAACCACCTTTTCCTCAGCCACTCTTGTTTTCTCCTTCCCTCTCTGCAATGCCAGCGTCATATTTTTTCCAATCCATTTGAGCGCATAACATGACCAAAGAAACCCAACTTTCTTCTTAGCACTGTTTGTTGTAACGACTCATCATTTTCAATAACAATCGCTATGCGTACCCACTCATATGTCCTTTTTCCTTCCAAGATATTCTCTGCATCTTCCTCCAAATCCACATCTCACATGGGTTTTTTTCCCAATTTTCTTGGTCATTGTCCATGTCTCACAACCATATAATACTGTCGGTATTATCAAAGCCCTCACCACAAAATCGGATGGCAACAAGGAAGGCCCTAAGGGACAAATATCCCGCTACAGGGACAACTATTTACTTGTGCTAATTTAACTGATGGCTAAACAGTTAACCACATGAATTGAACAGTAGGCTAAAAAGCACCAAGAAATGACAAATAATGTAGTAAACTTAACTAATAAACGCATAGCAAAACAAAAATCAGTGCCTACAAGGTTAAATATCTTCGCAGTCATTAATCAAGTAGTTGCGTAGCAGTGTCTTAGCCCTTTGTAAACTGGATGCCTGCTGAATATGATTAGGAATTGAGTTCCATACACCTATTTAATATGGAATCTTCTTGAGTTTAGTAGTAGGGTATATCAGATCATTGTTGGAAGTACCCTGCAAAGTTAAGGGGTAGAAAATCATGGGTGAACCGATACATAAAGATCCTTTTTTTACTGTCATACTGTTGGGTTGGTATCAGAAAAGGCATCCGGCCAGAACATAACCCCCCCCCCACCCCAATCATAAATTCCTGGCTATAACACTGAATCTTGCACTGTTATTTCCTGCGTTGGCAATTATATTTATACATTCTGCTATAATGATATGAAACTACTGTATCAATTTGCTGTTACTAAATTACCCTATATTAAGTTAAGGTTTATTGCAAATTTACTATAGTTGTCACATGTCAACTGTCTCAAGTGGCACTGTCTCTTTTCAGATAGCGTCACAAAGTGTTGCCACGCATATTAATATTCGTCTCTGAAAGAAATGAGAGCCCGCTCTGCTGCTCCACCGCGCACATCAAGCACCGCTGCTCTCTCCACTCAGCTGCACAAGCGGAACTTATTGTTCCCCGCTTTCTCCGTGGCTGGCCCTACGACCTGGAATGGCCTCCATACTATTCTTCGTCATATGCCTATTGGTCTCTCTCTGTCTCTTTTCTCATTGTTCTTAAGGCTATCGTATTCGACCGGGGTAGAACTGGAAGCACTCCTGAATAGACAACCTTGAGGGGCACCATATCAAATTGCTAATAAAAATAGATGACATACAACACACAGTGTCACGTACAATGAAAATGTGATTTAATATTGCTACTTTCTTCCGATGATAGTTGCAAAAAAGATTTGCTTTGAAATTTCTCGAAATTTCAGTAGATATGTTGCACCTGTATACAAGTTTCAATCGTCGACGCTCATGTAAAAAATGCGACTTATAGTCAGAAAAATATGATAAAACATTACATGAAACAGGGATTTGATTTTAAACACATATAGATACCACTATTGCATTCATGCACCTCTCAGCATCGAGTGCGTCCAGAACATATGGTATCTTCCCCAAGGAGGAAGAGAGGTTGGAAGAAACAGCTGGACATCACTACACACGAACTTGAGCGGTGGAAATAGACTAGAACCCACTGAATATTGGAATACGCACAGCCTCAAATGATACAAGAATACAGAAAGCTGGCATGGCAAGTCTACAGCAAGTGGCACACACACACACGTGCACACACATGCACACACACGCGCACACACAAACACACACTGATGATCATCATGAAAGGATAAATTAATCAGTAATATTGGTACCAAAAATATATAATTAATAAATTAAAATGATGTGTGAAGAAATAAAATTCCCCATTTTGTTCAGTGGAATCCCAGTCGGTACACACCCAACTACGTACACACATACAAACACATGCACAAACACCTATATACATTATACATACATACACATTTAAAATCTGGAATATGCCTCTGCATGTACACACAAGATGCCACCAAGGTCAGCATGGAGACAAAGATGCTTTACTATAAAGTCTACCCTAATTGCTTTCAGCGCAAGTGCAATGGTGAGTAAAATGACTAATCACATAATCACCAAGTTATAATGTATGGCTAACGTCTTACCCTGTTTTTCGTCTAGGGATGTTCTTTGTAGTCATTACTTTCTCAATATTTGACTTGACGATGTTAACGAATTCACAGGACTGCTCTAGCATCTGACGATCATCTTCATCGGGACTCTTTTCACACAACGTCTTCAAGATAACATAACAACGTGAGAGTAATTAGGATAGACCTTTGTCCTACTTTCTCATTCTTCTACCTGTTTTGAAGCGTGATGGTCTGGGGATTCCGTCGCAGCAGTCGGGATTCCGTCGGAATCATTCCACGGAGACTCTCCTGCTTCGACTTTTGTCTGACTTCTATGGTGCAGTTGACCGTGGTCAAGTCACTCTCCTTGCTCTCTTTGATGTAAGCTCTGCCTTTGACTGCATTGACCACGCAATTCTCCTGCAGCGTCTCTCCACCTCTTTTGGCTTAATGGACCAGCCTCTTGATTGGCTTACATCCTTCTTAACTGACCGCTCAAACTGTGTAGTTCTTGGATCGTCCAGGTCTCCTTGGGTCCCTGCCACTCTTGGGGTGCTCCAGGGTTCTGTCTTGGGCCCGCTGCTCTATCTTCTTTATACTGCTGATGTCTGCTTCTTACTGGCATCTCAGGGGCTGCTGCACCAGCTATTTGCGATGATGCGCAAGAATATATCCATACCTATTCGGCTGATACGGTGGCCGTTGTCAGCCAGATGTGTAGGAATATGGATGTTCTCTCTCTCTCTGGATGGCCTCCAATCGGCTACTCTTAAATTCCTCCAAAGGCAGTATATTTGGTTCAGTGGCCGTAGGCAACTACAGGGTATTGACCTTTCCCAACTTGCTCTGCTCTTTCCTCATATCTCCTTTTCCCTCACAGTTCTATATATATAATCTAGGACTCATTCTCGATACTGAACTCACTCTGTCCCAGCATGTGAACTTGGTTGCGAGGAGTGCCTATTACCAGCTGCGTCAGCTCCGTGTGGTCTCCCGCTCTTTCTCTCTCACGATGCGGTCGTCGTCCTCGTCCACGCCTTCGTTACAAGTCGAATCGACAACTGCTGGTCCTTACTTGCTGGTCTTCCCCTTGGGGTCCTGGGGTGACTTGATCGCATCTTGCGCTCAGCTGCTCGCCTTATTGGGCGGTTTCCTAAATTTGCTCCTGTATCTACTTATATTCATTAATTCATTCAAGTATTTATATAGCGTCTCTTCAAGGAAACTACTCAGAGGTGCTCCCGAATCCAGCACGGCCAAACAGAACGGGTTTTAAGTGCTTATAGAATGTGTCTGAGAGTGATCTAGGGAACAGGCGCAGTTCAAGTGGGAGGGCATTCCATACCACTGGGCCAACCACAGAAAAAGCACGACTCTGCATGATAGTGGTACGAGCAAACGGGACCAAGAGCACTTCCCAATCAACCGAGCGCAGGGACCGACCAGTCCAAGTACTTGACACAAGCTGACAAAGATTAAGCAGGTAAGCTGGAGCAAGACCTAGCTGACATCGCCATATCAAGGAAGAGATTCTGTATTCGATGCGCTGACGGGCAGGGAGCCAATGCAGAACCTCCAGCATGTAATTTGTAACGTGATCAAATTGGGCAGTTGACCAATGAGTCGCGCCGCAGCGCCTAGAATACGGACAAGAGAAGATAGCCGACCAGATGGTAAACCAGCATAAAGGGAGAGGCAATATTTAGTCAAGGCAAGGTGGTCTAGCTGCTCCAAGATGTTTATGGTATGGAGCAGACCTGCTGACTGGACCGGTTGAGGCTGGGCAGCATGACACGAGACAGACTCAGACAGAGAGTGGCGTTGGACTCTTATGGGCATTGAGCCCAATGATATTGATGATGATGATGAATATTTAGTCAAGATGAGCTGAGACAAAGGAATGTACAAGCGTAGTTGCAGCGCCAGTTGAGAGAGAGCGAGCGACAGTGCGAAGCTGGCGCAGCTGATAGAAACAGGAGCGACTGAGACGATTTAGGAGAAGTATAAAGTAAGTTCCTGGTCTAGCACGACGCCAAGGTCACGGACCGAGGTGGAGAAAGTATAGTTGGGAAATTTAGCAGAGTAGTCAATCAGATTAAGCTTAGACAGCTGCTGAAGGGAGCCCAGCCAAATGAATTTGGTTTTAGCAGGATTTAATCTAAGACGGTTTGATGCCATCCATGCTCTCAGGGCAAACAGTACCTGACCCATAAGCCTTAACTGTGGAGGTAGCATTGGGTGAGAGGCAGTGCATGTACGCCTGCGTGTCATCAGCGTAGAGTTGGCTAAAGGCACCATGTTGCGCAAGGAGAAGGTCAAGACCAGTGGTATAAATGGTGTACAGGAGGGGACCTAGAACTGAGCCCTGAGGCAAACCATATGGGGCAGGGTCCCACTGAGACCTTGTCGAGCCATGGACCATGCTTATAGTACGCTCATGCAGGAAAGAGCCAATCCACTCCAGAAAATTACCCGACAACCCAAACGAAACATTCAACCACGTAAGTAGGATGTTATGGTCTACAGTATCAAATGCTGCGCTGACGTCGAAAAGGGCAAGCAAGGTCAGTTTCGATCTGTCAATGGCTCCATAGATGTCGGATAGAAGTCGGAGCAACAGATGTGCTGCACTGGGTGTCTATGTCCCAGCGGATCTCATACCGTATTGCTGCTGTGGTTTCTCTCTGTGTCCTTGGCTGTGCTCTGTCATACTTGCGTGATCTTTGCTGTCCAGTCTCTGACGTTGCAGTGCGTCGTGTACTTCGCTCTTTGGCTAGGGGTGAGCTGGTCCCGCGGGCTCACTTGGCTATTAAGCATCGTCGTGCTTTCTTGGTCGTGGGGCCTACTGTCTGGAATGACCTCCCAGTTACGCTTCGCTCTCTACTTGTGGTTTATTCGGCTGGGTTCTACAAGTCTCTCAAGTCTTTTATCATGGTTGGGTTGGGAGCGCCTCTGAGTAGTTTCTTGAAGGGGTGCTATATGAATGCTCTGAATGAATGAATGAATGAATATTTGAATATGACTTCCTGGAGTAAGAAAGTCATGTTCCTTGCTAGTAAGTCATCCAATGTAGGTTTCTGCCAAGTTAAATCTCCCTCTCTGCCATCACAAGTTCTGCAATCTTCTTGCCAATGTGTTTAATGAAATTATAAGAAATGTCAGCAAAGAGATCTCATGCACTGAGATTGTACATTTTACATACATACTTTAAGAGTGTCCCAGTAATACAAGAAGTGGTAAATTGGACCATGAAGTAGACGTGGCAGAACATATTTTACAGCGTCTTTGAATCCTCTCCTTAATGACTGAAAAAAAAAAAAAAGCTTTGTACAACAATCAATCTGCAAAGAGTATCCAGTATCCTAACTCAATAAAAAAAACTTTAATGAAGTGATTTTTACTCGCAAAATTCTGCGTTATATTTGACTTGTCAACAAAGTTGTAAAATAAGGTTAAAAAACATATAAATACGATATGCTTCAAGTTTTATGGCTTTACACTTGTTGAATAACAGAATGAATACCATAACTATGAATAACAGAATGAATACCATAACTATGAATAACAGAATGAATACCTTATCTATGAATAACCGAATGAATACCATAACTATGAATAACAGAATGAATACCGTAACTATGAATAACAGAATGAATACCATAACTATGAATAACAGAATGAATACCGTAACTATGAATAACAGAATAAATACCATAACTATGAATAACAGAATGAATACCTGTCACGAGTTGCCCTTGTAAATAGTATTGGGCCCATTGTTGTAGACCTATGCATTATATACCTATATTGTGTTATGTCGTATATAATAGTATTATGTGCTTAAATGACAGTTTGACAATAGTATATAGATATACCTATAATAATCTAGCTTATATAATATATCGATGGTCGTCGATGGTCGTTGGGTCCAAAAGGTGTGTCGGGGGTAAAGGTCATCTGTCTGGAAGGCAGATAGGCCTATATAGGCAAGAGAACGGATTGTCGGCGGGGAGTCGTCGGAAGCTGTCGTCGAGGAGTCAGTCGTCGGAAGTGAGTCGTCAGTCAGAAGTCGTCGGTCGGAGATGCGAAGTGGGCATGCACGCTGAACTTTGCTGAAGGACGTTCGAGCGTAGGACAACGCACAACGGTGCAAGAAGGTGAATACTGGGCACAACGGTGCTACCAGGCGAATTCGGAGCACAACGGTGCTACTACAAGACGAGGACGGTCTAGAAGGGGCGGACGCTTTCCCGCCATTTCCTCCGTCGCTTTCCGCCACTTCTTCGCAACTTCTCTACCACGTGACCACGTCTATGCTAGACGTGGGCGGTGTCTGTGAGAAACGGGCACTCCTCTACAAGACGTGACCAGCGGTCGTAGCTGGAACGCCAGCAGGACGGGAACTCTCGACGCTGGGTTCGAGAACGGACCAACGGACGACTTCAGAACCAACCAGACCAGTGAGCCGACCGAAGCCCTTCGCTGCGTAACAGGACTTCTTCACACTTGCAGAAACTGTCTCCATGCGAACGGAAACGTGAGTGGGGGCGAAGTTTTGTTGGGGGGTCTGGGGGAGGGCACGACCATCGATTAGGGCTCTATAGGCGTAGCCTATTAACGATACTGTTTTTGCTATATATGTAACTGTGTCTTTTAGTTTAATTTCAGTTGTCTTTTTATCTGAATAATTTTCTAAACGAGTTCATGCTTTGTTTTCTAGTATTTCGATGACAATATTCTAGACACCCTTTCCTTAATAGGCTAGGGCTAACTCGCCATTTAAGATAACTCATGACAATGTGGTGGCAGCGGTGGGATGGTTGAGTTTGTTTAGGATATGGTCGTTGTATTAGGAACATAAGCTACATTTGACTCGATAGAATTAGACGGGGATTTAGACGCTGATTAAACGATTTAGCTAAACGCATTGAAGCATTGCTAAAGATAATTTATGCTATTATAGCGTAGGTGTTTCACGCTGCATAAATAGGCCAGAGGGATTGTTTAAAGATCTGTTGTAGACTTAGGTAAACATACTTCTTCTATAGTGTCGCCTATAGTGAGGTCTAAGGTAATTATCTAGACTGAATAGATTAGCATTTGTCGCTTAGGGGATATTCTGTTTCAGTTTAGCCCAGCCGGCTAATTATATTGCAACATGGAGCAATTGATAGCACTTGCCGAAAGGAGTGGCTTGAAGGGGCCTGAGCTTCTTGAGTTTGTGGAAAAGCACAGAGCTGATGAAGAAGCGCGACAGAAACGGATTCTGGAGCGAGAAGAGAGAGCAGCTGACAGAGAGATGCGCAAGTTTGAATTGGAGCGTCAGGCTAAAGTGGAAGCAGAACAAAACGCACTCAAGAAGTTTGAGATGGAGCAACAGGCTAAAGCTGTAGCCGAAGAAAACGCCATGAGGAAGTTAGATTTGGAGAGGCAGGCAAAAGCCGAAGCCTTAGATTTGGAAAGACGGGCAAAAGCCGAAGCCGATGAATGTGCCATGAGAAAATTGGAACTTGAAAGAAAGATGAAAACAGAGGCGCACGAGCAAGCATTGGAAATGCAAAAGGAACAGCATGAACAGTCCATGGCTTTGGAGAAAGCTAAGCTCGAAGGAAAGACTGTACGGCAGGCTAGTATCAGAAGTGTTAGTGAAAACGCAGCATCTGAAGAGGATGGTGAAGAGGAGGAGGAAGAGGAGCGGACCTCGGATTTTACAGTCAATGCGAGGAAAGGACCAAAGCTACCTCCATTTGAGGATGGCAAAGATAATATGGACGCTTATCTGAGAAGATTTGAGAAATATGCGTCTATTCGAAAATGGAAAAGGCAGGAATGGGCAGTTTATTTGGCCGCACTTTTGAAGGGACGAGCTTTAGAGGTGTTTGCGCGTATGCCGCCTGAACAATACGACGATTACGACGCATTGAAAGATGCTCTTCTGAAAAGATATCAGATGACGGAAGAAGGATTTCACAAGCGGTTTAATAATTGTAGACCGGAGACGGGAGAAGCGCCTCAACAATTCATCACCAGGTTAGAAAGCTACTTGATGAGATGGATTGAGCTCGCCAAAGTCACTCAAGACTTTGATGGACTGAAGAGTTTGCTGGTAAAGGAGCAGTATCTCTCTGTAGTGAGCAGAGAATTGTCGCTGTTCTTGAGAGAAAGGGCGCCAAAAGATCTTCAGGAACTCGCTAAATTAGCGGAGACCTACATAGAGGCACACGAAGTAAAGTCAAAACAGCCATACCAGTCGGACTACGGAGAGAAAGAAGTAAGAACAGAGGGAAAATTTCTCAAGCCAGACTTCGCTAAGGAAAATGAGAGGGCTGGAAAGAAAGACCAAAAACGTAACGGGGCTACTGATAGGCCTTGTTTTTTTTGTAACCGATACGGGCACTCCTATAATTCATGTCGGTTTAGAATGAATACGTCACATAAAGCAGCAGGAATGCAGACTTCCTGGAAGCCTAGAAATGCACGGCAGAACCAGAAGAAGAAAACTGAGAACAAGAAAGATAAATCAGCATCTTCCGCAGTTGATAAGAAAACGCACCAAACGACCGCAACTTCAACCGATCCAGAAGGAACGCTGGTCAAGGAAGGGTGTGACGAAAATGCTGGTCAGGCGTTGAAAAATCTGTCCGATGGTGAAGATGTCGAACTAAGATGTGGTTGCAAAGCGCACGTCATAGCTGAAGCCTGTAGACCGGGTAAATACGGAACTGATATGAAGACAACGATTGGTTATGTAGGAGATCAACAGGTCGAAGTGCTTCGAGACACCGGATGTTCGTCAGTGGTTGTAGCCAGGAGGCTGGTGAAAAAGAATCAGATGACTGGGAAGCATGAGTTGTGCATTCTGATTGACAAAACTACGAGGAAAGTGCCAACCGCTATCCATGGGCGCCCGCACATAGGGGCAAGGGGGGGCACTTGCCCCCCCTGGAAAATGGAATTTAATTTTTTTAATTACTACTTTTGGGTTTTTAACAAATTTCTTCGCATTAAAGCACTAATGATACGAATGATACACACATGTGAAAGCCAGAAACCTATGTTTAGAAATCTCTGTAGATATAAACATGCTCTTAATTTTCTGCCTTGCATAATCAACATCTTGTTAAAAGCTGGAACAGTGACCATTGGCTGTTAACCCTCAGGCAGGCGCCCTTGCAAATAGTTTTTTTTCGATTATGGCCTACTTGATTGGAATCTCGCTATCATGCAACCTTTCACAACTGCACAAAATTAGGTAGGCTATCAATAGAAGTAGCTAGAGGAACACTTGCACCTTGAAAACGGACACCTATTTTTTGTTCACTTATTCATTCATTCAATGGACTTATAATATTACAGTGCCGCTTCAGGAACCCACATTTAACATCTACTTTTTATTTATTTTTCTTCGCACTAAAGAAATTATTCATATTAAGGCTGATACACAAAATGAAACTGAAAAATATTTGCATTAAGAAACCTCATTGAAAAATACTCATACTCCTAATTTCCAGCTTTGCATTTTTCAAGCTCTTGTTACTAAAACATTTACGGTAACTGTGACCATCGAAAAATTTTTGCCCCCCCCTGAAAAAATTTCTGCGGGCGCCCATGCCGCTATCATTGAAGTCAGAACGGACTACTTCACAGGGAAAGTGAAAGCGCTCTGCATGAAGGAAACATTATACGATCTTGTAATTGGAAATATATCTGGAGCGGAACTACGGCCCAGATCCTTCGACAAGAGTACTGAGGTACATGAACAAGACTTGTTGATTGACGCAGAGAAAGATGCGGGGTGTACTGAAGAGCAGTTGAATGTGACATCAGCTGTGGAAACCCGACATATGAAAGAGAAAGCGAGAGCATTGCCAAAGCAGTTACGAGTCCCAGAGTTTCAGAATGAAGTCACATTGGAAACGTTGAAGAAGGAACAAGCTGAGGACAGTTCATTGAAGAAATACTGGGAGTATTCTACACAGAAAGAAGCGACTGGAACGAACGATGACGATCGCATCGTACGCTTTGATGTGGAACGAGGACTGCTGTATCGCAAGTTTCGATCACCACATCATAACTTCGGCGATGAAGTGAAACAGCTGGTAATTCCATCCAGGTTGAGAACCAGAGTAATGGAAATAGCCCATAGCTCAATTCTTGGAGGACACTTGGGCATTCACAAAACTCAAGAGAGAATTCTATCTCAATTCTTTTGGCCAGGATGCTACAGTGATATCGGAAGATACTGTCGATCCTGCGATATTTGTCAAAGAACGTTGCCGAAGGGGCGAGTTCAGAAAGTGCCTTTGATCAAAATGCCGATAATTGACACGGTCTTTAAGAGATGCGTGGTCGACCTCATTGGACCACTTCCATGCTCAGAGCGAGGACACCGGTACATTCTAACATTGGTGGATTGTGCAAGCCGCTATCCTGAGTGTATCGCGCTTAAGCAAATTGACACCTGTTCTGTTGCAGAAGCATTGCTTAGCATCTTTTCAAGGATGGGGGCGCCATTGGAGCTGCTCTCGGATAATGGATCACAGTTCACAGGAGCAATGATGAAGGAAGTAGGTCGACTTCTGTCGATAAAACAATTATTCAGCACTCCATATCACAGTCAAAACTGTGGATTGGTTGAGAGATATAACGGAGTCATCAAACAAATGCTTCGGAAAATGTGTGCAGAGAAAGTGAGAGATTGGGATCGATACTTAGATCCTTTGATGTTCGCATATCGTGAGGTCAGTAATGAAAGTACGGGATTCAGTCCATTTGAGATGATTTACGGAAGACCTGTGCGAGGATCCATGGCTATCTTGAAAGAACTGTGGACTAAAGACATTGCTGAACCAGAGGAGAAGACGACTTATGAGTATGTTGTCGATCTGAGGAATCGTCTTCAAGAGACTTGTCATTTAGCGCAAGAAAATCTGCAAAGAGCCGCTGATAAATATAAGCGCAATTTTGACAAGCATGCCAAGCCTCGAAAGTTTGATCCAGGCGATAAAGTACTGCTACTGTTGCCTACAGAGAGCAACAAACTGCAAATGCAATGGAAAGGTCCATTTCAAGTACTGAAACGATTCGGAGAAGCTGATTATGTAATCCAGTTTCCTCACCGAGCAAAGACGTTCCATGCGAACATGCTGAAACGCTATTATGAGCGTCAACCAGAGACAGAGAACAGACCGAGCGAGGAAGCCGTGAACGACGAACTGCAAGCTGTAGGAGCAGCTGTTGTCGTCGAAGAATTGTCTGATGCAGAGATGAGAATGACAGGTGAAGGAAATCTGCCACTCTTTAACAATCTGCAGAAAGAGACCTACAAAGATGTGGAGATAGGCCACGATCTGTCAGCGGATCAGAAGAAGGAGGTTGAAAACCTCTTGGAAGAATTTCAAGACATCTTCAGTGATGTGCTAAGAAGAATCAAGCTAGTCGGTCATCGGATTCAGCCTGCGTTAAATGTCGCAGGGCTGAAGAGACCATATCCTGTGCCATAGGCTATGAGACAGGAGCGGGACAAGGAAATCGAGGACTAGGTTAGGGGTGATAATATTGTGAGTGAGTAAGTCGGATGGATCATCAGTCTTTGATCTATCATCAAGGAGCTAATCCAGTAAATGGGAGTTTAGTATTTACTGGGTTTTAATTTTGCAGCCGTATTTCTTTATTATACGCTTTTAAAAAAGGGTTTGAAAATGTGGGGGCCGATTTTTTAAGCCGCCATCTGTAGGCCTAAATAGGAACTAGGATAAGTAAACCTAGATATTAACAGGGCAATCGTTTTAGTTTTAGTTGTAAAGAAAAGCTAAGTTAGTTTTCTCTTAAGTGGGGGGCCATTGTCACGAGTTGCCCTTGTAAATAGTATTGGGCCCATTGTTGTAGACCTATGCATTATATACCTATATTGTGTTATGTCGTATATAATAGTATTATGTGCTTAAATGACAGTTTGACAATAGTATATAGATATACCTATAATAATCTAGCTTATATAATATATCGATGGTCGTCGATGGTCGTTGGGTCCAAAAGGTGTGTCGGGGGTAAAGGTCATCTGTCTGGAAGGCAGATAGGCCTATATAGGCAAGAGAACGGATTGTCGGCGGGGAGTCGTCGGAAGCTGTCGTCGAGGAGTCAGTCGTCGGAAGTGAGTCGTCAGTCAGAAGTCGTCGGTCGGAGATGCGAAGTGGGCATGCACGCTGAACTTTGCTGAAGGACGTTCGAGCGTAGGACAACGCACAACGGTGCAAGAAGGTGAATACTGGGCACAACGGTGCTACCAGGCGAATTCGGAGCACAACGGTGCTACTACAAGACGAGGACGGTCTAGAAGGGGCGGACGCTTTCCCGCCATTTCCTCCGTCGCTTTCCGCCACTTCTTCGCAACTTCTCTACCACGTGACCACGTCTATGCTAGACGTGGGCGGTGTCTGTGAGAAACGGGCACTCCTCTACAAGACGTGACCAGCGGTCGTAGCTGGAACGCCAGCAGGACGGGAACTCTCGACGCTGGGTTCGAGAACGGACCAACGGACGACTTCAGAACCAACCAGACCAGTGAGCCGACCGAAGCCCTTCGCTGCGTAACAGGACTTCTTCACACTTGCAGAAACTGTCTCCATGCGAACGGAAACGTGAGTGGGGGCGAAGTTTTGTTGGGGGGTCTGGGGGAGGGCACGACCATCGATTAGGGCTCTATAGGCGTAGCCTATTAACGATACTGTTTTTGCTATATATGTAACTGTGTCTTTTAGTTTAATTTCAGTTGTCTTTTTATCTGAATAATTTTCTAAACGAGTTCATGCTTTGTTTTCTAGTATTTCGATGACAATATTCTAGACACCCTTTCCTTAATAGGCTAGGGCTAACTCGCCATTTAAGATAACTCATGACAATACCGTAACTATGAATAACAGAATGAATACCATAACTATGAATAACAGAATGAATACCGTAACTATGAATAACAGAATGAATACCATAACTATGAATAACAGAATGAATACCGTAACCATAGTTCGAGGGTACGTATGGTACGTATTATATTCTTTGAAAGGTACGTACGTATTTTAACGTACCTTATTGAAGGGTACGTAAAAGGTACGGTACAACACTTAACCGTGGCACATGCTATAAGTCATGGATTATTGATTATTCATGCCATGTCATGGTGTAACATACTCCTTTACAAGTATTAAAGCCTTAAAATGTTATATAATCACAAAAATCACCTTAGGCCGTTCATGATAACGTAAATACGCTGGTTACGTCACTTTGTTTGCATGTGCCAATAAGTGAGTAATTTAATATCGGTGAAGGGTCAAAACACTGACATATACATGTAATAATACTCAGAAATAAAATACGCGTATGGTACGCGTATTTTATTCTTTGAAAGGTACGCACGTATTATACGCGTACCTTATATAAGGTACGCGTACGCATCGAACTATGACCGTAACTATGAATAACAGAATGAATACCATAACTATTAGTAACAGAATGAATACCATAACTATGAATAACAGAATGAATACCTTATCTATGAATAACAGAATGAATACCATAACTATTAGTAACAATACTCAGTTACTCACTCATGGTTTTTAATGTAATGCACAAGATTGATGCATTTTCCAACATCCCCACAATCTACTGGAGAATGCATATAAGGATACCTTCAGCACTGTAAGGGTAAATGGTGAACTTTCTGATTGGTTTGAGACCATGATGAGAGTACTGAAGGGGTGCGTCTTGTCACCCTTACTCTTCAACATATTCCTGGAATTGATTATGGCTGCGGCTCTGGACGGAATGGAGACCTGAGGTTCACGGATGACATAGCACTGTTGGCAGAGCAAGCAAAGGGCTTACAGGAAACACTGACACGGGTAGCGGAAGTGAGTCGCAAGATGGGAATGGCAATAAATGTCACGAAAATTGAAAGTCAACTTCTGGGAGGGGGAGACAATCGGTTTCAACTGGAGGCGGATGGGCAGCAACTTGTGCAGGTGGATAGCTGGTCATCTATTTGGGAGGAAACATCAGCATGCAGGGAGGATCAGAGAAGGATGTGGAAAGAAGAATTGGAATAGCGAGAGGAATTCAATTCAATTCATTTATTGTAACCATCAACCATAAACAATAGTCATAGTGCAAGATGCTTCACATGATCGAATGGTAACAAGGAAGACCTTAAGGGATGAATATCCCGCTAACAGGGACATGGGCGGAAACCTAGGGGAGACAGGGGGGCGGTCCCCCAATGGAGGTGTTGGGGGGACGGCCACATGTCATGCCACGAAACTTGAGATACGCGGACGATATCGTACTCGTTGCTACATCAAAGGAAGCGCTCCAGCAACTAATGGACAGAGTGAATGAAACATCTAAGAAATATGGGCTGGAAATGAATATCAAGAAAACAAAAGTCATGGTAGTGAGCAGAAATCGAGAGAAGATAGTGATCACTTGTAATGGAGGAACCTTGGAGCAGGTGGAGTCGTTCCGATACCTAGGAGCCATAGTGGAGGAGAGTGGAGATGGAGGTAGGGAAATAAGAGCAAGACTGGGGATGGCGCGAACAGCCATGGGGTCTTTGACTGCGCTGTGGAAGGATAGAGCAATTGGAAGAGGGTTGAAGCTAAGGCTTATGGGGTCATTGGTGTGGCCAGTGGCGCTGTATGGCTGTGAAACTTGGACGCTAAGGATGGAAGACAAAAAGAGAATATCAGCATTTGAGATGACAACATATAGAAAGATGCTGAGAGTCAGCTGGAGAGAATTTAGAACAAATGAATCTATACTGGAAGAGATACAGCCGGAACGGCGCCTGCTGGAGGTGGTGAAAGCAAGGAAGCTGAACTACTTCGGACATATGATCCGAGCAGACAAGCTGCCGGCATTCATATGTCAGGGCTATGTGGATGGAAAAAGGGCCCGAGGAAGGCCGAGAAGAAGATGGATGGATGACGTGGAGGAGTGGACGGGGATGGCGATGGTGGACTGCGTGAGGACCGCGAGGAACAGAGAGCAATGGAGGAGGATGACGTCGTCGACTCTGATCCCCGATCCGCAGCAATGAGGATGGGCACGACGACGACGACGACATGTCGATCAGCAGGAACTTATGTGGACTTTAAATTACAACTTAAATTTTAAAAGATTTCAATACCATTAATTTTTCTGAATTTCTTAATAAACCAAAGTTATAAGAAAAAATAACTGTGGTAGATTAATGCTTCTTATACCAATTAATTTTGGCCCAATAATAAAGTTGTGTTATTTGCAGATTAAGCTAAAATTGCATGAGCAAGGTTTTTAAGCTTAAAATGAAGTTTCAGATGTAACAAAGGCAAATTATTTTCCGTTTCCGTTTTTTATCGTTTTTTAAAGGTTTTTTTCTTCTGCTTTTTATTTCCTTTTCATTGTTTTTTTTACATCGATGGAACAAACTACCAATGTTTCTCTAATGCACAAATTCTTTCCCCTCTGTTACCAGCATTTGAAAACTCAGTCTCATTTGCATTCAAATGTCTGGACATCAAACTGCACTTCACCAGTTAACTAACTACTTGTGTGCTCACATTTACATTTCTAAGTGGGAATGCATTGTAAAAAAAATTAATAATAATAAATGCATAGCCACCACGTAATAAATTATTATAATTTATATTACATAAATTTCTTACGTGCACAAGTTCACACCAAAATGTGAATCTGAGGCGCGAATAGTCAGCCACCAGAGGAAGATGCAGCTAGGTAGTCAAATACCTAAGAGCCAAGGAGAAATAGTGAGTTTTGAGCCGTTTTTTGAAAGTAGGGAGTGAGTTTGAGCCACGAAGCAAGAGTGGAAGTCGATTCCACTCCCTTGGAGCAGAGGCATGGAATGCACATGAGCCCATAACAGTTCTGCATCGAGGCTCAGCTAAAAGACCCATACTATATGATCGCAGGCAACGAGAAGGAGTGTAAGGTGTAAGCAGTGACTGAAGGTAAGGAGGTATGTTGGTGGTGAGGAATTTGTAGGTTAGACAGGCCAATTGAAATTTTATCCTAAACTCGACAGGAAGCCAATGCAGCTGATGAAGTAAGACTGAAAAACTTGATCGTAGTGGAACCTGAAGCACAACCCGAGTTAAGGTGTTTTGGATGCGCTGCAGCCTATGCCTATGGAGCCATAGTCTGAAATGCGAACAAAGATCGCATTAGCATTATCAAGGTGAGAGGAGACAAGGTAACAGGCTAACGTCTTCGACATATCCTTAGTCAGTGCCGATCTAATGTGGCGTATTGCCCTGATGTGATAAAAGCAAGATCTACAAAGGTTTGTTACATGCATCCGAAAAGTGAGCATACTGTCCAAGGTAACTCCAAGTGCTTTGACAGTACATAATATTGACACTGCAGAACCTGCGAGGTCGATGCTGGAAAGTGAAGGCAAAGAACGCAAGCATTGGCGTGACCCGAACAAAATTGCCTCAGAACATTGAGTCATTGACCAACACAAAACTTTGTAAATATTTATCAGGACTTACCTCAAGAGTTATTATAGCATCACTATTCTGCAGTAAAGCATTCAGCGTTGTACGACCATTTTCATGAAGAATATCTTCGGCATACTTTTCATAGACATCAAACTCCATTGCCTTCAGCCACATAATAATGACAGCATCCTTCAGCACTTTTTCATAGTCATTAGTATTTGTAAATGCCTATTCACAAATACAATCTTCCCTGAAGAAAAGAGAGGAAGAGAAGTAAAAGACAGCTTAGAAGTAAAGAAGCACAAACTTAAGGAAATGGAGAAAGCAAACTAGACAATTGAATAATAATACAAATTAAAATTTCATTTCCACAAGACTGAAGCAAAGGGCAGTTGTGAAACATAAAGACTCTTGGCCTTCAGTTTTTGTGCTCCTGTTCGCCAAAATTACTAGAGCAACCATAGGCAATCATGACACTGATATATCTATCATAGTAGAAAAGTTTTTTCAGAAGCAGAATCTATGTAATAACAGGTGTATGCTACCATCTGATAACTCTACTTAAAATGCACATGACCACATGTAGTTAAGGATTTACTTAAGTACGTACCGGTAGTTAAGTTTTTTCTACTTGCTTTTGACAATTTAAACTGTGCAATGTTTTAATTTGTTTTAATCTAGAGCTTTCTTTTCGGCTATCCTAATTAATTTTAGTTAATTTTTCTTGGGAATTTTTTACTTGGGTGACCTTTTCCCAGCGGGATGTCCATCCCTTTAGGCCCCCCCCTTTGAAGCCATTACATGCATATTTTCTACTTTTGCTGTCATCTTGTGTGTTTTGTTTTGCAATAAAGTGAATTGATTGATTGATCTGTAATAATGAAAATACAAATTAGACAATTAGGCATTCTAAAGTCTAAACAATATTTTGAGCACTTTGAAACATTGAGAAAAAGGTCAATTCAGAGGATTGTCAACCTGCTAAAATTCAGCTGTAAAATTTAGTTTTCTCATGAAGCAAAGGATTTGATATCTTTTCGGGCTATAGATTGCTTATGATCCGACATTTTACAGAGGCCAACCCAAACGAAACATTCTGGTATAATGTTTCTTGTGTGTGTGTGTGTGTGTGTGTGTGTGTGTGTGTGTGTGTGTGTGTGTGTGTGTGTGTGGGTGTGTGTGTGTGTGTGTGTGTGTGTGGGTGTGTGTGTGTCCCAAATTGAGGTTGTTCTTGAAAATGTTAAGTCTCACTGGTCAGCCAAAAAGGATCATTGGTGGAAAATAATTTTAGGGACAAAATTTCAATTTTTTAAGAACATTTAGGGGTCCCCAAAGGGCTATAAGATATTTTAAAAATACATTGTGATATGTCGCTATCATTATCAATACCACTCATACGTAATTTCATGATCCTTGGTTTTTCCAGCACAACACCATTTTCATTATCAATAAGTGCACCACACACATAATTATATGTATATGCTATATATATATATATACACAATTTTCTGTCAGATTCAATCAAATGTTTCCTTATTATCTCCAATGCCTGGTGATTAGTCATTCTAAAATTTTCCAGATATGTAGAGAATTGAACTAACAACATGACCCCAACAGTATGGTTTGATAATTTAATTAAATAAGATTATCAAAATGTCCTCCTCCTGCTTGCACGCAAGCCTGGAGGCGCTGGCGACATTGCAATGGCAACAGCAACGTCGATTATCCTCTGGTCCAGGCCATCCCACATTTCCAACAGGCGTTGCTTCAGATCGTTTATATCATGGATTGTTGTCTGGTAGGCTCGGTCTTGCATCACATTCCACATTTTTATAGTCGACAGGATTCAAATCTGGGCTGTTCAGAGGTCATAATGTGGGAGAAATTAAGCCTGGCGTCTCTCTTGTCAGCATTTCGATGGTTTCCTTGGTTCTGTGGGCTGCAGTACTGTTCTGTTGAAAAACAAAGCTGTCTTCTGGGACTAGATTTCTGATTACAGATAGAAGATGTTGTGACAACAGAACATCGCGATAATTAGGCTCTATTAAGTTTTACTCCAGGATCAATGAAGACTAAATGGGAAAGGCCAAGCGTCGAAACCGCAACGGACGCCATAGCAATCTTGCTGAAAACTGAAATTTTGGGTGATGAAGTTGAAATATCCATATCTTTTTATCCCTTCAAATTTATAACATGATAATTTGGAATCCTATTCTTGGTTCAATTCCCTAAATATTGGTAAAAGGTTTTTTATGATTACTCATCAGACATCAGAGATGCAAGAAAAACAGTTTGGCTTACTTTTTTATTGAATCTGACAGAAAAATTGCTTGTAAACTGAAATTTCGGTATACGAAGTTTAAATATTCATATCTTTTTATCAGTTCAACTTTATCTCATGAAATTTTGGAATCATATTCTTGGTCCACTTCTCTAAAAATTTAGAAAATTTTAGCTTGATATATCATCAGGTATTAGAGATATGCGCAAAACAATTTGGCTTACTTTTTTTTGAACCACGGTGTGTATATATATACAGGGTGGGCCAAAAAAAGTGAGAACACCTCGTAGAATACGAGTTATTTACAAATATAATTCAATTAATTATATTGTTTTCATATATTTTTGTTTGCCAAGTATTTAGCTAATCAGAAATCATGTTCAATGTGTCCTCCTTGCTTCTCAGCGAGTTTTTCTAAGCGTCGACGCCACTCGTTTATGCTACTGCATGTCAATAAAACGCTGTTTTTCTTCATTCTTCGAAGTTCGATTATTGCCAACTTGAGCTGCTCAACTGTGGTAAATTTTCGCCGTAGCCCGAAGGTAGACTTTTTCTTGCAAAGCTTCCCATATGGCATAATCTACTGTGTTTAAATCACAACTGTTCGGTGGCCACATGTCTGGCTCGATGAAGTTAACATTCTCCTGCCAAAGAAAGTTGACTGGATTGTATTTCTCGCTGTATGAGATGGAGCTCCATCTTGCTGCTGTAATGTCCAGTTATGGCGATCACATATCGCCTTGTCTCAGAACATGTCCACAATAGTATTCACTGTTTACTTTGGCGCCTGGTTCAACCAACACAATATTAGTTTTACCCATTCGAGACACACCAACTGATATAAAGATACCGCGCGGCTGAAATGGTCACGTTCTCGTATGAGTCGACTTTCCTAAACTTACATTTTTCTTTGTTTCAACGGAATGAACAGTTTACTGGAGTGGCATCGGTGAATGTCTTTTCATCTGTAAACCAGATGCTTCGATCGTACACTTCTCTCATTAGGAAACCGCTCAAGTAGCTACCGACTGCGTTGCAAGCGTTTCAAAGTGACATTTTCATTGAGCTTCTGCCCGATTACACGCTCGTACGTTTAGAGTTGTAAATTTTGCTTAAAATGCGTCGAAATAAAGACATCATATAGCTAAATAGGTAAGTAAGTGAATGAGCAAACAATTTAAGCTATTTTGGATACAGTGAAACAAGTTTTGATGCAATTATACTACTTTTTACGCGATGTTCTCACTTTTTTTGGCCCACCCTGTATATATATATATTATGATCATATTATATATAAAATACAGTTACATATGCATTGTCAGGCTGTATGGAGTCCCGGAAAAGTACATCAGCATTTTCAAAGCTCTCTATCATGACGCAAGTTGTTGCATCAGAACAGAGAATGGCAACACGATAATGTTCCAGATAGAAACAGGAGTACGACAGGGTTGCGTGCTGTCTCCATTCTTATTTGCTCTTGTCATCGATTACATCATGAATAGAGCAATGGATAATACTACGGCCGGCATTGGTTGGGACCAGGGTAGGTTGAAGGATCTGGACTTTGCGGATGACATAGCACTGTTAAGTGAAACACACATGGATTTGCAGCGGATGACTACGAGACTACAAGAACTGGGGGAGGGAGTGGGGTTACACATCAGCAGTGCAAAGACTAAAGCTATGATAATCGGCGACAGTGAACATCCGAACATCAAAATCGGGCAAGAAAGCATAGAGTATGTCAACAACTTTCCATATCTGGGCAGCTATACGGAAAGGGATGGAGGAACAGAGGTGGATGTAAGGACAAGAATTGGTAAAGCAGCTGCGGTCTTCCAGAGAATGAGAACAGTGTGGAAATCAGGAGCGATACATAGTGACACGAAGATCCGACTGTATTCGTCGTTGGTGCTGCCTGTGGTATTATATGCAAGTGAAACATGGAAAACAACGGCGAAGATAACAGAACAACTAAATGTCTTCCACCGGAGGTGCCTACGATTCATCCTGGGCATCTCATGGAAAGATCACATCAGAAATGAGGAGGTGTTGAAATTGGCGGGATCAAGAGACCTGGAGTATGTCATCATGGAGAGAAGAGGGAGGTTGGCTGGGCACATTCTTAAATTACCAAAAGAGAGGACTGCGAGGACGGCGATAAGATGGGTGCCGGAGGGGAGAAAGCGAAGAAGAGGCAGACCAAGAAACACCTGGATACGTACATTTAAGGGAGATCTGGAGAAGATGGGACTGGGTTGGGACGAGGCGGTGGAGGTAGCTGGCGACCGTATGGAGTGGCGAAGACTTGTTGACCAATGCTCCGATCGGAACAGGAGGAACTAAGTCTAAGTAAGACAGTTACATACTGCTACTTGAACTGTAGACTATATTTAGGCCAGACTCTTACCTTACATATAGACTTGTAATAAACTCATACTCATATTTCAGTGTGACCTTGCAAGGCTTGCATACAATACAAATTTAAATAGCAATAATAAAAATAATAATTATCATGCATGCCAAGTTATTTAAAAGGTGTGGTAGTCTCGTCTCAACTAAATAGAGTTTAACACATTCACCGCCTACACGCCATGTTAAATGACTGGTTTAACTACGAGATATCTCGTAGCTGGCGGTCAATGTGTTAAGAAAAGTATTGTCACTGATAGGAGTTGAAATCTCCAGTTGCATACTTAAGACTTTTTAAACAACCTTAAATTATGTTATGAAATAATCAGACATGAGTGCGGAGTAATTGGCTGAGCTACACATTCTGGACTGTGTGCACAAGTGGATTGTGATATTCCTGACAAATTGCAAACAAGTAACAAAATACAATGGATTGGTCTCAGATGCTGCTGACATCAACGCTAGCATTGTTCAGCGATCTGGTCTGGGCCCTCTGAACTTCCTAACGGCCATTTCGAAACTCAAAACAGTACGTCCCAAAAACCGCACGGCCAAATACGCTGATGACACTCAAAGTGCAAGTACCAGCCAAGTGCGACCTGGTGGCTGATCGGTAACGCGCCCGCTCACGGAGCGGGCGGTTGCGGTTCAACTCCTGAGTAACAAAATTGCTGTTGTTTACGCACACGTGCCTCTGTCACGAAGCAGTATAATTTGATGCCGACGTAAGCTGGGAAGCAAACAGCAAGTCCTGTGACAACACTTGCCCCGTGTCCAGGACCTCGGGATTCGTCCATTGTCGGCTCAAGGGCTTAGAAAAGGAGATGAGCACCTTGCCAACGGGCCTGAGGACAGAGATGACTTTAACTTTTTTTAACCAGCCATCAACAGTAACATGATCAGGGAAGAACTGGATCACACAACAAAGTGGGCCAACTGCTGCAATCTGAGTCTTAGGCAAAGAAAGACTCAGGAGATGGGGGTGCGCCATCTGGGGCAGGGGCGCTAGATTCGCTCCGGCAGAGGTGTCGGGTCTTATTCGGGTTCAGAGTAACGATTCAAGGGGTTGTAATGACTGAAAAACTAGGATTTGAAGCTCATATAAAGCGCATATGCGTCCAGGCAAGACAGACGCTTAAGGCCTTGCACATTGTGACTGTGCTGTGCATGGCCTCAAGGGAACAATAAACAGGTAGAATGGAGATGCATAAAGTTGGCTCAAGGCACCAAGTTCCGCAAGGAGCAGGGCAAGACCAGGGACCAAATTTATGACGGTATCTAAGACATGTCTTACCTCCTAGTCGCAACTAAGTTGGCTACTAGTGGATAAATCGGAATTCACCACCACCTCTTAGCTGTCTAAGTCTCGACTACGCTAGGCGACCTATGCGGGTCGCGTAAGTCTACTAGTCGCTGTCGTAAGGGCAAACATGGCCGGCGGGACACCTGCGATTCGTCCACTTCGACGCGGTTTACACCATCAAAGAGTGTTTTATTGGCACCACATTTAATTCCGCTGGTGTTGGACCATGAACTGATTTATGCTTTTCGTTTTCGCCGTCACAAAATGCCTTTAATGTGTGACAAAACGCATTTTAGATCGCATAAGGCGTAGAAAAAAATTGTTGTGTTTCCGGTAACTCGACCGACCCATTTTTACGGCCACGACCCAAATATTTTTGTAAAAAAATTTTATTAAAAAAAATTTTAAAAAAAAAAAATTCAACAATTTTTTTAAATTTTTTTTAAAAATATTTTTTTAACATTTGTATTGACATAACATAAGAGACGTCAACAGAATGAAATTAATAGGACTGTTTCTAGAGCAGTTTTAGGTGCAGACAGTAGGGAAATAGGCAGTTTATACTTGCTTAGAACACGTACTTTGTTTCAGCATGCAAAAAAGACTAGTGGGGTATACTTTTTCGGATAGTCAATGCATAAAAATATTTTACAAAATAAAAATATTTTCCGACCTACCTACCCAATTTTTTTTTAGCTCTGTTACCGGAAACACAACATTTTTTTTTAGGCCTAATGTACCGCCTGAGACACCTTCCGCGGGCGATGGAATGCCTTTGTTTATTTCCATATGCGGGCAGCTCATTTAAATATATAGTGTCTATGGGACGGTCGCCTATTGATATATGTTGCGCATGCGCGCTAACTATAATGCTCTAGTTGCCTGACTAAGTAAGTGGTCGTCTAAGTGAGGATTGTGAATCGCACATGTCGCAAGTACAAAGATGTGTCATAGCTAGTAATGTCTTAGGGCTTATACGGTACTTAGCCTAAGATACGGAACCTTGTGAATTTCGGCCCAGAGGCATAAATAATGTATAAGGGGGAAAGGACAGAGTCCTGTGGAAGGCGATATGAGGTAGGGACACACTGAGTCCTAGTCAAGTCACTGACCACACTGAGAGAATGCCCGTGAAGGATAAAATCAATGCATTCAAGAAATTCACCAGACATGTAGCCAAGCATTTACGGAAAGCTGTATACAACAGGGATTCTCAAACTGTGGTATGCGTACCCCTGGGGGTATGCCAGGCGCCGGTAAGGGGTACGCAAAAATTTCCAGAAATATAAATTTTCTTTGAGTTTTTATTGACTTTGTATCCATCAGATTCTTTGATTAGCAAAGATTTTCAACGTTGCATGTCATGTCAGTCACCGACGTCGCTGCGCGACGGTTGGTCACATGCATGGACTAGAGCTCTCCGCTGCCTCCTATCGCGTGCAGCGGCGAGAAGATTGGATCCGGAAAGACGGGACCAAGCAAGAATGTTGTCAATCCAGCTAATACGCGGTCTACCCTTGCGTCGATAACCTTCCACGTGACCCAGCATAATGGCTTTTTCCACGCAATCCTGGGAAATCCTGATGATATGACCGAAATAGGAGAGTTTGCGAGCCTTGATGGAACCCAAGAGCTCTGGTGAAGTTCCGGCAAGCCGATAAACCTGCTCTGTTGTAAGTTTGAGCGTCCAAGAAATGCGCAAAAGCTTACGGGTACATTTGTTCTCGAAACTCTGTATCTGTTTTTCCTCCGCCTTTTTGAGCACCCATGATTCGCAACCATAGGTTGCGACTGACCAGACCAAGGATTTAATCAAACAAAGCTTGGTTTGAGTAGTAATGGACTTGTTTTTCCATACCTTCGTAAGCTTCACCATGACCGCCATACCCATGGCCAGCCTGGACTTAACATCGACTGAACACTTTGCATCGCTTGAGATTTTGCTGCCTAGATATGTGAAGTTATCCACTTGTTTGAGTTCACTGCCCGTGACAAAAATCCTGAGGATCCTATCGGTATTGGTCATAACCTTCGTCTTTGAAACATTTATCTTTAAACCGTACTCAACGTTGCAACATAATTATAAAAGCATCGTCCTTTATTTCTATTAGCCTACAACATATAATTATGACTAGACTCACATACTATATAGTGCATGCAACATATTTATGTTTTCGCCTATTAGGCCTACTATAATTTTGAAATAAATAATGTATAAGCTTAAATGGTTAAAAACAAAGCCAGAAACTGTCAACACATATATAAAACTCAAATAAGAGAGCTGAATTGGCCTAAGGATTAAATTCTGGTCGAGCCTTAAAATTTGTGATTCATTCAGCATGTCAATTGTAGGACATATCTGTGTGAAACTAGCTTTTAAACAACTCTTGCTATCAAAGAAATTATTACCTAAATTTGTGTTGGAAATTGACAAATTGTTGAACCAGATAATTTTTTCATTTTAAAGCTGTGCTAGTCAAAGCAAACACACGTAGCCTACAGCACTATAACATTATAGGCATAGATTGAGTATTCGCATATTACGAATATTAAGATTTTCAAATATTCACGAATATAAAACGAATATTAAAACTGCCAACGAATATTATATTCGGAAAATATTATGTTCGTTCCAGAAATTCTTCATTCTTAATTCTTATTTTGCTATTCATGAAAATGTTTAACTTTTACTGAATCAATTGTGCAAAATTGAGTTAGCCTACGCATAGGGGTATGTCAGCAAGTGACAATAACTTTAATAGATTTATTGTTAAAACTTCAAGGTCTCTTCTGGGTCTGGCCAATGTGGCCATGCGGCATTCATATCACATTCAATGTTTAATGTTAGTCACTGTCTGACTTCTGACCATCTTCCCCAATTGAAAAGGGGCAGAGCCAATGATGGCAGTTAGTAAGTAGCAGCAATAGTAAATTAGAAATAAACTTCATGACCTAACTGCCTATAATAGTAACTGCAAATTGATAAAGTAGTTTTGTATATCTGTGTAGCAGGATGAGTAAATATAAATGCCAACACAGGAAATAATAGTGCCTGTAAGCTAATTTAATCAGTGCACAGCGACTGTCGTACGACAGCGGACGGCGTAGACAGGCCAGCTGCGAATTGGCGCGATTTGTCTAGACAATTGTCTGGCGGACGGCGCGCGACGTCGGGACAAGCGTACGTTGAGTGTACAAGGGAGAGATAGAAAGAAGGGGTGAGCGTGAATAGGAAGAAAAAGAGTTGTGTGTTGAGAACTGTTGAGATAGGCTGTAGTAGTTGTCGGAGAGTTGTTGAATTGAGTTAGTAGTAGGCTGATGAAGTTAGTTGTTATGATAACGCAAGTGTAGTCATTGTTGTGTTGTTGCTGATCGTTACTTTATATCGGATTTTGGAGTTGAATAATAAGATTAAACACGTCGTCGTTGTTGGTTATAAAACAGTGAAAGACTGTAGATTCTTTTACCTAGCCATTAGCTAATGAAACAGTTATTCTAGGGATAGGCCTAGGCTACCACGAACTTATACGAAGAAGCTTCCGAAGAGACTGAAGGTCACACAAGAGTTGGTGGAGTGGTGACAGTGCCAGACTAAACGTAAAAATTATCCCGATCTCAGCATATTAAGTGTATTGCATATTTTTAATTCAGCTTTGCCCTGGATGCGAGTGAATGTCATAGAGACATACAGAAACTTAAACTGCTTAATAGCGAGTAACATTGCGGTTTCGGTCATTCACCTTTATTAGTTAATGAATATTTGTGAATATTTACGAATATTAAAAAATCCTAAGATTCACGAATATTTACGAATATTAAAACCCAAAGTCACGAATACTCAATCTATGACTATAGGTTAGCTCTTTCTTACAGGGGTTATAGAGCAATTTTCCCTTTTTGTTGATATGATTACACGATTAAAATTTAAAACTAGCCTATACCTACTTTAAAGTTGGCTCCTTATAAGCTACGATTTTAATACACCATGCAATGATTAAAATGAATTCAATGATTAGTTGTCACTGCAATGGGACTTCGCAATAGCATTAATTTTTGTTTCTGATCTGACTTTGCTGGGGGTATGCCATCATTCGATTTTCTCACTTGGGGGTACAATAAAAATAAAGTTTGAGAACCCCTGGTATACAACCTATTTAATAAAAAGGACCAATGAGAACAGAGTATATGCCAGAGAGAGACAACCAGAGATCTTAAACAGCGCAGTGAAGAAAGCTTTCACTAGGAATGAATGACATCGCAAATACATGTACAATTGTACATGTATACTGTACTTTCCAATGCTTTAATATAAGACAATTATGCATGAGCATCATCTTACTTTCAACAAACCTAACTATTAACGTTTCTGCTACATGTAACTGGATATTAATGCCTAAAAGACTTAGACTGCTCACCTCTGCCAGTTCTTCAAAACAAGTACCAACAAGTGGAACCTCACTTTCCTCAGTTGCTTCAACTGTATCCTCCAAAGAGCTGATTAAGTTCTGAGTTAACTCTTGCACATCCAAAATATTGCTAAAAATTAACTCCAGATTCTGTAAAGAACACAATCCACCTCATGAAAATACCAAGAAATTCCTTGAAAAAGTAATAATAAACATCATCTTTTATGATGTTTATAATTACAACAAAATCACAAAACTTGCACTGGTCAGTAGTCTGCAACAAAAATAAATGTAATGAAGGGTTTTAATTTTCATTATTTATTTAACCTTTTTACTATGAAGAACGAGCATATCTAATCACATAAATGCTTATGACAAATGCAAATGACAAGTATGTCTCGTCATGCAATGTATTGATGTAGGATTGTAGGTGGCAATGTGGCACGCTTAATGTAATTGTCCTCGCACAGATATACTTCTTCACTTTACATGTATGTCAAACCTAGAAGTCAGATCAGGCCAAATTCAAGGTCAGACCACGCCAAGTTCAAGGTCAAGCATGGAATCATTTATTAAACATTAGGGTGGAGTGAAAAAACCGAAAATTGGAATTCCGAAAAGTAATAGCAACCAAAAGTTGCCCAATGACATGGGGTCAAAAAATGTGTAAAAAGTTTTTAAAAATATTAATGTCTTCAGACCCCATAAGTGGGCCAAAGTTCAGAAAATTTGCATTTTTAAAAGAAAATTGCCGGTTTTATCATGAAATTTTCTTAGTGCAAAATAACTAACTGCCATTCAATACACCGTTGGAAAGAGCTCTTAAAACTGAATTAAATGATGTATTTATTTACAGAATAGTCCCATATTTGTAGAAGATATTAACTTTTTAACCATACCTCCTCTTCGCGACATGTCGCGAAGCCTAAAACAGTAAAACACTAATAACTTTTTTATCCTTTGAGATATTTCAATGCATAATATGTCATTCGATTGCGTTTAGGACCCTCTTTCCAATGGTGTATTGTAAGGTGAGATTGCATATTGTTTGTCTGATATTATTGGGATGGTATCTAA
The DNA here is from genome assembly GCA_945859605.1 of Lumbricus rubellus. Classification (NCBI taxonomy): domain Eukaryota; kingdom Metazoa; phylum Annelida; class Clitellata; order Crassiclitellata; family Lumbricidae; genus Lumbricus; species Lumbricus rubellus. The sequence goes on along the minus strand of OX243815.1, from coordinate 35,259,654 downwards.
TATGCACCTTGACTGAAAGCACTTCCAAAAACTTTCATGGAAATCGTATCGCCGTCACAGTAGGGTAAAGTCACAAATGTCAGAATTTTTCTCATATACTGGCATGCATCATTGGCCATCAGCAAGTAATCATGCTCTTTTAAAATTTATCCTATCCTCTGTGTCTTAGAGGGACAATAGTGTGTTACAGTCCTATTATAGTTCCTTTTGATTTCAAATATCAGTTTCAGTTCTCGCGATCTGAATGGCGTCCGGACAGACTCATCTCTGCTGTCTGCACCTCAGCTACGGCTGCAATAGCTTCATTCACACTTTTAAGACACCTTTCAAAAATACTCTAATCTGGACATTGAAACTGTCAAACTATCGAGCCTGACCGGTAACATGAAATTGGAGCTGTTCTGTCCATTGACTGTGTTGGAACAGATTGTTGGAACATAAACCCTCCAGCTATGAAAGTCAATTAATTCTACATTATCTGTTGAGTTACGATTCTGAAGCAGAACATGGAAGCATTGCACAGACAACTTTCTATCTTGTTTTCAGCTATTGACATTCTTCTCAGACCAAGTTCTTTCATAGGAGTAGCCTATACACCGTATTGGGATGATATCTAACATGCAACCTGACTGAAAGCACTTCCAAAGACTACAGTCACTCTAAGACACAGTGGTTAGAATCAATTTTAAGCGAACATGATTGTTTGCTGATAATCAATGATGCATGCCAGTATGTGAGACTAATGTCTGACATTTTGTGACATTACTCTACTGCGACGGCAATACGACTTCCTTGAAAATCTTTGACATTGCTTTCAGTCAGTGTGCATATTAGATGCCACCCCAATAGCCTGTACGTGGTATACTAGGCTAATAGAGTGACTGTAGTCTTTGGAAGTGCTTTCAGTCAGGTTGCATGTTAGATATCATCCCAATACCGTGTATAGGCTACTCCTATGAAAGCACTTGGTCTGAGAAGAATGTCAATAGCTGAAAACAAGATAGAAAGTTGTCTGTGCAGTGCTTCCATGTTCTGCTTCAGAATCGTAACTCAACAGATAATGTAGAATTAATTGACTTTCATAGCTGGAGGGTTTATGTTCCAACAATCTGTTCCAACACAGTCAATGGACAGAACAGCTCCAATTTCATGTTACCGGTCAGGCTCGATAGTTTGACAGTTTCAATGTCCAGATTATAGAGTATTTTTGAAGGGTGTCTTAAAAGTGTGAATGAAGCTATTGCAGCCGTAGCTGAGGTGCAGACAGCAGAGATGAGTCTGTCCGGACGCCATTAAGATCGCGAGAACTGAAACTGATATTTGAAATCAAAAGGAACTATAATAGGACTGTAACACACTATTGTCCCTCTAAGACACAGAGAATAGGATAAATTTTAAAAGAGCATGATTACTTGCTGATGGCCAATGATGCATGCCAGTATATGAGAAAAATTCTGACATTTGAGACTTTACCCTACTGTGACGGCGATACGATTTCCATGAAAGTCTTTGGAAGTGCTTTCAGTCAAGGTGCATATTAGATACCATTCCAATAATATCAGACAAACAATATGCAATCTCACCTTACAATACACCATTGGAAAGAGGGTCTTAAACGAAATCGAATGACATATTACGCATTGAAATATCTCAAAGGATAAAAAAGTTATTAGTGTTTTACTGTTTTAGGCTTCGCGACATGTCGCGAAGAGGAGGTATGGTTAAAAAGTTAATATCTTCTACAAATATGGGACTATTCTGTAAATAAATACATCATTTTATTCAGTTTTAAGAGCTCTTTCCAACGGTGTATTGAATGGCAGTTAGTTATTTTGCACTAAGAAAATTTCGTGATAAAACCGGCAATTTTCTTTTAAAAATGCAATTTTTCGGAACTTTGGCCCACTTATGGGGTCTGAAGACATTAATATTTTTAAAAACTTTTTACACATTTTTTGACCCCATGCCATTGGGCAACTTTTGGTTGCTATTACTTTTCGGAATTCCAATTTTCGGTTTTTTCACTCCACCCTATTAAACATGTAGGTGCAATAAAATTATTTGAATTTTGAGAAGTCAGTGAAGCAAGCCTAATTGCGATCATCGTTCCTACTCTAATTAGTTATTACTAGCGAGCCATAGTGTGGTATCTACTCCCGTTACAGAAACGCGCCCGAATTGGAAGGCAAGGCTTATCGATAGCGCCCTAAAACGCTTCAGTGAAAAGGCCCCAATGGAATGTGTTGAAATGCGCTACATAAACGGAACACACTGAACCACCATTTGAAACGCGCACGAATTTTAAGGCAAGGCTTATCGACGGGCGTATGTGATGAAAACGGTAGAATTTGCAAAGTTTCTTTCTTGGTTTAAAAGATTGCGCTTTTCCCCAAAAAGCATTCTGCAAACCCGGCCGTGTTGGAACTTAACGTTTTGGTGAAGTTTCGAAAGCAATCAATGAAGAAAGTTCGGAGATCTTTGAAGCCGAGCCAAACGCGGTTACATTTTTATTTATATATATATTAGACTGGTCCAAATTCGCATGTAAAAAATTTTTCCTTTTGGATTTTTGAGGCATGTTGATACATTTGTTCATTTTGATCTAAAAAGTATCTGTGTGAAATTATTTTTCCAAAAATGTAATTTTAAGGGGTCACTCACGAGCATCAAAGTTGGGGGTTTGGGGCTATATAATAATAGTCCCGGCAATTTGCAGTTTGACCTGGGAAAAATTGTAACACAAGCTTTCTATACGGTTTCCTTCTCAGGATTTTCTGCTGAATAAAGTCCAAAATCCGATAAAACCTGACCATGGGGTCTCCCCCAAAATGGGGTTCAAAATATAATGGTTTTTCGTTCATTTTTACATTGAATATCGGGCTGCTGACAACGTTAATGTGGCTGGAAAGTGAATGTTTTCAAGAGCAATTTTCATAATTTTGGTGGTTGTCCCTCTCAGAACATTGATAAGTAGGCCTATATTTAAACAGTCCTACCCTTAGAATGCTCGAAGGGAGCATTAGGGGCACGTGCCTCATGATGTTCTATAAATTGAGCTGGTTTCAACGCTGGACCGCAGCATTATTTCTAACAGGCTTTCTAGTCACATCCTATTTGCAGTCCTTGCAGTCCAATACGGTATGGCCAAAAGTCTATTTCTTAAAGCTCACTTTGGCATGCCAGGGTTGACAGGCGAACCATTATAGCGTCAATCTCAGAGATTCCTTCATCCACAAAGTCAAGAAAGAAGATGTCCTCTTAGTTGAAGTTAGTTCCACTCTGGAACGGTAAGGTAACTGTAGCAGACCTTACAGGAGAAAGAAGAGGACGCATATCGTATCTTATCTGACCATTTATAAAGCGCTTTTTGCAGCAAGAGCCTTTCAGAAGCGCTCCCAGTGCGTTCAACCCCCAGAAAAAGGCATAGGTTGGCCCAGAGTGAGAATTACTGGGCTTTTCAGCCCCCAGTCTTTCTTAGAGCCCCATAGTAAGGTCGTTTTTCACCCTCAATTCCAAATGGATCATGGTTCAACCCCCAGTTAGTTTTCCACAATTATCACACTGAATTGACCTTTTGTCAATAATTGTTGATTTTAAGCCCAAATATCAAATTCAATGAGTTCATCGCTGTGCCAAAACTTCCATCGGGTATAGCCTACTGGAGCTGCCATGACCAACGTCGCTGTCAAGATCATTGAAGAATGGACATTGGAAAAACCTATTGAAGCTCTGTTATTTGACTCTACTGCCTCCAACACTGCCATGAGATCCATTACGGATGTTAGTAACTGTTCAGTGTTACATTGTGTTGACCTCTGTTGCATTTAACTTGTACAAACATCTCGCAACAGATATAGTCTTCACAGTTGTGATGGACGCATCTTCTGGACCCGATATCCAGCTATTCAAACGTTTATCGGCAACAGTGGTCTGTCATCATAACAGTCCGCTAGTCCGTGCATTGTAGGCTCTAAAATAGCTGACTGCAGGAAGTGCCAAGATGCAGCCATCGTGGTCATGAAGACTTGCAGAACTGTGCCTCTGTATTTCTAACAGGGGATCTTCACACTCCCCCATGCACCATAGATAATAAAGTTCATTTACGTACATGTATGCTCAAACTCGTGATGTTTTGTGAGCAAATGAAACCAGCCAGGATCGGGGGAAGCTATTCTCGATCTGAGAAGTGGCTGTTTTTATTGTCCTGATCTAACCCATTACCTGTAGGTTAGTGGCTCCAAGAGCCTGCGATGCTGCTGTGAATGACTTGGCTCTCCTGGATGACCAACACGACGCTGTAAATGAGAAGATCACTAAGGCAACATTTAGGCTACTACTTTCATACGTCCTTTCTGGTATTTAGAAATTGACCTTGCTGGTGTTTTTATTTTCCCCCAAAAAGCAGTTAATGAACGATAAAAGAGATAATCAAGACACAAGTAAAGAAGATGAACCTAGAATGCAAGAGGTAGGTTCCTAAGGAAAACAAGGAGAGGAAATAACAGAGAACCGGAGGTTTATGAAATATCTTTGTATTAAGGAGACGTTGTTGGATCTTCCTCCTACGTTGGCCTACAGACCAAGTCGTAAATGATGGGGCAGAGAGATTTATGAGATTAGTTGCAACAATCAGCACCTTCAATGATTCGCTGACGAAGAGCGAAGACACTAAGCATTACTCTAGGTGACGGAGCTTCATCGTAATCTTCATGGTCAAATTCGACTTTCTGAACCAACAATATGACATGCTGCCAGTATTCTTAGATAGCTTTTTTATTATTAGACACTGGACATGGACAGTCAATTAAACACTAATTGCAGCTGCTTTTCATGCTGGCAATTCAATAATATTGCTAACAGCTAAACTGGAAGGCTCAATGCTCATTGACTGGAGACCTGCCAGTTATATTGCATCGTTTACAATGTAGTAAGCATGCTGAAACTTTGACAGCATTGAGGGACCTGAAGATAGAGCCACAGTGCTTTAATATTTTGCACTGTGGGTTTCTTGTACCAGATGTACAAAAAAACCAACATGCCCTTCAAATATTTCAATGTTCATTTTTTTGGACCAGTCTAATATATATATATATATAATATATATATATATATATATTATCTATATAAATAAAAATGAAACTTTCCAATAGTTCCTGTTACTACCACGCCGAAACTCACGCACCGATTCTTTTGAAAATTTACCAAAACCTTCCATTCAAATAGCACCGTGTTTTAAGATTTTTTCATCCGAAAACACGCAATCGTTTCCACAAAAAGTGAACTTTGCAATCCGTTCGTCCGCCATTTGCAAATTAAACACGTCCCACACGGTTCCAAGATTTCAGAAAGGCTGTCTCCAAACACAGCAAACGAAACATCAATGAGGTGGCGTGCTGTGACGTCATAAGCGAGTCGCAGTTAAATTACCAAAGAGGCCGCTTTTAGGCCTTTTCCCAAAGCGGCCTTTTGGGCTTGGAATGGACGGTGCGACACGGTGGGAAGAGAGCGGAGGGGGAGGGGGAGGGGGAGGGGGAGGAGGAGGAGGAGGGGGAGGGGGAGGGGGAGGGGGAGGGGGAGCCTCTTTTCAGCCACAGCAACGCGTGGCCGGGGTCAGCTAGTATTATATATATATATATATATTATAGCAGCATCATAACATGCACAAGCGTATTCCATCTGGCCATCTACCACTGGCTGCAGTCTAGGAGCAAGTTGTTAATCGTGCATCTGACAGTCTGCTAGTCAAACTGGCATGTCTATGACAACTCGATAAGCATCCAAGCCAATCAAATTGCATGCCCTTTTCAGTGAGTTTAGTTAATTAATTTAATGAGAAAAAATCAAATTAAGTCAATTAGGCAATAAGCACAAAAAGTTACAAGAAAGTCTCTTAACCAGTAAGCGTTCACAACTATGTGAAAAGTCTCGTGAACAGGCTTCATCTGTGTCAATTGGGCATAGCGACATGACAACCAGAACATGAGTTAGTAAATGACAACCTGAGAGACGCATCTAGCATTGTCTGTCTTTGTCTGCGAAAGGAGTTCCGGCACCGTAACAAAAGCACACAGACAAAAGCGAGCAGACAAATTGCATCATTTCCCGTCATATGACGGTTTTCACTTTTTATTTATTCATATTCTACAGATATTTTTCTTCAAAATACTTTTTACAGAATGAAAATATCTTATTTCTAACTGAAGTTATACTCATTTGAATCTGCAATTTGCTAAATCATGACAATTGAGAAAATCGAGCTTAAAGTTTCGGAACATTTGTGTCGAGTAAGTCCTTAGTAACCATTAATTTATTCTTCTGCAAATCTGCTGGTCAATTCATGGCTATATCCTGTATCGAATACATCAAACGGCATGAAAATCGAACTACTACTTTCAAAACTGTGATAGAAATACAATCTACTGCTGAATTTAATTGATTAAACTAATGCAAACAACGCATCTAAGGCGCAAGCGGCCAGATCCACGTTTCATTTTGACCGACCAACGATGTATGAGTCTTAAATAGGCTAACACAAACAAATAATTAACAAGGTCCTTCAAGGTAAGCTCGAATATGGTAGCCTACTGTACCCCATTCTTGATTTGATTAAATTTATGCAAACATTGTGACTGATGATATAATTGTTCGCGATTTGTTTACTCGACTAGCAGCTGGCTGATTAGGCTAGTGAGCCGCTTTGAAATCGAAGCATGAATGGACTACGATATAATTGTTCGCGATTTGTTTACTCGACTAGCAGGCATGATTAGACTACGAATACGTTGGGTCCGATAAACAGAACTGACTTATACGAGACTCTTCAATTCTTATAAAGAATTTTAATTATGTAGGCTACCCACTTAGACAATAGACCACATGTTTCCTATAATCGCCGGAATCCTTATCGCTTCGCTGAATAAGACCCGTGTTCATCTGACAGTCTTATCAATTCATTTTCTATGGTAACTCGACCCGGACCACCTTTGGATTACTTTTACGGACAACCCGTTTGACTTGACGCAGCGCTCGTGAATAAGCTGGTGCTCCGCACTTGGCTTTCGAATAGCACTTTATAAGCTTGGAGATAAGGCTACGATTAGGGCCTGCCTAGGCTATCACTAGGCCTATTTGAACAGTTTAACAGCTTCAAAATTTCACTTTCCATTAGGCTAATGTAAATTAAGCTTAGTGTGAATAATGTTCATACGAATTCTTTCCGAAATAAACGCAAACAGTTTTTGTCCGAAAGTAACTAAAGAAAATGAGCAACATGAGAGACCAAGAATTTGCTAATCTTGCTAGATCGCATGCGCACGATCGAAGGTCAGTGTCGCGATATGTCTCATAAGCCAATTAGACTCTAAGAAAACTGGGTCGGAGGCGTGGCTTGAATAATAATCATCATCGTTGTCAAGCAAGCAATAATGAATGCTTAAAACTTTGACCAAAACCTGCTTATTTAAACGGGTGAAACAGATTTTATGGACCAGTCAGTACCATATTGGAGGTAAAATTTATTATGTGGTAGACACGACTACAAGAAATAGTCCATTTGGCGTATAATAGCTCTGTCGTTCGTAGCGAATTTTAACTTTGAAAATAGCTCATTGAGCGATTGATTCAAAGCAAATTTTGACACCACATGCGGTAAAAGTCATTTTTTCAACACTAAGCATTTGAATTCAAAATTTTTAATTGCAGATATTGAAAGTAGACATATTTTTAAATAATAATACACCATAAAACCATTTTTCGTATTTTTTACCCTTCTCGCCTTTACTCGCCTATATCTCTGTATCTGTGTAGCGACATGCGACGGCTTTCGAGGCCGCTTGACACAAATGTGCACAGACAATAGTGCGCAACAGAAACTACTCCGAAGAAAGCGCACAGACAAATGCGTGCAACTACCCGGACAAGTATCTAATGTTGACTAATAGTGATAAATAATGTATAGCCTAAGCCTAAATGATTGGATATAGTATGTGATTTGTGTTCATCTGCCTGCCTACATTTTGGCTAATAGTACCAAGGAACTTTTGGAACATTCACGACAATTTCTAGTTTAAATAATTAAATAATGTTGTTGTGTAAATTCGTACACATCTAGCTAATTTCGAGTAAAACATTAATGTTTATTATAATAATATTTTGTCGATTTGTTCTTGTTGCACGCATTTGTCTGTGCACTTTTGTCCTGCGCGCTTTTGTTACTGCACGCATTTATCTGCGCACTTCTGTCCTGCGCACTTTATTTGTGTCACCAGGAGCTCCTGATGAGCAGCAAGTCGTTGGAACGCAATCAAAGGCTGTGTCACAGTTACGGCACATGTGGAAGACACCAGATGTTTCGTGGGTCAAGTGCTCTTGTCTGTCAATTAGCATGCTGCTAACATCAAAGGCTTCACAATTGTCGCCATTACTCATGCCTTGGGAGTAGAGAGCAGAGCTCTAAACATTTAAGTTTCAAAGATGCTTTCTGTCTGTGTCAATCAATGTGCACCATCATCATGTAGTTTGGATTGTCTACAACATGGTCTCACTGATCTTTGAAACCGATTTGAAGGCAAGGTAAGATACGCACTGACATGTCCATTAGGGTGGTCGTTAGAAATGAAAGTTTGAATTGAATGTTCTCCAAGGTGCCATTTGGTTCCATTCTCCCCAGAAACATCACACAAAAAGTTTTAAGAGAAAATATTAATATTTAGGACTAGCACAACGCCATCAAAGTTTTACCCTTATAATAGCAAGTCTTCTAACGCTCAAACAGTAGGTATACAGTCGTGATCAACCAGGAATCTTCAAACCAGGAATCAATTCAACTACTTGTAGTAGATCCACATTACACCATAATGATGCTACGGTTAGCGTAATCATAATCATCAATTTATATAGCGCCACTTCAAGAGGAAATTCTCAGTGGCAAGCAAGTTTGTATAACACACCGCAATAGCATCAAAGATAACTTCTCTCATATCATACGTCTTTACAAATACTACTTGTTTTACCTTGTCTTGATTGATAATAATAGCTTACTATTCTTATACTGTTACACTAATGGAACAGTAATAGTGATAAATATAAAATGTGTTGTGGTTTCATCTGTGCCCTAAGTAATTAATTTATTCTGCAAAATGACCAATATTCCTAATGAGGTGTGATTCCTCATAAATATTTCTTTTTCTACCGTCATTGTTCATGGGACTACTGGGTACAAGGAACTGGTGTAGCCTATAATAATAAAAAGTAACAACCCATTTTAGATGCGAATCTGTATCTCAGATTTAGGCTAATAATTATGCTTTAAACCTGAAACATTATTACTCTGTCTCACAACAGTCACAAGCTAAATTGCATTTGGTCTTTGCATCGGTTTAAGCTATGGTGCACTTTTTAAAAAGTGATTATGTGTAGTTTTCACGATACACTTCCCTCAAAGTGAAATCTCTGGCATGTTGCCCAAAGAAGGTGTTCATCTCCCACCAAGAGTGTAGCAATGGGTGTTGCCTTGAGGGTGCTATACTTATTCCCTTGGATTGGTTGATCGTCTGAAGTGTTCTGGTGGTCACTGCAATTTCGGCTGATCCAGCTGATTGCTGAGCATGATGTAGAAATTTTAGTTGCACATAGCTTGCGTGTTTGACACCATCGCCTTTCATGTAAATTTACAATAGCTAGTTAATTTACAATGGCTAATTAAGGCAGTGTAATCTGAGTCACTCTTGAGAGCACTTTCTGTGTCAATTGTTTGACTCTGTGTTCATTCGTCAACTCTAAAAGCATACTTTTGATCGGATAAATTATACTTTTGATCGGATAAATTATATCTTATGAAATAGACATTAATGTGAGAAGGCTATACCAGGCACTCAATTATGATGCTCTCTTTAGTAGTTGTTTAAAAACTGCTGTTTGACTCCTATGTGGTAATGAATATTTCATAGATATGTAAAAATTATGATCTCAATTATGGTTTCAAAATCTATTTTAATTCATTTCTTTACAGCAGCCCTTTATAGATTTTATCTGTGATGTGCTTTGTCATTCTGCTCTGATTGCCACAGTAAACGAAAATATCATCAATATTTTCCTGTAGCTCAACGATTATTGAGGTCCTTTCTCCGTGTTATATCAGAATTTGTGTTAAAGTTATGAAATATGCATGTAATAAAGAGCCTTTAGTGTAGCAAAGGATTCCTGTAGATATAAATCGGACATATCAAAAGAACATAGCAATGTATAGGTTTGTGGTCATCGATCTCAGGGACTCACGCATCAAATGCTATTGTGATGTTCAATTGTTCATAAGAATATATAATAGACCACTATCAACATTGTAGAAGTTAGGCATATTTTTCAGTTGTGCTTGAGTAAAATAATGTAGTCTTTCTGTTAAAACTAGTCATAGGTTAAAAAAATGGGACCTAATATCCTTATACTCAAACAGACGATGATATTTCGTAAAATTCCAAACTTCAAACACGTTGTGCTAGTCCTAAATATTTTTCAATCGAGATAATTTTTGGGCTACATCAGTCTTTCAGCAAGTGGCACCAAATGGTGGGTTGGAGAAATAATAAAACTGAAGTTGAAAATTTACCATTACAGATGCAACCACCCTAATGTCCATGTCCAGTGGAAGTCAGTGGAATTGTTCTCATTTTCATTAATTGCAATGTGCCAGATTATGCCTTTGCTCTCGCCCAAGCATCTGCGCAGCAGGGCATCAAAAAGGTGGCATCTTCACTCATGTGGCATCTGGCTTTGTCTGGATTGCCCAGATATTTTCATCCACGATATGTGCACCATAAGAGTCCTGCTCCACTCTTGCCATGGCTCAAGAATCAAGATGCAAAATCCACTGGTTCCCACCTGTAAAAGCATAGCATCCATTTAAGATTTTGATGCATCTATTGGCATCGAGTTTCAGCTTCCTTATCAACATCGTTATTTTGTAACACAGAAGGCGTAGTTAATAAATCTTTCACCTTCTCAGTTAGTACCTAGCCAAGAGCATCTTCTCTGCATCATGCCTATAAACTGTTGGCTGCCACTGATTGTCGCAAATGTTTTCATGGACAATCGAGAGCAGCTCGAGCTGTGGACAGGCTTTTATACCAAAGACTGGCTTATTGTGTGCCATAGCTATATATAAATCTAATTCAACCTTGTTAGTCCCAGACATTGATCATCCCCAAAATCTATAGATATATGTTATCAAAATTCACAATGTCAGTTATGCGTACGACTGATCTCAGAATGAGATTCACTGTCGACCCTCAATCGAGCAGAAAGCCTACCTGGCATCCTTTGAGAGTGAGAGCTGAGCGTGAATATGTTTTGATTTGATAGGAGTCAGCATCACAAGGGTCTCATACTGCAGCTAACATACTCAGCCAGGCATTTCGCCTGGTTGTGCTCTGCAAACCATCTCAAAGTGGCTCTGCTTTGAACATCTTTGGCAGATCTCTCCGTATGCCTGCAAGCTTCTTTCAGGGACTTGTGGACCCAACCACAGAACTTTGCAGTGGGTAGCTGCTGCTGTAACAAACACTCCCTCTTATGATTGGCATTGGCAGGATATTTGAAGGTTGTTTTTCTTACAAGACAGCGATCTTATATATGCACGCTGTATTGCATTGAATGATGAACATCAGTTGTAGCAATAGTTCATAGCTGCTTTGTCAGAATCATTGCAACCTCACAGAGATATGGAATGTGATTTAACTTCCTACGCTTCGCCAAAAAAAGAGAATTTCCATGATCATCAGCTCTCAAAGCTCAAAGAGCTCCTTAACGGTTAAACCGCTGATCTTAGCAGACATCAACACAAAAGGTGGATTGGAAGATTTCAACATGTATAGACGCTTGTTCTACCTGAGTGGCAAATACAAATCTGCGTCAGACTTGCAATTGTTTATTTTCTATGCCGGAGAAAACATATTTCGAGTAGATCATCAACTTAGCAGTTCTCAATTGATTAGTGTGATTGAATCCACGACCTCTTTTAAACTACTGTCTATACTGGTTTGATGAATCGATTGCAATATGACTCTAACAACAAAATTACAAATTACAATTCTGATCTCAACTCTCAAATCTGGCCACCACCTTGGCTGTGACTTCTTTCACGAGCAGAACCATGACATGTATGTCTTGTACACTCATACTCCTGACTGTACTCAGTTCCAATGCTACTGTCAGTCCGCTACATCCAGCAAATGCACAGACTACACATATATGCGTACCTGGTTAAAATAACCAGCTTAGCACTCAGTTTGAAAAAGCTTTCATCATAATGCAGTATGTAACATCTCAAGTTACAGCAAAGGTGTGGTGTATTAATAGTCAGCACAAAAAGTGTAATTGAGAACACGCACCGCACTTCGAGGATATAGACGTACAAATGGTTCCCTGAAGACACGAATGATCATGTTCAGTTCACGCAAAAACTGATTCTCTTCAAGAATGAAATCCTTGAGGACTTCCTCATATGTTTGTGACGCACTATGGCGATCATGTGTATCTTCCTCAACTACCATAGCCTCTTCATCATCTTGAAAGAACATCTCCATTAAGACCTGTAAAATCACACAAGTCACACATGCGCTCAGCAGTAGCTTGCATTACTTAAAGATCAATCATTTCTATCTTAAATTCAATAAAATACTTTTCTAATCTGAGGTTCTAAGGTTGAACAGGATTATTACTTATTATTATCATTATTATTATTATTATTAAATAAATTTATAACGCTCGCAAGGTCACACCGAAATGTGAATCTGAGGCGCGGATAGTCAGCCGCCAGAGGAAGATGCAGTCAGAGCTCTACCGTACTTTCCAGACTACACGTCGCTCCTTTATTTAGGTCGCTGTGACGTCATAATGGATTTTTTTGGTAAAGCCCATACATAGGTCGCTTCGTTAGACATGTCGCACCCACATGTGGATTCCAGGGTGGTATGCGATGCTAACTACGGCCGTAACCACATGGAAATTATTAGCAAATACTTCATGGAATTTATTTTCTTTTATATATATATATATATATTTAACTTTGTGCGCTGAAATAAAATAAAAGAACTTCAACATTTGTTGTCAATTGTGGTTTTATGATAGTGTTTTCGTGACTTGTTTCCGTGATTCTATGTTGAAATGGTAAATACTTGGTTCCATACATAAAACATCCGTTGGATTAAATTATTAAACAGGCATGTTGACTAAACAACAGATCAGTTTAGACTATAATTATTAGTGAAAGTTAGAATTATGTACCAAGTTATACTTTAAATAAGATCCTATATGTCATGTCATGCCAGTCACCGACGTCGCTGCGCGACGGTTGGTCACATGCATGGACTAGAGCTCTCCACTGCCTCCTATCGCGTGCAGCAGCGAGAAGATTGGATCCGGAAAGACGGGACCAAGCAAGAATGTTGTCAATCCAGCTAATACGCGGTCTATATGTCCTGCATGAATATTAATATGAATGAAGGACTGAATTAAAATGCCAACGCGTTCGAAACATAGACTGGACCACGGTCTAGATTTATACAGGGTAATTGAGACGGTCATGAATAGTCGCGGAATCCTAGGCGCTATCACTTCAAGCATACAATTACCCAGGCTCTACAAGACTGCAGACCTATTCATTATTCATAAAGGGACAATAGAGTTCGATCGCACATGTCCTATAATGTACAGGTATTATTGGCCAACCTTCAAGAAATAATTAAACAAGCGCTGATTTAAGATCGGCTGCAAAGGAAGGACTGAATTGAATGCAAAGCGCTCGAAACATAGATGAATAGGGTAATTCAGATGGCCACGACGACATGGACTCCTAGGTTGACCTGGGGTTCTAATGCTTCAAACAAACAATAGCCCAGGCTCTACAAGACTCTGCAGACCCAAGGTTCTCTGATTACAAGGTTCTTTGAACTACAATTGCCATCGCACATGACCGCACACGACCTACTACGTTGTACAGGTATTATCGGCCTACCTTAAACAAATAATAAAATAAGCGCTTCACAGATCGGCTGGACCACACAATACGAGGAATGAATAATTTGACCCTTTCACATCGTAGACGGTCTTTGAATAACATTATAATTATGAACCCTAGAGCAAATTTCGATCTTATATAGGAGGCTAGGAGCCTGTAGAATTTTAATAAATAGGCAAGCTACAACAATAATAATTGTTCCATGTTATATATCGCAGGCCTACTTTGCAGATTAGGTAGGAATAAACGTTACGCTTATTTGTGGGAAGCTATCAAAGCCAGTGGGAAATGGACATTATCCCCCCCAGACATTATCCCCCCCGTGAAACAATGATGTTTTCACGTTCAATAAATGACAACAGGTTCAGACCTAGCGGTCCCAATGCCGACCTGCTGATTCCAGTCACGCAGGTAAGAAGTTAACCAGTTTAAGGCTGTCCCAGAGACACTGAAGCTATTGGCAAGTCTTAGTGGCCCTTGCTGACAGGAAAGGAAACTACTTTCAAACTGAATGTCCCTAAAAGTCTTAAAAGGCCCAGAAACAGTGCAGACCCAAACTGAGAATTCTGAAATAAGTTGTTGATGAAAGCAGATCGGCTCAAACTCAATTGTCCTGGTTTCATTTAAAAGAGGCAATGGCCCACACATTTCTAGATTTGAACCCGATGGATTATCAAGTGTGGATGGCTATGCTGGAGATATACCACCATCTGCGGCCAAAACCGATAAGAGAATTGATAGTCACATTGGAGCTCATATGGAGTTATTTACCTCTGAAACACATCAACAGGACCATCAAGAACTTTACAAAGAGACCCATAAGAAGTTTGGGCACTGGTGGTGAACACTCTGAGCCGACGTTGTGAAGCAGATCAGGTTCAATGTTCATTTGATAACAATTCTTTGAGATGTCACTTTATGAAATCGCGTTTTTGTTACTTTCTCATGCATTATGTTTTTGAACCATCAAAAAGCAGTGGGTGGTCTCACAAAAAGTGATATAACTTTTGGCCTGTTTGAAATAATTTGGTGAAAACTGGCCATTGTATGTAAATATGAATTGCCTTTATGGCTGCAAAATTTCCTTTTATAATTCTTAATTCCGGCCAAGATATTGGCAAAAATCTTAGAGGCACTTTTTTGGCCCACCCTGTGTTATATGCCGAATAATATTCTTTTGGCCTAAGGAACTTAAAGTTTCAAAAATTATATTACATTTCCTACGACAAGAACTGTCATTATAAGAATAACCTACTTTGTTACTTGGCTTAGGGTGGCCGTCGGGCTTAAGTGCATGCTGGTCATTACCCATAGCACAATAGCAGTGTACATGAAAATGGGATTGATAGAATTCCTGCTTCAACATAACTTGGATTGTTGAAAAAATAGTGCCACTGGCTCATATCGAAGCCTATCTTTTGAATTTACTCTGCACAAATGTCAAAATCCTTAGACTAAGAAGACAATACATTGTGAAGATGCCAATAAAGAGACGTAGGAACAAGGAATTTGTGCTTGACAAAGTTTTATATTTATATAGAAAATTATATATAGTGAGTAGACTTTATTGAAATGTTCATTTTAGCAAGAATTGCCGTTAGCGTTGGAAAATATTTTGAACAAATACGTGATTTTAATCTGCGTACAATTGAATCAGTTATGACTATACACAGGGTGGGCCAAAAAAGTACTCCCCTACAGTTTTTTGCCAATATCTTGGCCAAACAGTAAGAATTTTCAAATAAAGTTTTTCAAGCTTAAAGGCAATTCATGTCTACATGCAACAGCCAAATTTTACCCAGACATTTCAAACAGAACAAAAATTATATCACTTTTAATGAGCCCA
Organism: Lumbricus rubellus; assembly: GCA_945859605.1. Classification (NCBI taxonomy): domain Eukaryota; kingdom Metazoa; phylum Annelida; class Clitellata; order Crassiclitellata; family Lumbricidae; genus Lumbricus; species Lumbricus rubellus. Next base: position 35,243,797 of record OX243815.1, on the reverse strand, counting down.
CCCTTTTCTTTTTGACAATTAGAAAACGTAACGAAACAAAAAGTTAAAAAAAGATTTTATCAAGTCACATCTCAAATAATTGTCATCAAATGAACCTGATGCTGCCAGATAATCATCATCATTATTATTTAGGAAAGAAATATGTACTAATGTACCAGCACAGCGGCAGTTACTGTGACATCATTTAGCAAGATGACTATAAAATTGCAAATAAAGAATTTGTCAGATTCATCATTTTGTTATTAAAACAACAAAATTGAAATTTATGAGACATTAAAATTGCCAAGGTGTAAATATCTAAAAATTAAAATCCTCCAAGAAGTCAATGGCAGACAAAATGTGTATTGAAAATTTCAGACACTTCATGAGCAAGGTCTTGAAGCTAAAGCTATAATCACCACTTAGTCTGATAAACAGTGAGAGTACAGAGGGTCCCGTAGCTCAGTTAAGAGAGCGCTGGTTGATAAACTGATAGTCAATATCGCGACCCGGGTTCAAGCCTCGCTCAGGGCAAAAATTTATTTGAATTTTCTGTTAGCTGTCATTGGCGCTTTCTGTTGTGTTGTTTGCCTCCGGTCTGTTGAAAATAAGATCGCCCCTCCCACTCCTGGCTTGGCCGTCCAGGAGCATTCCAGCACTTAGGCCATTAGTGTCAAGCTACCGAACCTGCTGTGTAGCCGACCTGCGTGTCGTGCGAAGCGGGCCGTATTTCGTATAACTTGTACTGTAATCTTTCTGCGGTGCGTCATTGAATGTTAATAAACGAATATTATATAGAAAGCAAGAGTTAAAGTAAGAGTTAAGAAATAAGACGTTGATCAAAGAAGATCAGCTCGATGTCAATATTATTAGTACAATAATATTGACATCGAGCTGATCTTCTTTGATCAACGTCTTATTTCTTAACTCTGATAAGTTTCACTGATAAGAACCCATAGCCCCAAATCTCCGGATTTTTATCCAATAGATTAACAAGTGTGGAGAGATATGCTGGAGAAATACCACAATCTACGGCCAAAACCAAGAGTAATGAGAGAATCGATGGTCGCATTGGAGTCGATATGGGAAGATTTACCTCTAGATCACATCAACAAGACCATCAAGAACTTTACAAAGTGACTGAAAACAAGAGTGAGCACTGGTATTGGACACAATTGAAAGCAAGTTGTGAAGTTCATTTGATAGCAATTATTTGAGGTGTGACTAGATCTATAAATTTCGTTTCTGGCTACTATTTGACACATTATGCTTTTGGATTGTCAAAAGACAGTGAGTGGACTCCCTAAAAGTGATATAACTTTTTTCTGCTTCAATTTTTTTAAATGAAATTTAGCTATCGTATATAATTTACATTTAAGCCTGTTAAACATGATTGACAAATTCTAACTTTTGGCCAAGATATTGGCAAAAATCCATAGGGGATCACTTTTTTGCCCAACTCATACAGTCAGAAACATTAACGTCAGCATACATGTTTGAGTACTAACGCATAGGTGGATGCACGAAAATGTCTCATAGTCTGGAGCGTGATATATAATTCAATATTTCCTCAAATACCCAAAAGTAGTGGATTATATTCACGATTTATTCGTATGTATGTATGTAATACCCGTGTGCGGGTTATATACGCAAAAATATGGTACCTTTTACAGTTTACAGTATACACACAACAAAACATCCTAGGAACACTTCATTTTAAAGAAATGACAAAATTTCATAGCAATACATTGAATACAGCCATGACATGCTATTCCAGTGGTTCCCAACCCTTTTTGACTTTAGGGCCACTTTTTCTACGTTGGAGGACACGAGGGCCACTTTTTCTTAGTTAAAGGACATTAGAGCGCTTAGGGGGCCGCAATGTTAAAATTTAATTAACTAAAAGCATATAAAATTGGTATAATTGATTCAAAATATAATGTTTGATACTATTTATACACGTCAAAATAAAATAATTTGCAAAAGAAAATTATTATATCTTCTATCCTGTCCAAATTGTCAATTTTTCATATATTTTTGTTAATTCTTTGAGAGATGAGGGCCATTTTTGAGGACTGGCGGGCCATTTTTTTAGGGGTGGCGGGCCACTTTGGCCCACGGGCCACGGGTTGGGAACCGCTGTGCTATTCTATCAATGGCCTTATTCTTTACAGCATTTAACTAATAACTAACCTTGTCAGCATACATGGCTACCTTAATGTCCTGAACGGTTATCTCTGGATGCCGAATATTTTTCACGTAATTGCCCGTTAGCTGGAAAACAAAGAAAAACATTTGAAATAATGGAAAAGATGATAAACTGCTGCATAAATTTGGCAACTCTACTAGAGTATGCAGGAACAGTTAATTGAAAAACAAACTTACTGCACAGTTGAAAGGTCCACATTAAAGACTCTCGAAGTCCAGTGTTTAATATAGTTCATCTGCTTCGGACGGGAATTCAGGTTTTGAGTGGAAAGGAAGGCCATTTTGGGTGAACAGCAACTGCTCAGTCAGACATCAATGATATCCTTTAACTGGAATTTTTTGTTCTCATGGCCTTTTTTAGTCTTTTCATAAAAATTTCCAAGACACATATACATGGTAAATTCAGTAAATTCTATACTTTTAAATCTGATGACCACTTTATAGTGCTTCAATGATGCGCAGTCGCATTCTTCTGATGGGGAAAACTTGACAAGAAGAATATCACGTGTATCATTTTTCTGGCAGGGAAAATGGTATCTATATACATGCCAACAACACCTCTCAAAATTTTCTGGGGTAAGGGGCATGGGCGTCCGCAGGAATTTTTCTAGGGGGGCGCAAAATTTTAAATAATTGTCTCATGGTCTAAATTTAATGGATGACAGTTTGAGTTTCCATATTACCACGAGAGAATCCTATAGCCTGCCTATAGACGTTATGCGCCCAAAGAGAGATTATATAGATTCAACTTGTAGAACGAATCGATAATCACATTCAAAACCGCGTTGTATCAATCACAACAAAACAATTTAAATTTATGTGCAACTATGCGAAAAATCCAGGGGGCGCAAGTGCGCCCCCTTGCACCTCACTGCGGACGCCCATGGTAAGGGGAAATCTCAAATCTCATTTGTCGAGATGTCAAGATTAAACACTGCTTTAAGTCAAAACTGCATTAAACACTGCTTTAAGTACCAGCTGAAGTTAACATTTCAATAATCAGTGTACATATTATTTAATAAAGTTTTACAACCAGTTAAGTCAGCACAGTTCTCTTAATTCCTCATGGACAAAGTGAAACTTTTTGAGACATCTATCCGGGAAACACGAATGTCTACAACAGTACATGCTAGCATTCTGAAGCACGATCAATCAATCGCCAGATGAGAGCTATTGGACGGCTGGAAGCCAATACGAAAGGTACCAGCAAGTTATAGGTGTTCTCTCAGAGAAGATGAAGAGTTCAAGCATAGCAGAAACATTGGTAGCTTATGTAACGATAAACTCGACCATCCATTTCCATTTCGTGGAGCAACAACATGAAATGAGAAAAGCCCATGACAGTGCTGCAAGACCAACTGAACTCAACCAAAACTCTCACACCCAAAGACCACATGCTGTGGGGATGGAATAAGAAGAACCTAGTAGGTATGAGTGCTCATTATAAGGGATTTACACTGGTTAGACAGGTCAGTTTAGGTTTTATTCTGAACAGAAAGTCAATGCAGGTATTCATGCAGGGTTGAGTTTTTCAACCATAAGATGCATTTAGCGCAAATCAAATAATAAAAAAATGTATGTGTTGAAGACCTCACGATCTAAAAACAAGTTGGCATAATTTAGGCATGTGCATTGTGCAACAATAGAGCAGGGCTATTTATTAAGTTTTTAGTAATAACCATCATATATACAGGGTGGCTCAATAAAAAAATGTCCCACTAGTCAAAATGCAATTTCTCCTAAACAATTCAGATTTTTTTCTACGAAAATAACAGAAAATGTATGGAGGAAAGATTTCTGAACAATCAATTAAATTGCACTAAGGAATTTTCATTACTTCAAAAGTTGCAGAGCTCTGTTTAAACATTGTTTTCCATCTTTTCAAATTTCCGCAGAAGAACATTCCAATACTTTCACTTCATTATGAATTTTTACAGATTGTAGCACCCAAATGATGATGCAACCTCACTACAAGCTGTAAAGAAGCTGTTTAATATATCAAGCTGTTAATATTTTGATATTTTATACATTAAGGTCTTAATTTGTTAATCCGTTACTAAGCGTCATAAGCAAAGTTTCTGCTGAAGATCAAATGGGAACTCGGACGCTGCGTGAACAGAGACTGGGTCATCACGTTAATACTCAGAGAAAAGTGCACAGTGAAGGCTATCTACAAAACGTGTTTACTGTTTATGCAATGAGGTCTCAGGTCAGGTGTCGGAAGAGGGAGGAAATGGTCATTTGGTCTGACGGCAAAATGTGTCATGTTCACAGAAGTCATCTGGTAGTCCAAAGGTTAAGTCTGCAAAGCACGTCATGGTTTCTGCCCATTTGGTCTGACGGCAAAATGTGTATTTAAAACAAAAGTTTGCAAAGCACATCATGGTTTCTGCTTTTGCTAGCGTGTGCTATGGTGGCAAGGAAAGAAAGCCAGTCAAGCGCGGTTGAGCGGATCCCGTACGTCCTTGACAAGCGCTCAACCAGAACATCGTGGTCCACCGTATCGAAGGCAGCTGAGAGATCGAGCAGACCAAGCAAAGCATGGTTGCCCGCATCAATAGCTTCCATAAGGTCTGCTAAAACTAGGCTTAAGGAGAGCGGTCTCAGTCGAATGGTATTTCCGGTAGGCTGACTGATGGACTGGAAGAAGGCCAGACGACAACAGGTCGGTAACAGGAGAGCTCACAGGGCGGAAGCGTCAGTTTCTTAAGGCGAGGAGTGACGTAAGTGTCCTTATAACACGTCGGAAAGGCCTGATAGCAGTGTGTCTATCAGTTTTTGCTAAGAATAAATGAACATAATGATGATAATAATAACTGCCGCAATCCCCCTCTTGGCCATCGCCACTGCCTGCTCCAGAGTTCTGTCAGTCTGTTACACCTCATTCATTGCTAAGTATGATACAATGGTCCGATCAATGATCATAATCCATTCTATTAGCTGTCATGAATGTTACAATTACACTTTCAGAATTATCTTTTTTTAAACCAGAAGTACCCACGCAGCCTGTGTGACGCAGGTACTTTGAAGCAGGGAAAACTAACGAAGTAGTCAGTAAATGAGAGCCTCATATACAATTTGAGGGTAAAAACATATCATCCACAATTAACAAAGCGATGCATGCACTTGGTCCAAATAATTAATCTTAAAGAAAGACAAACCTTTAGGATATCAGCTGCAATGTATTCCAACACAGCAACTATGTAGACAGTCACCTGGTGATCAATTTTGTAACCAAGGACCTCCTGCAAAAGAGGTGAATTTCGTATAAAAACACATACATACAAATGCATATATATATATATATATATATATACCATGGTTCAAAAAAAGTAAGCCAAATTGTTTTGCATATATCTCAAATACCTGATGACATATCAAGCATCAAGCTACAATTTTCCAAATATTTAGAGAAGTGGACCAAGAATACGATTCCAAAATTTCATGAGATAAAGTTGAACGGATAAAAAGATATGAATATTTAAACTTCATATGCCGAAATTGCAGTTTACAAGCAATTTTTCTGTCAGATTCAATAAAAAGTAAGCCAAACTGTTTTTCTTGCATCTCTGATGTCTGGTGAGTAATCATAAAAACCTTTTACCAACATTTAGGGAATTGAACCAAGAATAGGATTCCAAAATATCATGTCATAAATTTGAAGGGATAAAAAGATATGGATATTTCAACTTCATCACCCGAAATTTCAGTTTTCAGCAAGTCTGTTATGGCGTACGTTGCGGTTTCGACGCTTGGCCGTTCCCATTAAGTCTTCATTGATCCTGGAGTAAAACTTAATAGAGCCTATTATCGCGATGTTCTGTTGTCACAGCATATTCTATCTGTAATCAGAAATCTAGTCCCAGAAGACAGCTTTGTTTTTCAACAGAACAGCGCCAACCCACAGAACCAAGGAAACCATCGAAATGCTGACAAGAGAGACGCCAAGCTTAATTTCTCCCACATTATGACCACCGAACAACCCAGATTTGAATCCTGTCGACTATAAAAATTGTGGAGCGTGATGCAAGACCGAGCCTACCAGACAAGAATCCATGATATAAACGATCTGAAGCAACGCTTGTTGGAAGTGTGGGATGGCCTGGACCAGAGGATAATCGACGTTGCTGTTGCCATTGCAATGGCGCCAGCGCCTCCAGGCTTGCGTGCAAGCAGGAGGAGGACATTTTGAGCATCTTATTTAACACATTGACCGCCACGACTATTATTACCGCTACGCCAAGCCAAAGACGCAAAATTATCAACATATGAGATTCATGAAAAAGTTAATGTTTCACTTTATTTTCACACCGGTTCCACCTCACCAACACACTAGATGCATACCACCAAACCTCCCCATCCGCCACCTCACCCCCATTACCCTCACATCGCGCCACCTTCCCACCCCACTTCGCCCCATACAGCCACACAGTGGTGTAGTGGGGGGGAACGCGGGGGAACGCCGTTCCCCCACATTTTTCCGCGGGGGAACGCCGTTCCCCCACTTTTTTCCAGGGAGGAAACAAAAAATTCAAGATTCACAGTTTCAGCTGCTTACTTACTGGAGCCTTTTGCAGTTTCGCAGATATATTTATATATGTGTTCAATGGCTTGTAAATAAAAGCGAATGACAAATGAAAACAGTACAGTAGTACAGTAGTAGGCCTACTGTAATAACAATAAATTAATAATTGAGAAAAAAATTTGTAAGCCTAATATGAAGCGTTCCCCACTTCATTTTTTGCGTTCCCCCACTTCATTTTTTAGGACTACACCACTGCAGCCACACCCGTTGGGGTAATTTAGTTGCTCGTCCAACCCTCCTCCCCACTTTGCCCCTACCCGACCCAATCCAACCCCATACCTAACCGTCCAACTCCACCCCACCACACCCCAACCCCATCTCTAGCCCACCCTGCCTCACCATTTCTCCACCCCAATCCGCCCCACACCGCAAAATGCTCAACTTACGAAAACCATGGAAATGTATGTTTCACTTTGTTTTCACCCTGGCCCCCACCGCCGCCACCTCGGCCCCACCCCGGTTCCACCCATCCAATCCCCACCCCTTCCCCCGCCTCATTCCACTTTACCCCATCCCACCCAACCCCACATTACCCACCCCACCCGGTCCTCAAACATTTCCTCCGGTCTGGAGTAAGTATTGGTTTTTCGCCCAGCCCTCCTCCCCACTTTGCCCCCAACCGACCCACTCGATCCTTATACCCAACCGTCCAACCCCACCCCACCCCTACCAGACTCTGGCCCACCCCGCCCCACCATTTCTCCACCCCAATCCACCCTGCATCACAAAATGCTCAACTTACAAAAATCATGGAAATGTATGTTTCACTTTGTTTTCACCCTGGCCCCCACCCCTGGTTCCACCCATCCAATCCCCACCCCATCCACGCCCCACCCTACCTCACTCGACCCCACCCTCTGGAAGAAGGCGGAAATTTGTTTTACCCATTCTAGATGTATTATTGACACGCCGTATGATTAAATACCAACAGTTCCTTGAAGTACGAGTATACTCGTACGTAGCGTGTGCGTAATCTTTTGAAGTACGAGTTAACTCGTACTTGGCGGCCAACGTGTTAATTAAATTATCAAACCATACTGTTGGGGTCATATTGTTAGTTCAATTCTCTACATATCTGGAAAATTTTATAATGATTAATCATCAGGCATTGGAGATAATAAGGAAACATTTTATCGAATCTGACAGAAAATTGCTTGTAAACTGCAATTTCGGTATATGAAATTTAAATATTCATATCTTTTTATCCGTTCAACTTTATTTCATGAAATTTTGGAATCATATTCTTGGTCCACTTCTCTAAATATTTGGAAAATTTTAGCTTGATATGTCATCAGGTGTTAGAGATATATGCAAAACAACTTGGCTTACTTTTTTTTGAACCACGGTGTATTAGGACTGAACCGGATAGGTGATTATCACTATTCGGCTGAATAGGAGTAATGGACATCAACTACTCAGTCGAATACGAATACAAAGTGTACAAAATAGATCTACCGACAACATTCAATCAGTGTACACAAAGAATGAGACCATGACACTGTGATACCATGGTCCAGGCAGAAGGCAAGATCGGGCTGCAACCACAGCTTATATTAGGTTAATAATATTGCCATAGCAGCCGCATTTGCAGGAACAGATATCATGTTACCACTAATCGTATTCGATCCAACTGCTACTATTCGGCCAAATGCTGATTAGCTATTCAGTCTCAGACAGTCTGAAGCACAGTTGCAAAAAACGTAATTTCCGTTTTTTATTCTCTCTCAAAAAACATGGTTTTTTATTTTTTTATTTTTTCGTTTTTTTATATAGGCTTAAACTTTATTTATTTATTTACTGTCTATAATTTTTATTTTCCTTAATTTAATTTTTGTCTGATATTCCATACGTTTTCACCATACTCTCAAGGATTCAACTAACTCTAGTGTCATTATGGAATTGTTTAAGTCATCATTTGAGAAATAGGCCTACATGTAGTAGGTCCCTAGAAGAAATTAAATTTGTACAAGAGTTTGATATAAAATTCTTGGGCCTATAATTAATATTCATAAGTAACAATTTTAAGTACAAGTGTACAAATACACTGTGCCCCAATAAATCGAGACCTCTTTTTATAATGTGAATAAAACAGGCAAATCTTAATCGATTTTCAAAATTTTAAAACTGTTTTTATCCTGAGATAATTATCTTACATTTATTCAAATATGAAGTTTCTGGCATGAATATTGACGTCACAATTACGTCATTTGCATCAGAGAATTTGAATGTTAAGTACCGAAAAAGTTGTGTTCGGTACTTAACATATGAATTCTCTGATGCAAATGACGTAATTGTGACTTCAATATTCATTGAAAACAACAATATGGTGTTGGGGTCCCACGTCTGGTTACGGACGAACCAAGACCTGGGATGGACAATCAGCCATTCGTCCGCCCATTGAAATCTCGCGTCCTTCCTTCGGCCACTCATTCGCCCCCCGCAAGTCTCCACCCAAGTCTCCGCCCACGGGGTTTGTCCAGAGAGGATGAAGGCAGATGCAGAACTGTATCAAACCTTGACTAAGGCCTGGTGTATTCGATCAACAGGCAGGACAAGCTGTGATGCTTTCTTGTTCTTCGACCGTTCAACAGCAGTGCTTGCTTCCTGTATTGCCCAGCTGTCCATCGGATGCAGAATCTTCTTATGTACTCTGTCCTCAACATCAGCCACAGTGTGTGGCTGCGAAGAGCAGAGCATTCCCATCATCTGAATAATGAGCTCTTCAATATAGGTCAAAGCATCATCCTTTGACCTCAGATTCTGATGGACCTGCTTCTGTACCTAAAACAAGATATGCAACTTCCATAGAATTGCCATTTAACTATCACAAATCAATACATTCATAATGATATCAGTCAACGTTCATCATGCACGATGTCTATTGTCTAAGTGTAACAAACACAAAGGTTTTCATGTTAGACACTTAAGACATTTCGTTGAAAGTCATGCACTTGGTATCCCCATTCATTGCTAATTCAGGTGTTTTTTTAGAGCTGTTGATCGATTAAAAAATTTAATCAAAATTAATCGCACGATTAATTTTTTAATTGATATTAACTGCAAATTAATCGCAACACATTTCCTTCATGTATATTAATCTTAAGCGCTGAGAGCGCTTTTGAATAGCTTTGCTGTGAGAAGCGCTTTACAAATGTTTTAATACATTAGATTTAGGTTAAATTAATATTTTTCTAAAGACCACGAAGCTTAAATTAATCAAATGCATACTTCCTATTCAGAGCCGTTTTAACGCCTAGGCACGCGAGGCACGGGCCTAGGGCCCCGCGCAACAGGGGGCCCCGCAACGACCCAAAATAATAGACTACATCACATAACAAATGAGCAGCATGTTTATATACGAACTTTGATGTATGTTAAACTAACATTTATTTTACACTTTTAATACAAATATTGCCGTGTAAGCAGTGTAAGCTACTATAGCCTATCATTAACATAATTTTTATGTAACAAAATGGTATGCATGCACATAGAAGGCATGAATGCAATACTCTATATCTGAGACTGAGAGATTGAGGCGGAAATCGGATTACGTTCAGTGTTTAATCTAGGCAACTTCATGGGGAGCTCCACCTAAAAGTGACTACCCAGACATTTGATCAAAATTAAGAGCCTAATAGTTTTTAGTTGCCGTTTACATTAGTGCTATAGCCTACCCGAGCTCTAGTAGGCCTACTGTGATATTAGATTATATGTGATTACAATGATAAAATCCACTAATATAATATGATAGGCCTACTATTACCATGAGTATAGCCTAATTCACTGTTAATATTTGTACAAAGACTATTTTTGTACCCGGTACAAATAACACTTAGTGATACCTGGGTATAGCATCATTAGTCTACTACACGGCTTTCCGATTTTGGTAGTTCTTCCTTGGTCTGTGTAACATTATTTTGTAACTATTCTGATAACTGTGTCCTGGTCAGCAATGTATGATCTTTTTGAGCAACTGGAATAAGCTAATTCCAGTGCAAGAAAGTCGGGCATAGACTATAGGCCTACAGCTGTCTGCAGTTTTACATTATACTGCAATGGTCCAGAAGCAGCAGAACTGATTTGCAGAACTTGATAGGCCCTACGCAAAGAAATTATTATTGTAAAATACTAATTGAGATTTTCACCCACTCTTTTTGTCAGCACTGAAATAATATAATAATTTTGTTAGAATCGCAGCATTGTGGAAATTGATAAAGAAATTATTATAATTGTATAAGAACATTTATTGAAGTCTTAGACTATTCAGGTCAGCACTGCAATAGTTGAAATTTTTGGTTAAGATGGCAGCTTAAAATGCTGTCATTGCAATGTAAAAATTCAAAATTTTCTGGTGGGGAGGGCACATTCCCTCCCCTTGCCCCTCCCCACTCGGCGCTACGCATCTCAGAGATCGACCGGCAAATAGGGCCTACTCATTCTCAGTCCCCCAGAAACCTTGATTTACCCCCAGAGGATGGGAACTAGATGAGACTCATAGCCTATAGTTGCGTTTAGAATTAGTGTTTGTGCCTAGGGCCCCAAAATTCCTTAAAACGGCCCTGTTCCTATTACAAACAATTTCAAGTACATTAGGCTTAGATCCATTGAATTTCTGCATTTAGTGTATTGAGCAATTTTGTTTAATACTGCAATTTTGTGGAATACTGTTCAAATCAATCAAGTGCTCAAAACCCGTTAATTTTTTTTACTTTGAGCAACCTTTTAAATGCTATAGACCTAAATGCGAAAAATAGATAATCGTTTTTCTGATTAGCTATCAAACATTTCTTTATTCAGTCAATTGCTTAGGCAGACAAGATTATTTACATTGGTCAGTTCTATGGATGCTCTTTTTAATTAACAATAGTGCTATTGAACCTCATCAATTTGGTCAGAATTTTCACAAGAGGTTGAAGCACTTGCCAAATCTTGTCTCTTTTGTCCTTATTTAAGCATTTAACTTATTATTTGAAACTTGGATCCATTGGTCTTGCCATCTTCTGGAGTTCAACCAATACATGTAGTCTCACGGAGTAATGAAAGACGATGCGACCTATGTCAACGGCTCATCGTTAGCAATAAACACATGTAGCCTATTGGTTCGCATGCAGGTGACAATTGAACGACGAATTGCTAAGATGACACTCAAATTCTTTCTTGAAATATTCGCAAAGAATGTATCACTGGTTTTAAGAATGAGTTTTCCGTTTAAAACAATTTCTTTCTGCGTTTTTATTAAATTTTAATCAGATCTAATTAACGCTAACGATTAACGCGTTAAAAAAATTAATCGCAAATTTTTTTACGCGTTAATCGCTCACGTTAAAGGCAATTAATCAACAGTCCTACTTTTTCCAATCAATCATTGTTTCATTCAGTGATTCTACAGCAGTGGATGAGGAGTGTCATCACCCCAGTTGTAAAGATTGCCTGCACCTTTGAGGCAGGCGACTTTCGGCCCCCTCTCAGTAACGCCGATTCTGAGCTGAATGACGGAGAGATTAATGGCTAGACATTTTCACTATCTGATGCAGATTCACCCTCAAAATCATGAAATTTTCTTGGATCAGTCTGCCTTTCAACCGTCTGGTTCAATGATGACAGAGCTCTCTTATTGCAATTATTTAAACTGTGTGATGTCAGAGATGTCAGTTGAGAAACACTATGTTCATATTATTGCAATTGACTTGTCTAAGGCATTTGATATATGGCTCAACAAGAGTCAACATGAATATCTGGCAGCACAATTAGCTGAGCTCTATCTTCCACACACAGTATATAATAGGGCTGTAAATATCTCGAGGGAAGGAGACACCTGTAGAACCAAATTTAATATAATAGTTTCGCCAGAGGAATACATAAATTCCAGTATTGTGTGGAGTCTGGGTTGAGACAAGTCAATTTCTTGGCTGCCATTTCAAAATATAAAGCTAGACATGTTGCCAACAGACTATTTAAATTTAGCCAAGCAGTCTTGCCATTTTAACATACATTACTGATCACATGAACTCCTTTAACTTAAAGTTGCAGGGTAGACCGCCGATCATCACACAGATGCTTGACAATGCGAGATCATTCTCAGGAAAAACTCGGTCTCTGGCAAAAACAGTTAGATGCAGGCAATTTAGTTCACTTCTCAACTCTTAATTCTTTGCATAACGTTGATTCCTTGAAGAAACATGCAGCTATACTGTCAGTTCTACACGATCAGCCTGAAGTGAGGTTTCTAGATTAGCCGCGTCTCAGTGGACCGAACATTGATGCTCTCGTAGCTGCGAAACGTTGTCAGACGAGTAGCACAAACCACATTTGATGATTAGGTTACCCCTGACTCTGAGACTACTCACTACACTACCTTTTAAAGCTCTCGCCTCGGCTATTGTGGCGCCCTTTATGTCGGGCTACCAAAAGTCCAGAATGGGTGTGGTTACTGAGTTCTGTGCACAGCGTCTTATTGGTCCTATCCCTAAATTTGGTGAAGTCATGAAGTACATGTGGAATGTACTCCATGGGCTTCCATTTCCACAGCAGATTGTCTATGGGGTTTCTGCATTGGTCTGGCACTGCATGGAGGGTCTGGTTCTCATATACCTGCAGGACCTCTGCTGTCCCACCTCTGGTGTCCAGTGGTGATCTGCCCTCCAACTAGCTGATCAAGCTGAACTCTGAGTCCCTCGCTCATGGACAACCATAATGAAGTGGTGCTCTTTCCTGGTGGCTGACCCTTGAACGGGCTCCTGTTGTGTGCAGACTGGTGAATAGAGTTTCCTTTCGAACTTAAAAACTGCCTTATTTAGAGCTCTGTGATTGGACTAAGAGCACATCTCAGTAAACTACCTTAAAAGTGCACTACATAAAAACTCAATAATAATAATACGACATGCATTATGAAATTCCTTTTACCATGAACGCTAGGATAATGGCAGCCGCATGTATACGCCACAATAATAATGTCACAATTTGTGGCAAGATAGATGAACTGCAGGACAGGGAAGGAAGAAGACGGGGAGGAAAGAGCAAAGAAAGGGAGTGAATGAGAGAAGAGGAGAGCAGGGCAGGGCAGGGGAGAGGACTGGAGGAGAGGAATGACAGAAGTGTAAGGAAGAGGAGAGGGAGGAGGAATGAAATTGGGAGGGGAGGAGAAAGTGTGAGAACGGGAGGAAAGAGCGAAGAAAATATTGGAGTGAAGAGCAGGGCAGGGGAGGGAGTGTGGGAAGAGAAGGGAAGGAACAGGCAGAGAAGATAGGGCTGGAGAAGAGGGAAGGCTGTTGGAGGGAAGGCAAGAATGAGAAAGGAGGCGGAGGGGAGTGGGAAGGGAAGGATGGGAGGGGAATTGGAAAGGAGGTTCATTGTAAGAAAGGACATGTCTGCACCCTTAGCACAGCTTACATCTTCACTATATATTAATTAGTGGAATTCACTATTGATGAAAAACCAGGCAAAGCCAGGTTTTAAAAAAGCTAGTTAGAATATAACAGTAACAGAAAAATTTATTTAAATAAAAGTTTCATAAGCTGGATGAAATTTACCTTCTCTAGGGCACTCACAAACATTCCTTTCCATTTTGGTTTATTCTCTTCACTAGTGAAGTCATAGGTCAAGTGATCTTGAGTAGCCGCACACATTTCTATACATCTGAAAGCTGAAAGTATTAAAAACAATTTTTGTATTATAATCGGGTACCATACATGTGTTTCACGGTGGTGCAGGGAATGTTTGCTCAGCGCCTTGGAGTCTGAAAGTTGCGGGTTCAAATCCACTTTAAACGTCGTGTAGGAACCCTCAGCAAGTATTTCACTCACAAAAGCTCAATGCTCATGCAATTTGGCATGAAACTCCGATTCCGTGTACACGCTGTAGTTGGGGGCAACCCTGAGAAAAAATCTTGAAGGGGTGCTATAACAAGGACTCATATATATATACATATATACACATACATACATACATACATACATACATACATACATACATACATACATATACACACATACATAGTAAAGTCCATCCAGTTCCATGTGGAACTCCTTTTCAATGGTCTTGAACCAGCAATGAACGAATCCCAAGGTCCTGGATACGAGGTCAGTGTATCGCAAGACTTGCCATTTACTTCCCAGCTTACGTCGGTACCAAATTATACTGCTTGGTGACAGAGGCGCGTGTGCGCAAACAACTTGCCCAAGGTCGTTACCCAGAGTCGAACCCACAACCGCATGCTCCGTGAGCAAGAGCATTACCGATAGGCCACCGAGTCGCACATACATACATTGTACGTACGTACATACATACACATTATGTTCTTAACACTTCTTTCAAGGGTAAAAATTTTTAACAAACTTGGATTTTTTTAAAATCAACCCTTCATATAACATGTATATAAAAAACAAATGTGACCCATCCCAACAAAATGAGTCACTAAGCACTTTATGAGTATTTTGAGTTATGTATTTCACATAATTCCATGTTAACTCACTTCAAAATATGCTATTACTTATCAAATTTGATCAAGCGCTTGTGGAGTTATAAATTTTTCATCTTTCAACCTGTACAATACAAAATGTTGTGAAAACACGATTTTATGAATTTGTCTGATGCATATGAAGTTGGTCTTAGCAACCATCGGTTTTACTCAAACAAATACAATTTCGCCAGATAAATACTGTTGATGAGTTTGAAATTGCATACAAAATGGTTTCATAGAGAGGTTTATATCTTATGAGTCATTTCATTTGTACAAATGTGACACCTGGGCTCAAAATCCGTCGCTTGTCAATTCCTAAATACTGCGCTAGAAGTTAAAATACGTGAGACAACTGGTGAAAAAAACGGAATATTGTTTTATGGTCAATTGGTCATGGTGTATATTTATTCAGAAATATGTCTCCTTTCAATATCTACAATCAGAACTTGTTAATTCAAATATGTGCCCCACCACAGCAAAAGCATCTTGTTCAATCTATCGTAGATCACAGTGTTAGTGATAGAGTTAGTGCAGTCATTCATTAACATAGGTTAGCCATCGTGAAGGTTGGTTAGGTTCAGGTTAGGAATCGTGAGGGTCGGTTAGGGTCAGGTTAGGCATCGTGAGGGTCGGTTAGGGTTAGTGCAGTCATTCATTAACATAGGGACCCTTATGGGGGAGGGAAATGTCCTAGGTCGGGGGAAAACGTCCGGGGGTAAATGTCCAGGGGGAATATGTCCGGGGGAATATGTCCGGGGGGAAAATGTCCTACATTCATATCCGTTGAGTACTATCTTCTGATATCTTTCGTTTTCCATTCTTGACACATGTCCAAAATATCGCAGTCTTCTGTTCCACACTTTGTCTTGATGTTCAATCTATCCTAGATCACAGTGTTTTTTATCCTATCTCTTCTTGTAACATCTTCAATTTTCTGTAGGCAAGTCATTTCGAAGACTCTCAGTCGTCGTTTCCGCTCTTCTCTCAGCGTCCAGGTTTCTGCGTTGTATAATAGTACGCTCTGCACCAGTGTTTCCTACATCTGCACTTTTGTTGCTCTCCCTATTTCCCTTGAACTCCACACCTTCCCCATTGCCTGCAGTATACCTCTTGCTAGCCCTATTCTTCTCATTACATCCTCCGTTGAGTCCTTTTGTGTACTAATGCTTCCCCCAGATACACAAAACTCTCCGTTTGCCCCAGTTGATGACCATTTACCTCTATCTGAAATTTCTTTTAAAAAATATTCCCTTTTCCAAGGTACTGGCATTCAGTTTTTTGCTCATTTATTCTCATACCCATTTCCATGCTCTTCTCCGTGACCTTGTTTAACTCATCTTGTAACCCTCCAGCTCGTTCTGCCATGAGGGCTATATCATCTGCAAATCTCAGATCTTTTATCACTTCTCCTCCAATTACAGCTCCTCCTTGGATCCCTCCAGTGCCCTTGCCATAACTAGCTCCAGAAATATGCTAAAGAGCAAAGGTGACAGAACACATCCTTGTAGTACTCCCACTATTGTCTCGAACCTGTCCATCAACTGCCCGTCCACCCTTACTGCGCTGAAGGTGTCCTTATACGCCTTTTCCAGTATTCTAACGATTTTTTCTGGATAGCCATACTGTCGCATAACTCTCCACAGTCCTCTCCTCCATATACTATCAAAAGCTTTTCTAAAATCTATATAGCATATATAATTTATAGTTCCTTTCCAAATTCTTCATACTTTTCCGCCAATTGTCTTAGTGTGAAGATCTGATCAATTGTACTCCTATTTACTCTGAATTCTGCCTGCGCCTCCGATAGTATTTCTTTCTGTCCTTTTTTTTATTCTCTGTAGGATGACAGTTGAGAACACATTGCTACTATGACATAGTAGGCTTATCCCTCTGTAGTTTGTGCACTCCAACCTGTCATTCTTCTTGTAAATAGGTATGACAATATAGATCTTTTCCACTCCCCTGGGATCTCCTCCCTGTCCCATACACTCTGGCAGAGTCTATGTATGACCTTGATTCCCAATCCATCCATTCCTGCCTGCAATTCTTCTGCAGTGATGTTATCTATTCCCGGTGCTTTGCCTTTCTTCATTTTATTAATTGCAGCCTTTATTTCATCCTCTTCCAGTGCCGGTGGCTCTTCCATACTTCCCACTTCAGCCATCCCCTCCAAGCATCCATCCTCCATCTCGTAGGGGTCATTGTACAACTTGTCAAAATATTCCTTCCATCTTCCCTTGACCTATTCAGGATCCGTCAGTAGTATACCATTTTCATCTTTGACTGTCCTTACCCTCGGTGCGCGCGTTCCTGTGATTTTCTTACTCCCTCGTACACTGTTTCCAGTATGATTGTCCTCTACGCGGTGTCCCGTCAAAAGCGCGCAGGACAAAAGCGCGCCGACAAAAGCGCGCTCGGGTCAAAAGCGCGGTGTGGACCAAAAGGCTTTTACTTTCACGTCGCCTAGCATATAAATTAAAGCAATACCCTCCTACACTTCTCACCTACATGTGGCCAATATTCGAAGCTTTTTATCGAAGCAATGATTGAACCACCTATTTTGATGAAAGTTGTTTGTCCAAAAATAAGAAATTAAATTAACCAATGTCTTGTAATTTTTATTGCCGATTGATGAGACTTCAAAGGAAACCGAAAGATTCAAGAACCTACTGGTTGAATATTTGCTCAGCGTAAACTACGGCACATATGTGAACCAAAACGACTGCATAAGGATCATAGCGTAGTTCACGTTCGTTGCAAATTTGCCTTGATTAGATTAGACTCTTAGCAATATAATTTTTCAAGAACTTTTACTTCATTTTGGACGTTAGAATTTTCTTTCGTTGTTTGCATATTTGCCAGACAATTACAGTTTGTTGGTGAGTTTTTTATTTTGTTGTCTTTGAATGTTAGTCTATATCCTGTTGACTGCGCGCTTATGTCGGTGCGCAATTGTCCTGCGCGCTTTTGACGGGTCGCACTTATGTCGGCGCGCTTTTGTCGGCGCTTTTGTCCTGCGCGCTTTTGACGGGGTACCCCTCTACGCTATTGCATATTTCTTTTATGTACCCTTCTTTATCTTCTCTTGCGCTTTTCTTGACCATTCTGCAAAGGTAGTTATGATGCTTGGCCATATCAGTTCCTTCCCCTCTCCATGACTTGTATTTCCTCCTCTCTTCCATGAATTTGATCGTATTCTCCATCAGCCATTTTGTACATCCCTGCTCCTTTCTGTACCCCAGTGTTTCCTTTGATGTTTCCTGTATTATGCGATTTATCTTTGTCCATTCCTCCTCCAAACCCCCGTCATCCTCCTTCAGTACTGCTTCCCATCTTGTGTTTATCTTTCTATGATATTCGTCCCTTACGTCTTCGTTCTTGAGGATGTCCACGTTGATTTTCCCGTTTCTTGTCACTGCCCCATATACTCTCAACTTGAGACGTATGTTTGCCAAGACCAGCTGGTGATCCGATCCCACATCAGCACTTGGGTATGCTCTATACTATTCCTAACACTGCTCAGTAATCTTCTACTTACGATGATGCAATCAATGAGGCTGTGTGTGCCTCCACCAGGTGCCTCCCAAGTCCATTGCCTGCTTATGTTCGCCTGCCTGAACCTTGTGTTGGTTATCGCTAAGTTGTTCCCACAACAAAAGTCTATCATCCTCTCCCCTCGTTCATTTCTCTCCCCAATGCCATTGCTTTCCATGATCCCTTTCATCTCCTCCCCACCCTTCCTCACCTTTGCATTGTAGTCTCCCATAAGGATTATTGCATCTCCTCTCGGTATTCTGTTTATTTCCTGACATTGCAACAGGAAAACGGAACTTCACTTAAACTCCTAATTCTGCAGAGTTAATGCCATGTATAGCAGATCCAAATCATTGAGTACAACATCGTGGACTATGCACATACCATGTCAAAATTTGGTAATTCTGAAGACTACATGCCCGTTCTCCAAACAATATGGTTGCCAACGATTGCAATAAAAATAGAGCGCACTCAGCGCAGTCACCTATCGACTGCATCCCAACATGCTAAGCACTTAGTAAGTAAGCAACCGGCTCCTTGCCCACATGCACGATAAATAAGTAAGTAATCGAATTAAAGGATGATAATATGAAGGTTAGATATGCAGTATGTTGCAGTTTAAAAATAAACCTGCGCTTTGTAAACGAATTCGGCGCTTTCGAACCTATAATTTATCTGATGTTCCGCCAGGCGTTATGAAGCTATAGCATAGGCTAATTTAGATTATATTTTGCATGGCATCAAAGGACTTATTTCTATTAATTCGGTAGCTTTATTGTAGCTTTATCGTTAGAACATATTAAACATGACAATTCGTGACACCATTTTGCGTATGTAGCGTTATTGTTTGATCACATTAAACGTTTCTTATCCAAATCGCTTTAAATTTTTACTGTTGCTTACTTACCTTGAATACATACATACATATACCTTGCATATATATGGGCAAGGAGCCGGTAACTTAATTACCGAGCGCTTTGCATGTTGGGATGCAGTCGATAGATGGCTGTGCTCTATTTTAGTGCAATCGTTGACAACCATATTGTTTGGAGTACGGGCATGCAGTCTTCGGGATTACCCTAAATTTATTTACGCCAGGAGTTCCGTTTTAACAAGATTGGTGTTTAGGTAATTGTGATTGTCAGATCACAGGTTGTACATAATGCTGAACACTCTTCTGGCAAAAGCGTTGGAAGCGAGAACTGACAGTACGTGGGACACAATTTGCAATGGTTGCAGTCCTGAAGTTGTGGACTTAAACAAGCGCTGAGACAACAGCGTCAGGCCTGACAGAGTGCAGAAAGCAAAATTCCTCATACAACCTGTTGAGTTTAATGTTTGAAAATAAGAGCAACAATTGGTGAAGTGGGTATCTACATAAAATTCGGGACAATTTGGGCTCAATCCGAGACACGAAACGCACAGAGCCGATTCCGGGATTGTCCCGACGAAACAAGGACGGTTAGTAGCCGGTTACTGGAGAGAAATGGGTCGTGATGGAGAGATAATGGAGGAGATAAAGATACAGAAATTCAAAATCGCACTGGCTACGGAACCGTCCGGACGGTGCCGTAAAATTTTTTCTACGGAACCGTCCAACACTTATGGAGCTACCATTCGCACTAACACCCGTTGGCCAATTAGGTTAGCGGAAAACAATGTGGAAGAGTCGAAGACCGTAGGGGAGGAGGTTGTCGAGTACAATTTATGCCCATCCCTTTGTAAACAGTAGCCTACTGTCAACAGCACGTGCGACATGCAGGGTCTCACGATTTTAGACGAATTGCAATGTAAAACGTTTTAAATGTCTTACAAATGACCCTACGTATGGAGGAACATTTTGCACAGGTAATTATGTCTCACTTTAGCGCTCTTTGTCATTAAATTTAAGCATGGTTATAACATAGAAGACCTAGGTGTCGTTCGCGTATACAGGGCCGTTTTAAGAAGTTTGGGGCCCTAGGCACAAATCCTAACGCTATTTATAAAAGTGACCCGATTTCCGACTCAATCTCTCAGGCTCAGCTAGCCTAATTATAGAGTATTGCTCTAAAGCATTCCTAGTGCATATCTGTCATTTTGCTACAGTTATTAGGCCTAATATAGTTCTAAACTGCTAACTCAGCGGACACAGCAATTTTTTCCACGAGTGCAAAATAAGGTTAGCCTAAGTTTAACATACCAGTAGGCCTACGTTAAAGTAGGCTACTTACAACTGCTGATAATTGGTATAATATACAAATTGAAAGTAAGACTAATAATGAGTAAATGTCTGCTTCACAGCTTAAATTTCCTGACTGTCAGAACCATCTCATTATTAGAAACATCGCTTTCGTGTTTTGCTCTCGGCAAAGTTTTTTTTAAATGTCATCAAAATTCAATGACTCTAATACATCTGATTCTATGCTCATTACAGACAGACAGTTTAATCGCTCTTGCAACATGCTGCTGCGAATTTCATTCTTTATTAATTTTAGTTTTGAGAAAGAATGTTCTCCGGTGCAGTTGGTCACCATCATCGATAGAAAAATTATTATCGCAATTTTAACGTTCGGAAATGTTCATTCCAATTTGTCATTCTTAATCATGGCATATAGGCCTATTAATGACATAGATGGCACAAAGGTTTTTGCAGGTGATACTGACATATAGTATTTAAGGTGTTCACATTCGGAAATTAGTTCGTCCTTGTCAAGATCTTTGGGATAGAAATTTGAAAGCTTTTCACTGCATTCTTTCATTTGTTCAGCATTCAACTCGTCCAGTTTAATCAAGTATGTAAATCTGCTGCTGATTTCTTCGTACGCTTTTCCACGTCTGTTTAGTTCAGTGAGCAATGAGTCGATGATTGGTAAGTAGGTCTGAATTCTAAACTTTGTGCTCCCATCCATGATAGTGTCATTTGCAGGACCTTCGAGATGTGTAATTCGCATATTTCTTTTAGTCGTTCGTCTCTGGCTGTCGTGGTACTCTTCGTTGTGAGTTTGTAGTTTGGCTTTACGTTCATATTCTTCGAAGCAGTTATTATCTCTAAGTCTATCTACATGCAGCTTGAGTGACTGAATCAGATTGACAGCTACTGATAGTTCCATGTCTGCCTTTTGTATAGTCTTGCTTGTTTCATTGACGTAGTGTTATTTTCTTGGGTCACCGCGGGGCCCCCTTTAGCGCGGGGCCCTAGGCCCGTGCCTCGCGTGCCTAGGCCTTAAAACGGCTCTGCGCGTATAGGGTATAAGGTTTCGCGTCGTGAGGGTCGGTTAGGGTTAGTGTTAGGGTTAGTGTCGTCATTAGATTCTTAAGATTTTTGCGTCGTGAGGGTCGGTTAGGGTTAGTGTTAGGGTTAGTGTCGTCATTAGATTCTTATGATTTTTGCGTCGTGAGGGTCGGTTAGGGTTAGTGTTAGGGTTAGTGTCGTCATTAGATTCTTAAGATTTTTGCGTTGCTTGTTTAGCAGTTATTGGCCAAGCTAGCCTAATAGCTTGACCATCAACTGCTAACATCAACTACCTTCCCCCCCCCCCCCCCTACGGTCTTCGCCTCTTCCACACGGTTCCGTAGAAAAATAATACGGCACCGTCCGGACGGTTCCGTAGCCAGTGCCATTCAAAATACAGCATTGTGAACGGGAGAAGTCGGGGAAATGATGGGAACAGTAAGGAGGGAAATCGGAAAAGGCAGAGGAAATTAGAAAGGAGTTTATGACATCCAGAAACGAGAAGCAATAGGGGATTCTCTCCACAAGTCTACTTTCCTGAGCCAAACGTTACTGTTCTGCGTGTGGTATGCTAGTTCTGTAAATAAGCGTAAATTGACATTTTCCATTTTCTTAAATCAATCCAATCGTACATTCAAGTTTAGCAACATTAATTACCAACCGTATAGTCAAAATCGAACGAATTAAAAATCAACCATCGGAAACAACCCAAGCCTAGACGATACTCCAGTGGCTAATAACGTAAATTAATTAACGAGAAAGAGCATACCACCCCCAGTCAAATAATAAGAAGTTTTCTTCTGTTTACAAAAATCTTCCTACAAAAACCGGAAGCGCTTCTCGGTCGAACAACGCATGCGCGATATATTCGATGACCCTTGAGTAGCAGTTAAGTAGAAATTTGTCGGCAATACTCGATCGGGACTATCCGACTATCCCGATTTCGGGATGCATTCCTAGACTTGACCTAGTCGGGACAGTTAAATGCCCCAACTTTCAAATTTGTGACCTAACTAACAAAGTGTTTTTGTAGGCTACTATTAGACACAATAGGCTTCAACTTGGGGGTCCCGTAGCTCAGTGGAGAGAGCGCTGGTCGATCAACTGCAGAGTTGTCATTATCGCGATCCGTTCAAGCCTCGCTCAGGGAAAAAATTTATCAAAAGTTTCTGTTAGGCCTAGCTGCCGTAGGCGCTTTGCTGTTGTGTTGCTTGACTCTGGTTCTGCTGAAAATAAGATAGCCTCTCCCACTTCTGGATTGGCCGTACCATGAGTGATCCAGCACTTAGGCCGTTATAGTGTTAAGCCGAACCCACTGCTGTAAAGCCGACCTGCGTGTCGTGCTACAGTGAGCCGTAGGCCTATTTCGTATAACCTGTAGGCAGTGGTGTAGTGGGGAACGCCGTTCCTCCACTTTTTTCCAGGGATAATGGTAGCCTATAGGCTATTAATAATAATAATACTACTAGGCCTACTAATTTACTAGCCTACTATTATTATATTATACTAGCCTACTAATAATAATATTATTATAGGCCTAAAGAGCGTTCCCCACTTCATTTTTAGGACTACACTACGGTACTGCCTGTAGGCTAGGCCTAGGCCTACCTGTAATTATTCTGCGGTCTGTCAGATTGAATGTCAATAAAGAAGATAGCCTAGGGCCTATTATATTATAACCCACGTTGCTAGAGCTACAACTACAGCGCGCCTCCTCTACGCTGCCTCTGCCTGGTGGGGCCTGACTACTGCATGCTGACGACCGATAAAAACTAGAGAATTTTCATCGTAAGATGTTACGGTTTTATTTCGCCTAGCTGATATTAAGAGCGTCGAAACTCTTGTAGGGCCTAGGCTACATGACATTAAAAATCGACTACTTCGAAGAGTGATCGGGTTCGACTCACACGTCCTGGCTAATGTTTTCCCACCGAGAGTCCATAGGCCCTAAATAGCGTACTCGTAGTGCTAGCGGAAGTTTTTTCAAATGGGTGGGACGGCATAGGCTAAGCGGGGTAATTTCGGCAAGGGGCTAATTTCGGCGCACCCCGCCCGGTAGCCGAGAAACTTCGACCTCGTCCTCATAATTTCGAGCTACCAATTAGGCCTATTAAGGATGACAGAAATTACATTTCTCGAGTAGGCTACTTTATAGATAGGCTACTCGACCACTGCATGCCCTTCTTTCCGACTTCCATCCAGTTGATTGACTTCTAATTTTTTATCGTTTTTTATGGAATTGTTATGATTTTTTGGTATCATTTTTATAAATTTGTAATTGGCTGCGGTGTGTCAGCGAGAATCTCAATAAAACGAATACGGTAGGATAGGCTATATAAAACGTATATATAAATATATATATATCGTAATAGTAATCGTAATCGTAATCTCCAGTCAAAACTTCTACAGCGACCACAAGAGAGAAGTCACGGGAGCCAGATAAACACAGACGCTTAGTCAAAACAAAATCGATAGGCCTAGGCAGCGAGGAAATTATAAAGAGAGTCAGGCAGACGGACGGCTCAGATGGGTGATGATTAAGACTAAGAGTTGAAATGACGAGGGATGTGAGGAGGATCCGAGAAATTAGGATAGGCCTAAACTTCCTATGGGATTTGTGAAAAAGCAATGTTTTCAGTTTGAGCGGAAGACCTGTGGGGAAATAGCGTCATGTGGAGTTTTTTGTGAGTTCGTAAGGATGGGTCAGAAGTTACAGGCTACCGTACTCGTAGTGCTAGCGGAAGTTTTTCCAAATGGGTGGGACGGCATAGGCTAAGCCTATAGGGTTAAGTGGGGTAATTTCGGCAAAGGGCTAATTTCGGCGCACCCCGCCCCAGTATCCGAGAAAGTCTCTTGCGCTAAGATACCTGTATGGTGTGACGTCATAGATCTCAACATTACAATAATAATAATAATAATAATAATAATAATAATAATAATAATAATAATAATAATAATAATAGGGCCATTCCGGACTGGTTTTATAGTTAGGCGATAAGCCCCTGAGTGATCCTAAATACCTCGGGGCAAAAAAATAATAATGTAGAGATTTAATAAGTGCCATGGGTTCGTAAGCAATCAATTTAAAAAACCGTAGCAACGATTCAGAAGCAATCAATATTGACAATGCTATAAAAGTTAAAAAACGAATTATAAATCGCATTAAAAGCAATTTCGTTAAATAATTTTTTAAAGCATTTTCGCAATTATTTTTCAATTCAGAGAAAGCTCTGTTGAAAATTTGGTGTCGATCGCATAATTAAATGTACTGATTTTTCTACAAGAATGGTCACCAAGGTGCATCATGTTTTATAGTTAGGCGATAAGCCCCTGAGTGATCCTAAATACCTCGGGGCAAAAAAATAATAATGTAGAGATTTAATAAGTGCCATGGGTTCGTAAGCAATCGATTTAAAAAACCGTAGCAACGATTCAGAAGCAATCAATATTGACAATGCTATAAAAGTTAAAAAACGAATTATAAATCGCATTAAAAGCAATTTCGTTAAATAATTTTTTAAAAGCATTTTCGCAATTGTTTTTCAATTCAGAGAAAGCTCTGTTGAAAATTTGGTGTCGATCGCATAATTAAATGTACTGATTTTTCTACAAGAATGGTCACCAAGGTGCATCATGCTGAACGATAGTACGATGTATAGCTACAGATTATTTATTTTACCTACTTACAGAGCATGGTGGGGCGAAGTGAGGGTCGTGAAGAAGGGATTGGCCGGGAACGGGGCGAATCCTAAAATTCCCGGGAAACGCCGAATACCCCAGCTATTGAACGTGCGCTTTCAATTTTCTTACTTTTCAGCCACAGCAAAGCGTGGCTGGGTACAGCTAGTACAAAATAATTTCTACCTCGCATCCTTTGTACGCGTGGAAGTTAAAACTGGCATGCCTCGTTCAGTTTGTTAGCCCATAACAAAAAATGCTTAGGCCTAATTGTTGGCCTGACCTCACAATTATTGGTTTTAAGTGAGACATAGGCCTGTAGGTTTACTTAAAACAACCTCATGTGACTTCTCTCTACAAAATTCTACTTAATTGGGATTATTGGGGTCAGTTAATTTGCGGGAGACCTAAGCAGAAGCGACTCGATCGACAGTCTTGACTCGGGATGACCAACTGACCAAGTCGATTGGTCTCGAGTAGGCCTAAATTATTGGGGTCGACTCCCAGGTCTACTTCAGGGTGAGAATTTCCGGGGGGTTGGAGGTTTCAACTCCCCCAGTCTTTCTTAGGGCACATAGTAAAGTATTTTTCACACCCCAATCCCAAGTTGATAACAGACAATGATGGGTAAGCAACTTGCCCAACCAAGTTGACCAACCCCCAGTTATTTTTCCACAATTCTCACACTGGTCTACTTAGGCCTACGTATAGTGCTTTGTGTAGGGCTGAGTAATGAATTTCTCCGCAATCTATGATGATGACGACGACGACGACGATGATGATAATGATGATGATAATGATGATGATGATGGTTCTCTGCCCGAAGGCAGGTTCATTGGCTTTACGCCCCTGCATGGGGATGAGATGAATGATCGAGGTGGTTTCCCGTTGCCTTCCCCACAGACAATGATGGGTAAGCAGCTTGCCCAAGGTCGCTCCGCAGGAGCTTGCGCCCCTGCGTCCCACACGTGCAAGCCCGAGATATCGAAATCTCTGAATGTCAACTCTCAGCCCGGGGCTTGAACCGCAGTCCGTTGCAACCAACACACGTATGCCGCTCTCGCTTACCGGTGTAGCCTAACAAGGCCGCAATCTATATAACGGCTAAATTGGTTTACAACAGGGTGAGAATTGCCGGGGGTTGGGGTTTCAACCCCCCCAGTCTTTCTTAGAGTCTCGTGTTAAAGTATGTTTTTTACACCCCAAGTGGATAGTAGTCTAATTAACCCCGTTATTTTTCCACAATTTTCACACTGGTTTACACACCATAGATGAATCGTACAGGTGGGTTTAGGCGTATCTATTGCAGTGAATTGAGAGTGATCGAACCCACCTTCACAATCTGGGAGTCGTTCCCAACTCTTGTATAATTTCACGTATTTCTCCCACTTTCCCATAACGTCATAGTCATCAAAATAGGCCAAGTGCTTGTGTACCTCGTGCATTCTGCTCTTTCTTTAGTTCTCCGCCGTCAGGCAGGTTCATATGTCCAGTGACGCCACGCACAGGCCTATATGTTCTGTGCGTCCCTCTTTAGCCCTCTGTAACCATCCTTTGTCATCAGTATGAGAATTGTGGAAAAATAACTGGGGGGGTTGGCCTATGATAAACTTGAAATTGGGGTATGAAAAACATACTTTAACATGGGGCTCTAAAAAAGACTGGGGGGGTTGAACCCCCCCAACCCCCCCGGCAATTCTCACCCTGTTTGTCATGCTTTCTCATTGTCCATGTTTCTGACCCATACAGGGCTATACATTCCACACCAGCGTCTTGACCATTCTCTTCTTTAGGTTCATATTTTTAGTTTTCCTCTGAGGAGTTTCCCCTCTTTTGTTGACTGCGTCTTTTCCCATGGCTATTCGTCTTTTTATTTCTACATGGCATCTTGCATCATCTGTGACCATACTTCCTAGGTAGCAGAATTTATCCTGTAGGTTTTTAGGTGTATACAGGGTGGCTCAAAAAAAACGTACCACAGGATAAAATGCGATAACTTCTCAACCGATTGACATTTTTCTCCGAAAATTTTCCAATTTGTAGGGGAATGAATTTTCAACAATCCCTGAAAGTTTCAGTTGAAACTTTTCATGTTTGCAAAAGTTACAGCTGTTCAAACTTAAAGTTTCGTTTTTTCAAATTTTCGCGGAAAATGAACGTCACTTGTAGATTTCCATGTCAAATGATATCACTTTTCACTACGACCTCAGAATTTCGTTTTACACTTTATTGTAAGGTATAATGAGAGTGTCCACTCCCTGCCTTAGCACAAGCTCAACTTCTTTTTGTGAAGCTCAGTATGGCCTTGTTGGTCGGGTCCTGCGGCAACTGACCCCACATTAGCAGCAAGACTTGCTTCAGCTGGCCAATGTTCTCCAACTTGGGATGAAATGTCTTGCAGCGTTCCAGAATAGTTCACCAGACGTGATAAGCAAGAGGACTAAGGTCTGGCGAGTTTGTTAGTCACCTTTGCCAATAAATTTACTGCATTTGATGGCAAAAATAAGGTAGCGTCATCATAATCAGCCTTGCCGTGCGAGCAAGCAGGCGCACCGTCCTGCTGGAAATTAAAACCAGATGTTAGAGCATGCCTGGTCTTCAATGAGTCTGGGTAAGAGAGTTCAGCGATGAGTTTGACATTTAGCCTACTGAATGGTATTAAATGCAGTCTTTTCTTGCAGCTGTAACACACGCCAGCATAGCTGATACTGAAATCATGATGTGCTTTGCAAACGTAACCCTTTCGAATACCAAGCGAATTTCCTGAACATGACATTTTCCCCCGTCAGACCAAATGACAACTTCCTGCCTCTCTTCCAGCATCTGACCTTCGTTACATAAACACGTTTGCAGATAGCCTTCAAAGTGCTTCAGGCTTCACTTTTCACTGGGCCTTTTGCTATGACCGCGCGATGTCCCAGTCTCTGTTCACGTAACGTCCGAGTTCCCATTTTATCCTCTGCAGAAACTTTGCCCATGACGTTCAGTAACGGATTCACAAACTGAGGCCTTAATATACAAAATATGACCATATACTAACAGCTTACATAATAAACAGCTTATCTACAGCTCTTAGTGAGGTTGTATGACATTGTCATCATTTTATGTGTTGCAATTTGCCAAAAAAATCGTAATGAAATCACATGTAATGGAACAAGATTCTCCGGATATTCAAAAAAACGAAATTTTAAGTTTGAACAGCTGTAACTTTTGCAAACATGAAAAGTTTCAACTGAAACTTTCAGGGATTGTGGCAAATTCATTCCCCTGCAAATTGGAAAATTTTCGGAGAAAAAGGTCAATCGGTAGCGAAGTTATCGCATTTTTCCGGTGGTACGTTTTTTTTGAGCCACCCTGTATATTGACCAACATTTGACATGGATGGACCACATTAACCATATATCCAGAAAAATTGCTAAAAACATTAGTATATTGTCTCGTGTAAGACATTGCTTACCCAGAACTTCTTTAATTGGTCTGTACTATGCCCTAATTTTCCCATATTTATCATATTGCATTATTTCGTGGGGCTCTAACTATCACTGTCGCTTGAATGCATTGGAAATCCTTCAGAAACGTGCTATCCGTGTGATATTTGGTCTGCTCTGGAGTTCAAGCACAAAACCTACATTTCTTAAGCACAAAATTCTACAGTTATGTGATATTACTAAATTGCAAATAGGACTGTTTATGTTCAGGTATCATCATCGTATGTTGCCTCCCAACTTTGATGGATTCTTTTCTCTCGGCTCTGATATCCATGACCATGACACTAGGTTATCTAAGAGTTATCGATGTGCCAGCGCAAGACTCAAACTTAAGCAATTCTGTATCAAATACACTGGCCCACCAGTATGGAATTCTCTTCCTGTGGATATAAGAACTGCTGTATCCATCAAACATTTTAAAAATAAACTAAAGTACTTTTTATATATGTGTAGGTTATAATGGGGATTTTAAAAAGAAGTTTATGGGAATGCTTCCTCCCCGTCTGAGTGAGATATATGCTTGAGCTTATGATGTTCTCAGGCTTTGCATTTACATTAATTAATAGTGTGTGGCCCTATGTTATTCTGCTATTTTTTGTGTACCGCCTCATATTCAACTTAACCTTATTTTTAATGTGTTATTGGTGTCTCCTTATCTTGATGGAGTTTTGATTCTCCACATTTACTTATGCAAGAATTAAGTTTGTAAATGAGCCAGCCGAGTTTAAGGGGGTCTTTTAGACCTTTGTCGGCTGACTCATTGACCTGCACTAATATTAAGTTTATAACAATTAATTCCTTGTTGAAGTTTTGTTGTTGTTAATGTCTGTGAATTTTGAATGAGTTGCAGGCGCTTAAGTTGTGTGGAATCAAGGTTTAAGAACAGGGAGTTGCAATAGTCAAGCTTTGAGTGGACGATGGTGAGATTTCAGGATGTCGCCGTGGCGACCGCGAGACAATTCAAAAGTAGCCCAAAATGCGCGAGGTCGCTAGGACGATATTTTCAGTCGCGAGCGCTTTCAAAGGAGCCCAATTCGCGCTTTCCGCGACGACCTGGCAACCCTGCCGTCGACACCGTTGGA
This sequence comes from Lumbricus rubellus, assembly GCA_945859605.1. Classification (NCBI taxonomy): domain Eukaryota; kingdom Metazoa; phylum Annelida; class Clitellata; order Crassiclitellata; family Lumbricidae; genus Lumbricus; species Lumbricus rubellus. The sequence goes on along the minus strand of OX243815.1, from coordinate 35,213,571 downwards.
TGCTAGAACGGCGGATGTCACACACGCAAACACACTATTAGGCCTATTGAGATGTCGACAGTGATACCACAAAGGTTTCAGAAATAAACTCAGATTTCCTTCTGAAAAACCCCAGAAAACCCAGACTATGTATTTAAGCTAGTATAAACACCTTTCCTAAACTTGTTGGATTTTCACTTGTTCGGATGAGTGTTAGCAAAATGTTTGTCAAATGATTCGAATCAAATGTAGGCCCTAGTTGCAACTTTAAAACAATATATAGATTTAACATGACAGAAACTCGGCAACCATATCGACAATAAGTTGAATCGAAATGTCGTGTGGCGTGTGCGCAAGCGCAGCGGGTCGGTCGAGCATAGGCCTACAAGAATTGTAAACACTTGACATGCGTGGCTGAAGTTTAACAAGTTTTAAAGTTGTCAGAATGATGTTTCCGGTCAAATTTTCATAAAAATAATAAAACCTGTAAAATCACCTAGAATAAAATTTTGCTAGCCTACTTTTTCTACTAGTCATACTTTTTCTAGCGTAGGGCCTACTGTTTTTGGATCGTCAAAATGCAGCGGCGCCGGATGGGCTCACTAAAAGCGCTACAACTTTTGTTCTGTTTCAAATAATTTTATAGGCTATCGATCAAATTTGGCTAGTTTACGTAGATATTAATTATCGTTAGGCAAATCCGTAAAATTTGATTTGAAAAATTCTTAATTTTGGCCAAGATATAGGCAAAGAACCTTAGAGATTACTTTTTATGGCCCACCCTGTATATATCATAATATATACATAATGCGTTCGTGCGTGCGTGTGTTGATCACCAGTACAGTGTATTGTCATCGACATCTCGGTGCTCGTAGTGTCGTGCCATTCTGCCTAGGCCTGCTTTTAGGCCATTTCCTAATTATAGCCGGTGGCCTAATTCAGCCCAACTCGACCTATTTCAGCGTTGCACTATTCCTCAACCGTTTCGTCCTCGTTCGGTTGCAAGGTAAGAACTCTTACAACATACTTTCTTGTTTGATTTGTTTTGAAAACGTATTATTGAAAGCGAAAATACAGCGTGAAATAAGTTGGCAATAAGTCATGCCTCGATGTTCGTGTCCCTTGCATTTTCTAACTTTAGACTGGATCGCAAACTCGGAATTTCTCCGGCATACATAGACCTAGCCTAAAGCTATGGCAAAAACAGTAAGCTTAGGCCTACTTAATAGGAGTAGGTTGATTTTATCTGTTTGTGTAGCTTTACTAGGCTTGAAAAAGGATTTGCGTGGCAATTGCGCCATCAGTTAGCCTATAGAAAGAAATTAGCCAACGATGTGCCATGAAATTAACAGATTTGTGCTAAGTTCTAGGCCTATTAAATTGGGAGTCTGGACTAGGCTATTAGAAATAGGACCTGAAATAGGACCTGTGAACATAATTATAGGCTTTTATAGCCAACATAGCCTAATTATAGCTCGTAGACACAGGCCGTTTATGACAAGGGACTGGATCTGCTGGAACCAAGCAGACTGGCTGTGTCATAGCGGCTGTAGCGGCGTAGAGCTCTCAGACCATTAAAGGCCTAAGGCCTAATGAAGGGTAGGCTAATGGACAAACATCCTTTGCCATGGAGTCAGTGGCATCTTCAATTAATAGGCTTTTGCGGCGGCGCCTCCAAGCGTACTCGAGTACAGCACTATAGCGGACCGCGGGCCGATTTCAAGTGGACCGCCTGAACTCAAAAAAAGTTTTGCAGGTAGGCCTACTTGTCGATTAATTCACCGCATAACACTGAAATACATATTAGGCCTAAGCAATTTTACATGCAAAGTGTAATTCACCGCATCTTACATTGGGGTAAGCCATGGGCGCCCGCAGAAAATTTTGCAGGAGGGGGCAAAAATTTTACGGTGGTCACGGTTACATTTTTCAGTGACAAAAGCATGCTAAATACAGCGCTGGAAATGAGAAACACGGGTATTTTTTCAAAGACGTTTTTAATGCAAATTTCTCAGTTTCATTATTTTTGTGTATTATTTTTGCGAAAAATTGGTTAAAAATCCAAAAGTAGGCCTAGATGTTAAAAAGTAGGTCCATGAAAGGCACTATTATATAATATATATTTATATATTTATTTCTATAGAGATTTCTAAACGTAAATTTATCACTTTCACATGTGTATCATTCGTATGATTAGTGTTTTAATGCGAAGAAATTTGCTAAAAACTCAAAAGTAGTAGTTAAAAAAATAAGTTTCACTTTTCCAGGGGGGGGGCAAGTGCCCCCCTTACCCCTATGTGCGGGCGCCCATGGGGTAAGCTTAATCTAGAACTTCAACCGCTTAAATTATTAGCCATTGCATGGATTTTATTAACGTTGACGAAAAAGAATTCACGCTAGTAGGTAGACGTCTGATTGATTAAATAATTTTTGATTAAATAGGGCCTAGGAATGCGATCGATGCATGGGCGGAGACTTAGGGGAGGACAGTGAGGACGGTCCCCCTCAATGAATGTGGTGGGGGGGACGGTTCATGCATTTGTCCCCCCGCACCCCAATCGTTAAGTGTCAGGGCATGGACACTTTACACATGAACACAAATGACTAAAAGAAAAGTCATCAGCTATTTTGGCGGGGAAATGGTACGGTTGGCCGAATGACTAAAAAAGGTCGTCAGAAATTTTTGGTCAGCAAAAAATATGGAAAATTTTGTCGCTGACTCGGCCATTCGTCCGTCCAAAATCTCGCGTTCTTTCTTCGGCCACTCGTTCGTCCCCCGCAAGTCTTCGCCCAAGTCTCCCCCCATGAATTGATGGAACGATTCTTGCTGAAATTGGAGCTGGATTGACGGAATATAATTGTTATTTAAATAGAAGTTGGATTTATAAAAATAGTTGTTGTTCAAATAGAAACTGGATTGATTTACAGGAATTTTTGCCTAAATGGAAGCTGGATCGATTAAAGGAATGTTTGCCTAGGGTAAAGTGGGGTAATTTCGGCATGGGGGTAATTTCGGCACCCCCTCAGTAGCCAAGAAAATATATTGCACTAAAATAGCTCCATGGTTTGATGTCATACAGAGCCGGGTAAAACTGTATTTTAGCGTATTTTATTCTCTCAAAATCGATATCATGTATTTTAGCGTATTTTATTATTTAGCGTGTGTATTTGTGTATTATGTTAGGGTTAGGCTGGCTCAACGACGTTTATTGAAAAACAGTATAACATGTCCAAGATGCAATGTGCAATGTTATCTGGCAACGTACAATCATGGTATGGATGGTTACCGTTGGGCGTGTCCTGCACGGTGGGGTGGGTGGTGGAAAGTGGGGAGGGAGGCTGAATCTGCACACAGGTAAAACACGAGTCCTTTATATTTATACTAGCTGTACCCGGCCACGCGTTGCTGTGGCAGAAAAGACCTCCCCTCCCCTCCCCCTCCCCCTGATGATTTAATAGGAGTGCTTTGGTTGGATCGAACTGAGCAGAGTCCTGGTCTTTTACGTGAAATTCACTCCCCCTCCCCCTCTCCTCCCCTCCCCTATTTGACAATGAACCGAAATCACTGAACTTCTCCATCAGTTTTAATTAAATACGCTATTTCTTTTGAGTTTACGCGTTTGGAATAAAATACGCTAAAATACAGTTTTACCCAGAGCCGTTTTTAAGGTTCTTTGGACATCGGTGCAAAAAGCTGCACAGGGGCGTGTACCGGTTGACCAGCCGTTTTTGGCCAATATACCAAGTGCGGCTTGCATTAGGCCTATGTGATACATCATTAATAAATTTAAATCTAGCACTGGTTTAATAACCTACGTTGGTGCGGATAAAAATTTATTAAACTGGGTATACCCGTACCCGCAGGGCTTAAAGTGCTCTCGAAATTCTTGGCTTGCGTTCCCACTGCTCACTATGGAACCTTGAAACATGGGCATTCCCTGTAAAACTTCATCAGCGTTCCCGCTGCTCACATTTGGCGTTCCCACTGCTCAGTGCTCACCCAAACCATTTTAACCACTGCATACCCGTAATGACTCTATCCGTATCTCGTGAGATGGAGACTGGAAAGTAAGACCAGCGAGAGACAGGCAGAAAGACAACTGTTCTTGTGTGAGAGATGCGGAGGGGATCGACTGTCCATGGGGGTAGGGGGAGGATAGACTGCCCCTGTCATTATGTTGTAGAGGAATGCTTCCATGGACGCTGCGTGGACGAGGTCCAGGGTGTCCTGGTCTGATAATTAGGAGCATGACGGGCCTTTGATGGCAACATATATCCATAACAATAGTAATGCATGTACCTGAAAAGCGCCTCCATTTTCCCTCTTTCAACTTCTGCTGCCATCCTCAACGAATAGCAGCCGCTCCAAACGCACGCTCTCAGACGCATCATCCAAGGCTGCACATCGAAGTCCTGCGTGCTGGACATTATTCCAACACTCATTGTTAAAGAGTTTCTGGATGAGTTTTTGCCTTTTTTACTTTTGTTATGCAATTATTCGCTGGCCCTGGATGTGGTTCCAGTTCAGCACAAAAGGGCCATGGTTTCTCCCTCTCAAGCGCCAGGGTCTAGAGTCTAGACCCAAGCGCTCCCTCCAGCTATCGTCCCATTTCCAATCTTTCCTTTCTCTCCAAACTCCTGGAAAAATGTATAATAATAATAATAGGGTAAAATAGGGTAATTTGGGCACCTTAAGCCGTATTTTTTATCTATTACATTTATAAGATCCACTAAGGTTCTTTTAGCTTCTTACTACAACCTTGTGCTATGAAATGACTGCTTCAAATTGCGAATCGGCTCTCGCAAATTCGTGTTATAACACGTGAAGTGAAGGCTTTCAAATGCCGAAATTACCCACAGGGAAGGGAAATTTCGGCAAGGCCTGTGGGTACTTTCGGCATGGGTGATGAAATTAGCCAAACAGAAGATGACCATAATTAAAGCAAGTTAATGGAAGTAGATAGATCGATATTGTGGCAACAGACTTATCTACTTCTATTCATTTATGCTCTGCACTCAGAAACTTTAAAAGGCACTGCCTTTAGTAGCTTTTAATAAAACCCAAAAACTTTTAAAACTTATTCAGGACTAACAGTGAAAATGAACGGACTAGTGGAGCCACTGTCAAAACGGAAGAATTCTTTTATGGAATTCAGTATCCAAATGTGACGATGACAATGAACGAGCAAAAAAATTAAAGGAGACAGTTATCCCACACTTAGACCCAACAGTGCAATGAACATTGCTGATGAGTCAACATGTTATCACGAATCTAATCGCAACTACCACAGTAGAACTTGCATCTAAGACATTTTGAAACTTTGAAGGAAGGTCGAAGCAAACGGATCATAACTTGCGACCCAGACACCTTGACCGGGTGTTACCAAGAGCAGACAATCAGATGAAGAAAACATTTGTTAAGATCGCCGTGATACGCCACAATTCTCACTCTGACCACTGCCTTATGCTTTTTGGTGCTGATGCTGCCAAAAAATTATAAAGCATCCCACCATGGCTTGTGTATTGTGTAGGCTTTGCATAGGCCTACTATGGTAGCTGCATTGGTATGGCGATGTTGTCAGGGCCTCGTCCAATTTACCTCCGTGAGCTATGCAGCCTTACATTGGGTATCCAAGGACGTCGTCAACTATGCTCTGCTGATAAGGGAGTTCTCTTGGTTCCTTTTGCTCGTACTGCTACCATGAAGAATCGAGCCTTTTCTGTGGTTGGTCCGGTGGTCTGGTTCCCTATCATTACACCGAAGTTCATTTCACCGAAGGTCTTTTAGCCGAATTCATCTAACCGAAAATCAATTCGCCGACAATCATCTACGCGATGTTCATTTCCTAGAAGTTCATGTGACCGAATTGTCATTTCACAGAAAAGTAGACAAGTCACATTTGGTTGCTTTTACTCGCACGGCTCCAACAACAACAGCGGCAGCTACTCGATTAGCCGATGGAGCATGCAGAGTGTGGTCAGTCGGCAGTCGTACAATGACATCTCCCATACTATGCATTCGTGCAGTGCAACCTCGCAACTCACAACACCAGTACGTTTTCCCATTTAACTTCTTTGTCTTTCAGATAAATGTATCCCTCAAATATAGCCTTTTTTTTACCTCGACTACTAGTAACAAACTTTATTTTAGACATTAAATTTTATCTCTATTCAGACAGAAACCGACGGCTAAACTGCCATAAGAAGGAAACGAAATCGAAAAGACAGAGGCTTGTGTGTGTGTGATGTACCATGTCATGTAGGCCTACAGTCGATAGGACGGCCTAAAGGTGTACTGCACAACACACGTTCCCACGTGCCAAGCATTTTAGCATAGTCGATCCCTTTATATTTTCGGTTAAATGAATTTCCATTAAATTAACATTCGGTGAATTGAACATTAGGCGAGGTGAGATTCGGTGAATTGATTTTCGGTCAGATGAATTCGGCGAAATAAATTTCGGGGAAATGAAATTCGGGGAAATAAACGGTCACCCGGTGGTCTGGAATGTATGTTACGTATTTCTGTATATATGTATATATCATGCACGTATGTATGCATGCATGTATGTATGCATGCATGTATATATGTATATTTGTATGTATGTATATGCATGTATGCACGTACGTATGTATATAGGTATATATGTATGTATGTAGTTAGGTAGGTATGTATGCACTATGCACATACATATTTCTTACATACATACATACATGCATATATACGTACGTACGTACGTACATACATATACAAACATGCATACTCACATACATACATATTACATACAGACATACATGCATACATGCATACATGCAATGCATACATACATACGTGCGTATGTATATATATATATATATATACATGGGCGCCGACTCTGCGAGGCCCGTGAGTGCTCAGCACCACCAGAAATTGGCCATGCGAGGCCCGCCTATGCATGGGCACCACCTGAAATCAGCCGGCAAGATGTGCTTTTAAGATATTTTTCTCTGTTGCGATTGCTTATCTACCGTATAAAAATCATTCCTTCTTTAATATACTTTTTAAAATCTTAGTTAATAATTATTCTACCTTGCAATACTCCAGTTTTACCCCATCTGGTAGTCTGAACTCCATTGGTTCTCAGCCGATCAGCGAATACAATGTATGAGGAAACCCCGAAATCCTTCTTATTCGATCCGCTTCCGTAATTTCTTTTATTACGGAGGAAGGCGACGATTTGAATGACATTGTTTGTTTAGGCCTATTATTGTACATGCTCAATAATGTTCATCACTGCTCGAGAGTCACCTCCCAGCATCATAAAAGCGGGATATTTTTTGTCTGCGTTAACAAATCAGCCTTGACTAAATTGTCCTTCAAAACTATTTGAAAGACTATAAAAACTATTCCACAGTGTTAATATTGGCTCACTAAATACTACACCGTGATTAAAAAAAAGTAAGCCAAAATGTTTTTCTTATATTTCTAATGCCTGATAACATATCAAGCTAAAATTTTCCAAATATTTAGAGAATTGGACCAAGAATATGATTCCAAAATTTCATGAGATAAAGTTGAACGGATAACAAGATATGAATTTTCAAACATCATATACCAAAATTGCAGTTTACAAGCAATTTTCTGTTAGATTCAATAAAAAGTAATCCAAACTGTTTTTCTTATATCTCTGATGCCTGATGACTAATAATTCTAAAATTTTCAAAATATATAGAGAATTTAACCAAGAATAGGCTTCCAAAATATCATGTCAAAATTTTGAACGGATACAAAGATATGAATATTTCAACTTCATCTCCAGAAATGTCAGTTTTCAGCAAGTCTGTTATGGTGTTCGTTGCGGTTTCTATGCTTGATAGTTCCCAATTTTGGTCTTCAGTGATCCTGGAGTAAAATAAACGGAGTATATTATCGCAACGGTCTGCTGTCACAACATGTTCCACCTGTTATCAGAAATCTATAGCCCCAGAAGTCTGTTTTCTATTTCAACAGAACAGCGCCAGCCCACAGAGCCAAGGATAGGCTACCATCAAAATGCTGACAAGAGAGACGCCAGACTTCATTTGTCCCACATTATGGCCTCCGAACAGCCCATATTTGAATCCTGTCGACTATAAAGTGTGGAGCGTGCATGACGAAAGACCGAGTCAACCAGACAACAATCCATGATATAAACGATCTGAAATAACGCTTGTTGGAAGTGTGGGATGGCCTGGACAAGGATAATCGACGATGCTGTTGCTCAATGCATGGCGCCAGCGCCTCCAGGTTTACGTGCACGTAGAAAGAGGACATTTTTAGCATGTTGTTTAATTAAAAAAACAAACCATACTGTTGGGTCATATTGTTAGTTCAATTCTCTACATATCTGGAAAATTTTAGAATGATTAATCATTAGGCTTTAGAGATAATAAGGAAACATTTGATTGAATCTGACAGAAAATTGCTTGTAAACTGCAATTTCGGCATCTGAAGTTTATATATTCATATCTTTTTATCCGTTCAACTTTACCTCATGAAATTTTGGAATCATATTCTTGGTCCAATTCTCTAAATATTTGGAAAAGTTTAGCGTGATATGTTATCAGGCATTAGAGATATACGAATAACAATTTGGCTTACTTTTTTTGAATCACGGTGTATAGCCAATTGTTTGATTTCTTGTGCAAAATTTGAGTCTGTTGACCTAATTAGGAGAGAGTGCTCTAAGACGCCCATGCATACGAAGATTGTGCCTTTCTTCTGTGCGGATTCCAAGAAAACTAGGCTACATGAAATACATAGAATGATCACAAAATTTAAATTGGGAAGAACATTATTTCATTGAAGTCTTAAATCTTGTCTTTAAGATTATTGAGATAATAGGAAATTTTGACAAGGATGCCATGGCGTCAAAATGATAGCCTAAGATGCTACCACCGCAGTGTGGCAATAAAAAATCGAAAATGGAGAGGAGCACATTCCTTCCCAAATCCCTTTCATGCTCGGTGCTGTGCTTCTCGGCGACCATCCTTTGGCCGCAAGTTCATCCCTACAAACCAGGACCAAGTCTCCGCCTATAAATATTGGTGATTTCAACAAGTCTCCTATGAAAAAAAGGGTGAAAAAATTTTCGCGCGCTCACGCGCGCGTATTTTCACATTCTTTTGGGCACCCCCACTTTTCGGGTCAACTCGGCGTCTATGTATATATATATACGTACATACATACATACATACACAGTGATTTAAAAAAAGTAAGCCAAATTGTTTTTCATATATCTCTAATGCCTGATAACATATCAAGCTAAATATTTCCAAATATTTAGAGAATTGGACCAAGAATATGATTCCAAAATTTCATGAGATAAAGTTGAACCGATAAAAATATATGAATATTGAAACTTTATATGACGAAATTGCAGTTTACAGGCAATTTTCTGTCAGATTCGAAAAATGTTTCCTTATTATCTCCAATGCCGGATGATTAATCATTCTAAAATTTTCCAGATATGTAGAGAATTGAACTAACAATAATTATGACCCCCAACAGTATGGTTTGATTATTTAATTAAATAACATGCTCAAAATGTCCTACATCTGCTTGCACGCAAATGGTGCTGGCGTCATTAGGCAACAGCATCGTCGATTATTCTCTGGTCCAGGCCATCCCACACTTCCAACAAGCGTTGCTTCAGATCGTTTAGGCTACATCATGGATTGTTGTGTGCTAGACTCAGTCTTGCATCACACTCCACACTTTATAGTCGACAGGATTCAAATCTGGGCTGTTCGGAGGCCATAATGTTGGAGAAATGAAGATTGTCAGCATTTCGATGGTTTCTGTGGCTATGTGGGCTGGCGCTGTTCTGTTGAAAAAGAAAGCAGCCTTCTGTGGCTATGGATTTCTGATAACAGGTCGAAGAGGTTGTTATAGCAGAACATTGCGATAATATATTCCGTTAATTTTACTCCAGGGTCCCTGAAGACCAAAATTGGGAACTATCAAGCATCGAAACCGCAACGAACACCATAACCGACTTGCTGAAAACTTAAATTTCTGGTGATGAAGTTGAAATATCCATATCTTTCTATCCGTTCAAATTTATGACATGATATTTTGGAGTCATATTCTTGGTTCCATTCTCTAAATATCTGGAAAAGTTTAGTAAGATTAATTATCAGGCATTGGAGATATAAGAAAAACAGTTTAGATGACTTTTGATTGAATCTGACAGAAAATTGCTTGTAAACTGCAATTTCGGTATATGAAGTTTAAAGATTCATATCTTCTTATCCGTTCAACTTTATCTCTTGAAATTTTGGAATCATATTCTTGGTCCACTTCTCTAGATATTTGGAAAATTTTTGCATGATATGTTATCAGGCATTAGAGATATATGAAAAACAATTTGGCTTACTTTTGTTTGAATCACGATGTACATACATATATACATGCATACACACATACATACAAACAATGCATACATACATACATGCGTATGTACATACATACATACATAAATACATACATGCATACTTACATAGATACATACATAAATACAGTATGTTTACACATTCCTTAGATAAGCACAATGGAGGACGTAGTGGATAAGACTGGGGAAAACCACCAACCCATATGTGGCTAGCGTCAGTTTAAACTGATGGTATGAAAATTCTTGTATTTTTCAATATTGAAATTATTTTTTAAAATAATCATCATAACTACCTTTAGGAAGCTTGTGGTGAAGTTTTGCATTACCATATTATTAAAATATGAGTTGACGCTATTTATTTTGTATTTTTGAAGAATGCATATTTAAATATTTCGGTTTATCAAGAAAAATATTTTTTTGCTACGTATGCCAGCTCAAAACAACTGAAATAAATCCGCATAAATATTCACACAGGTCTTAGAATGGCATCTAAAAATGGTTAAATACAGAAAATGCAACTTAATAGAGCCAAGAAACCGCCACTTTCTGTGTGTCAGTTTAAACTGACGCTAGCCGGATATTGTTAGCCTAGTTAGCTACACCGGTAAGCGCGAGCGGCATTCGTCTGTTGGTTGCAAAGGACTGCGGTTCAAGCCCCGGGCTGGGAGTTGACATTCAGAGATTTCAATATCTCAGGCTAGCACGTGTGGGACGCAGAGGCGCAAGCTCCTGCGGAGCGACCTTGGGTAAGTTACTTACCCATCATTGTCTGTGGGGAAGGCAACGGGAAACCACCTCACTCATCTCATCCTCAGGAGCGTAAAGCCAATGAACCTGCCTTCGGGCAGAGAAACATCATCATCAGCAGCAGCCGGATATGGGTTAAAGACGTCAGTGGCCATTGTTGTCATAGGATGTTGTTAAAATTTGAAGTAATAATGGTTGCTTTGTTTATCCTCATTCTGTAGTGAACATTGTCAAAGCTTAGGAATGTTCACTACAGAATGAGGATAAACAAAGCAACCATTATAGTTCTATTTCTTTGACTACAGGAAGAATTGCTGGAAAGAATTTGCTCTGATGTCCGGAGCGATGTCTGAAATCGCGCATGAATTGCCCAAGACAATCGAACAGTTAGAGTGAGTGACTCACGTAATGAATTTCGATATAATAACTATGTACATGGTCAGTTAGTGGTACCTTATCAGCGGCACCCGCAGGCGTATGCACTTGCGCAAATTAAAGCGTAAAATATTATAAGCTGTGTAATTCTTATTCTATTGACTATATAAAAATCTATCGTTTCAAACAACATCTGAAATTAGCTCTAGGCCTATGCGTATACCCAGAATGCAGCAAAAAGCTTATGTAGGCGATACCTCACAATCGCCAGTAGGCCTATAAAACTCGCTTCAATCACCATTCGCTTTATATTTGTGCAAGCTCTGCGTATTGGAAAAAATCCTGGGGCGCAGCTGTACCTTATAATAAATTATAAGGCTTGGACATGTGAATGGCGCTGGTGCTGGACACTATCAGAGACAAAAAAATTTGAGCCATCTTGTAAAAACCTCATTGTCGGCACACACCTGATGGAAGAGAGGAAAGAAGAAGTAGCACCTTAGGCAAATGAAATTATACTAAAATGTTAATTGACTACCAACAGTGTGAGTTTTTATTCAGAGATGTGCTAAGATACTAAGAATATCAAGTTTGTTAATAATATAGCTTTAAAAATGTCAATATAAATAATAAATATGGATTTTAAATGCTCATTTTTCTTAACCCCATAATAATAAGAGTGCATTAACCCATTTACTGCCGCTATGAGAAATAGCCACCGTATTAAGCTGCAACTGATAGTACAGGGTGGCTCCAAAAAAGTGTACCATCGGATAAAATGCAATATCTTCGCATTCGATTGAAATTTTTCAAAAATTTTCCAATTAGCATGGTAATGAATTTCCAACAATCGGTGAAAGTTTCACTCAAAACTTTTTATGTTATCAAAAGTTACAGAGCTGTTTAAACTTTGAATTCCGTTTTTTAAAATTTCCGTGGAAAAATTAACATCACTTGTAGATTTCCACGTCAAATGATATCACTTTTCACTATGACCTCAGAAATACCTTTGCTGTTCATAGTAAAGAATAATGGGAGTGTCCACTCCCTGCTTTAACACGAGCTTGAATTCTTTTTGTGAAGCTTCGTATGGCCTTGTTGATCAAGTCCTGTAGCAAATGATCCCACATTAGCACCAAGACTTCCTTCAGCTAGCCAATGTTCTCCAACTTGGGATGAAATGTCTTGCAGCGTTCCAGCATAGCTACCCAGACGTGATAAGCAAGAACGTTAAGGTCTGGCGAGGTTGTTAGTCACCTTTGCCAATAAAGTTACTGCGGTTGATGGCAAAAATAAGGTAGAGTCATCATATTCAGCCTTGCCGTGCGAGCAAGCAGGTGCACCGTCCTGCTGGAAAATAAAACCAGATGTTAGAGCTTACCTGGTCTTCAAAGAGTTTGGGTAAGAGAGTTCAGCGATGAATTTGACATTTAGCCTAGCCTACTGAATGGGATGAAGACGAGTCTTTTCTTGCAGCCGTAACACATGCCAGCATAGCTGATGCTAAAATCATGGGCCGATATGCACAAGAGGGTATAACTCATACTCTTTAGCTTAAATGTGGCCTATGCGGAAGTAGTGGGTAATTTCCGTATGCATGGCCTGTGATTAGCGAATTACGATAGGTATAACGCTATTCCAACTCGGAGGCAGGTATAAGCCTGCTATTCCAATGGTGAACAATATGGGAAGGAGGAACCAGGAGTTTGCATATGAAATGGGGGGTAAGGCACTGAGGGTGAGTGATGAAGAAAGGGACTTAGGAGTGATCATGCACAAGAGTGCAAAGCCTTCAAGGCAATGCACTGAAGCAGCAAAGAAGGCAAATTCAACATTAGGCATGATAAAAAGGACAATAGTTACTAGAGATAAGGATACAATACTTATGCTTTATAAATCATTGGTTAGGCCGCAGCTGGAATACTGCATTCAGGCATGGAATCCATACCTGAAGCAGGACATTGAGAAACTGGAGAAAGTACAGAGAAGAGCTACGAAGATGATTTGGGGTTACAAAGATTTGAGCTATGAGGAGAGATTGGAAAGGTGTGGGCTAACAACACTGGAGAGACGGAGGAGCTGAGGAGACCTAATTGAAGCATACAAGATCATTACTGGAAAGGAAGCACTATGTTGGGAGAAGTTCTTTGAATTAGCACCAAACAAAGCAACTCGGGGTCATAGGTACAAATTGTTCAAGAAGCCGACGGGAACATTGGGGCAGAAATTCTTCAGTGCAAGAGTTATTGACATTTGGAACGGCTTGGACGACAGCACTGTGTCGGTGGACACAGTTGCAGCGTTCAAAAGGAAACTTGGACAATTGGGCTACTAGATGTTCCTGGTCAACAAAGGAAGTGGTTCTAACACAGGCCCTGGTCTTCTGAACCACTCAAAACTTATGTTATGTTATGTTATGTTAATAGACAGCCGACTTTAGCTGGACGCATGAACAATAGGCAGCCGTCGATATTTCCCTGTGGACCGTCTATAGGTCTTGATCTGTTCACCCCACGCTGGCAACGACCGCATATAAATATCTTTCACGCATGCGCGCTCAGCTCTAACCTATTGAATTGGGGGGAGAGCAAGCGTCATGCATTGTCGGGTGCAAGGAATGTGTAGATTAGTTATTCACTTCTAATTCTATCTTAATGCATACCGCTAAATTTCAACGGCTATGTCTGGATGAGTTATGTCTGGAGGAAGGTCTACCTATAAGGTAGCCTATACCTGGTCTTGTGCATATCGGCCATGATGTGCTTCGCAAACTTGACTCTTTCGAATACCAAGCGAATTTCGTGAACTTAGTGCTTTTTCCCTGTCAGAACAAACGACAACTTCCTGCCTCCCTTCCAACATCTGACCTCTGTTACATAAACAGTTAAACACGTTTGCAGATAGCCTTCACTGTGCTCAGGCTTCACTTTTCACTGTTTTTTTGCTATGACCGCACGATGTCCCAGATTCTGTTCACGCAACGTCCGAATTCACATTTTATCATCAGTTTTCTGCAGAAACTTTGCCCATGATGTTCAGTAACGAATTCACAAACTGAGACCTTAATATACAAAATATGACCAAATACTAACAGCTTAAATCATAAACACCTTCTTTACAGCTCTTAGTGAGGTTGTATGACATCATTATCATTTTATGTGCTGTTATTTGCCAATGAATCACATGTATTGGAACATGATTCCCCAGATATTTGAAAAAACGGAATTGAAAGTTTAAACAGTTGTAACTTTTGCGAACATGAAAAGTTTCAAGTGAAACTTTCAGGGATTGTTGGAAATTCATTCCCCTGCAAATTGGGAAATTTTCGGAGACAAATGTCGATCGGTTGCAAAGTTATCATATTTTATCTGGTGGTACATTTTTGAGCTACCCTGTATATTAACAAATATGATGCCAATCAGCTTCTGACACTCCAGTTGTGTTTAGATAATATGCTTTGTCCTAGTTAGAGGATGTTGTGTTTTTGCAACGATGACAGGAAAGGTGAATTTTTATCTACACGGTGATTCATTAAAAAACGTCCCCCTGCATATTTCACTGTAACTCCGTCAAATGTCATGCTATGTGAAGGAAATTTTAAAGGAAGACAGAGGAGTTAATTCTAAACATTCAGAAAGTTAAAGTTTATGTTCAAATTGACACCCTTTGGCAGCTACGCATGGGTGAAGACGAGTACGCTACTATTTGACTGATTCATCTATGATGCGCTGATCCATCTCATCCCATGCGTCCACAATTCGACTTTGCAACTCACTGACATCACATATTCGAGATCTGTAGACTTTCTCTTGCATGACACTCCATATCTATAGTCCACTGGATTTAAATCAGGGCTGTTGAGTGGCCACAATGTAGGCGGGATGAAATCAGGTGTTTCAGCTTCCAGTAACGCAACAGGGTCCCGTGCTCTGTGCGCAGGAGCGCTATCCTGCTGGAAGATGAAATACTCATCGGTAATGTCACGAATCTCTGGTAAAAGGCCCTGTTTTAGTAGAACATCTCTGTAATATTGTCCATTGATCTTAACGCCCGGTTCGATGAAATGAAAAATTCTTGCATAACCACTGTCCATTGTTGTGCATTATCACTTCATAGGCTAATTTGAAACTGCTTTTGACAATTGTGTGAGGCTCCTTGCTCTTAATGGCGATTCTGAGAGCTACATTGTACAGTGTACCTATTCGGCAGTTTAAAGTTGAAGGTTCGTAAGTCTATTTGGCATGTGAAACTTCAACTGTTGCCACACCTTGCTGATGGAACACTCCGTCTCAAATGTGCATTCTTGGTGTCATGAGCTTTGTTTAAAAAATGCTGATAATGCAATCCTGCATAGTAATGTTTTAGTAGCCTATAGATCTGAGTGGCGCTACAGTTTATTTGTTTCATCGATTCGACCAACAAAATGTCAGTAAAAATAAAATGCTGTAGTTTCTCTATTCATGCTGCAGCTATTAGACAATAAGCTTCTGTGAAAATTGGTCAATAGTTCTTCTTTTCTTAGCACTCATTTTACCTAGGTAATTCGTTTTAGAAGCACATCAAATTTCCACACTGCAATGATCGTATTTTAAGCCATCATCTCAAAGAAACTTTTCAGATTTTCTATGCTGAAAGACGTGGTTTAAGACTTCAAAAAATTTCCCCTCGCCAATGTTTAAATTTGGTTAAATTTGCACACTAATGGTAGCACTTTAAGCTGTCATCTGAACAAAATTACTCATGATTTCAGTGCCCAGAGATGTGGCTTCAGATTTCAATAAATATTGCTTCTCCATTGTTTAAATTTTTTAATTTGCACACGATAATGATAGCATTTTAAGCCGGCATCTTGATAAAAAAAATTTCATAACAGATAAACAGCGGATAACACTGTAAGGCTAGAAATATTTAATGACATCTATAAAATATTTCTGTAATGTTTAGAGTTAATAAGCAGCTCGATTCCCACCACAAATTTCAATAGTAAGCTAGATAAGAACATTCTAGCCACAAAGACACTTGGCCATTGCATGAAGCCACAAAAGAAACTATATTGCATAATATAGCTTCCATTTCTATAAAAGCGGAGAGCATTGAAATTACTATTACCTGCGTACAACTTTTGTAAATTTCCGAAGGGTCCAGGGCCCCAGGCGACCCCTGGCAAATCATCAGGTGACCCTTGTGGGGGTCGTAAAAGCTGTTGTGGCAGATTACTTACTAATATATTTGAGAAATGAATTGATCCAATCAAGTTTCCTGTCAACCATCAAGACCATAAATCTCAATCGTATTTGGTCATTCTCTTTATTGCAGATGGTTTCATCCAAAAGCAGATCGACATATTGCTGAGAGCCTACTTCTGCAGAATGGTGAAGACGGGTCCTACTTGATTCGTCCTCGAGGTTCACAGATGGGAGGTGACTATTCACTGTCTGTACGGTAAGTTATCTCACTGTTTGTTATCCAGTTTGTTTGTTATCACTAGATAAGAACATTCTAGCCACAAAGACACTTGGCCATTACATGAAGACACAAAAGAAACTATATTGCATAATATAGCTTCCATTTCTATAAAAGCAAAATCTACATCTGTTGTTAATTGCTGCATTTTGACATTGAATCATTGGCGCCCGCAGGAAATTTTCTCCCAGCCCCACCTCCTACCCACCCCACCACACTTCGACCTCCACCGGTAGGTGGCCCGTGTAAAAATCTGTCTAGCTGTAACGTTTTAGGTGAATAAGTGTGAAAATAGGCAAGAGAACAACTGAAAAAGTAGCAAAACTTGAGAGTTTGTGCTCCCCATCCTGACCCCCACTGGTGATGTTTAATCGCGAGCCACCCTATGACCTGCCCGGGTCGACCCCGAACCCTGCGGCAAAGGATTGGGGTCAATTGCTTTAAGACTGTGACCATGCTGATCTAACAAGCAAATAAACAAAAAACACACAGACTTACTGAAATATAAGATATAACTTTAAACTACTGACTTGTGTATTATATACACCGTGTTTAAAAAAAAGTAAGCCAAATTGTTTTGCATATATCTTTAAAAAATACCTTATGACATATGAAGCTAAAAAAAATTCCAAATATTTAGAGAAGAATCATATTCTTGGTCCAATTCTCTAAATGTGATGTGATCTTGGAAAATGGGGCTTATGTCGATCTGTAGCATTTTGAGATAATGGCCGATTTCTGTGAACTGGGTGTCAGAGGTCGATTTTTACTTTTTTGCATTTTCATATAGTACACTGTATTATGTAATTATTCGGCAAGTATCAAAGCTAAAATCCGTCTGCAATATTTCAAACTAATTTTATTTGTGAATGTTGTATCTTTTCAAAGTGTCAAAATCGGACTTTGTAGTGCGTATTCAAATCATTTTAACCTTTCACCCCTATTGAACTTGGTATCTTCTGAAAGCTGAGACTCTGGGCTAACAAATGGTGGTCAAATAAATTATGCTAATTATTTTCCGGCCATGATAATAAGCAGAACATAGAGGCAGCCTTAGTAAACAAACGAAACTAGGGTGATGACCTTTACCTCGCATTTCCCGAAAACTGCATTATCGGACACTATAATATTCACAACTCGGTCAAATATCAAGATATTTGATCCAAAAAGGGCTTGTTTTAAAGGGAAACTTCTACTGTTTAATATGGTATAAAAATGTCATTTTCGACTCATAGCATAAGCCTCCTTTTGACGGATCGCATCGCACATATTTGGAGAAATTTTAGCTTGATATGTCGTCAGGTATTAGATATGTACATCGATATGCAAAGAGAACCCGATTCTTTCAGAAAGTTACACCAAGGCAAGACTTTTGAGACTTTTGGTAGACGCAAAGCAGAGCTGATGAGAGAAATTCCTCCCCCCCCCCCCATATCTGCAGAGCAGTTACAGGCCCCTGAACTCAGATGGCTTTATGAGGAAAAATATTTGTAGAAACAAATTCAAATAATAGGAGTGCAGACTATTTTTGTCCCCCCCCCAATGTTTAAGAAAAGAAATTTTAAAAACAGCATCGTAAATTTTTACAGTGATTAATTCTGGTTAATTCTGGTAATATTGCAAAAGTAAGACTTCAAAGAAGACTAGAATATATCAAATGACTAAAAAAAAGTCATCAGCTTTTTTGACAGGGAAAATGATTTGTTTTCATGAGATTTCAACCAAATGACTAAAAAGAGGTCGTCAGAAATTTTGGCCGATGAAAATGGAAAACTTCGTCAGCGACACGGGTGGCCGCCAAAAATGGTGTGCCTCGGTGATAGTCTTTCGGCCACTCATTTGTGCCCCCACCCCCAAACTTCTAGACCAAGTCTCCACCCATGGATACTTTACAGTCTTTGCAGAAATTTACAGTTTGTATGTTGATTGATGTATTTTGAGCTGCTCCAGCATGGCCAGGTTTTTCACACATGATTAATTAGTCCCTCACTCATGGGCTACTATAATGCAGCGGCACTCTTTCTCGGTGACTGGCCCTAGAACCTGAAATGGGCTCCCTGTTGTGCTTTGCCTGGTGCCTAGAGGTACACCACTATGTTCCTTAAAAAATTGCCTTATCGGGCCATGGAAGCGCTTCTGAGTAGATTACCTTGAAGGGGTGCTATATAAAAACTCCTTAATAATAATGATTTGTCTGGTTTATTTGTGTAAAGGGCAAAAGACTCTGTCAAACATTATCCAGTTACATTTGATGGTATGCAGTTCAAATTTGGGATGCTGACTTTCGTGCACTTTGATCAGTTCCTTCAGCATTTTGAAGATCAGCCATTGTTAGCTGGTGAATCGGGTATGTTGTAGTGTTGTACGTTCTATTTGAAAACTTTATCATTTGCTCTTTGCTAGGTAGTGGGAACTGCTTGGTCGAAACGATGCACTATTGAGATATTTGCATTGCCAAATGATTTTCTTGAAAACTAGGATGCATTCATCCTGCAGCTCGATTAATGGCAGAATCTGAGATCAGTATTAGCAATCTGGCAAGAAATCTGCCTCAAGTTCTTTCTGATAGTAAAATTTCAACTGCAAGTGATGAATGGAAGTTGTACGGCGTAAAATGTAGACTGGGCGTTAAAAATATTCTCACTGTAAGACCTCCGAAAAACTGGCGACAAGCTACATTTGACTTTTTCTTGTACATATTTGTGCGTAGATGTTGCAAAAATAGATACACAGTTCAAGATGAATTTTCATCTTTTTAGGAAGCAATTTAGTAGTGAACTATATTTTTTGCGTTATCGTACTAATCAATCACCGCTTCATGAATATTCATTAGAAAGCGTACCATTTCACCATTAGTAAATCGCCGATCTTTGAATATTCAACAGTCAACGTCATAATTTCGTCATGAATTAAACACCACTTTATGAATATTCAGTAGCAACCATGCTGTCTCTCGGTTGTAAATAAACGTCGATTTTACTATAATTATTATTCTATTTATGTGTTTCAAAAGTTCTAAACAATACAAATATGGCATAGTTATTAGTTATTAGCCGAAAATCAATACTAAGCCTATTTCTGTAATTATTTTGAGGTTATGGTGGTTCAATTGAATTATTTGCGTGAGGCGCTGCGACTGCCTTGAAAACGTGCTTGATGGTAGGGCCTATGGGTCGGAAGTGTGCACATTGCTCAGCTCGGTAGGCCTAACCATCTTCTGCATGAGAGACTTGTCCCAACTTGATTGTTTATAATGTGGTCAAGCTCGATGGTTATATCCGTTAATAAACAGTAGGGAGTAAATACCGGAAGGACGTGGATCATTAGGCATATTAATGGCTGTACGCAGTCTGTCATGTCATGTCGCCATCGTCGCATCGCGACGGTTGGCTAGGCTACATGAATGGACCTTTAATGCCCAGAGTCTTCTATTCCTTGTCGCGCTCATTAAGTCAGAGCCTACAAGTCCTTTCCAGTGCAGGACGTTGTCGATCCAAGATATCCTCGGCCTTCCTCGTCCTCGGTTCCCCTCCACAAAACACAGTACGCAGTCTGTCTTCGGACAATTCAGACTGCTGAGTTATGCATGCATGCATGGGCTGTCAGTTCCCTTGCCCCCCCCCCCTCGGGGGGGGGGCAAGGGAACGGTCTCTCAATGTTTATAGTTGGGGCCGTCCATGCATTTGTCCCCCTAATGCTTACGTGTTAGGACATGCATTGTTTACATAGACTGAACTTCGGGAGATCTTGGTGACCATCAAATCGAGTAAAGCCGCCGGGTACAACAACATACTCCCGGCCGAATTTCTAAAACACCTGGGTACAGGCTACCGTACAGCGTCGTTTTCGCGGCTTGCATTCTTCTATGCAAGAGTCATCCAAGAGTGGAACATTCCGAGGGAGTGGAGACAGGCGAAGATAATCGCCATCCAAGAACCCGGAAGAGACGGCAAGTTATCGCTCCATCTCCCTGTTGTCGGTATGTTTCAAGACTCTGGAGAGGCTGATGCTGAATAGAATCAGGCCGATCCTCGACGAGGAAATAGTGGTGGAACAAGCTGGCTTCAGACAAGGTCGATGCACGTGGGATCAGGTTCTCGCACTCACCACGTTCATGAGAACTGATACCAGGAAAAACTAAAGACAGGCGTGGTTTTCCTGGACCTGACAGCAGCCTATGACACGGTGTGGCATGCCGGGCTACTGGTGAAGATATCCTAGATTCTACCATGGTGGTTCACCAAGACTGTCGCGGTTTTCCTTGGAAATAAACGCTTCAGGGTTCACTTGGGTAATGGTATGAGCTCGTGGAGAACTCAGAAGAATGGTTTCCCCCAGGGGTTAGTACTTTCGCCGTGTCTCTTCAACGTGTAGCCTACATAAATGGCCTCCCTACCACGAGGTCTCGAAAGTTCGCATATGCAGATGACATCGCTCTAGCGGCCCATGCAGCATCACTGGAAGAAACAGAACGGGTGCTAAATGCAGATATGGAACTCCTGACGGAATACCTTAAGACTTGGCGACTAATCCCGAGCACTACAAAGACGGTATCGTCAACCTTCCATCTCCACAATGCGTAGGCTAGCAGAGAACTAAACATCTTCCTAAACGGGCAAAGGATGAAGCACGAAGCACACCCGGTGTACTCCCAAAATGTCGCTCCTCGGCGATCGTCTTTGGGACACTCGTTCGTCTCCCCCGAATTTCTAGACCAAGTCTCCGCCTATGCAGACACGCCCTTAGTGTATACAAAGGCTTTTATGTAATACAATGTAAACTAATTTGAAGCTGTTAGCAGTGTCCATTCAGTAGTAGGCCTACGTCCAGTGTGAATACCCGAAAGAAGTGTTTTTTGATTACTGGACAAACGGATCATTGTAGTTCAAGAGCGAAGGGGTCGGAGGAAAGCTGTAAAATGAGGAAAGTGAATGAAATCTCTGAGATCTTTCGGAGCAAACCCAGTTGGAAATAGGAGGAGCGAGTAAAGTTGGTAATAATTATGTGACCAGTGAGAAAAAGTGCTTGAAATAAGAGTAGTATTAGGCCTATCTGCCATGTATACAAAATGAACAGAAGTGGTCCTAAGACAAAGAACTCTAGCTCTGTGACAAAAAAGGGACCTAAACAGACCTGAAGTTTCCAGATAATTATTATCATCTGAGAGCGTTCAAATAAGTAAGATCGAAACCAGAGGACAGGAGTAGGCCCACATTTACATAGGTGACCACTGTATCTGCCAGGCCACCAAAATGTCTTCTCTTTTGAAGGTTTCCTATTTCTTGTACAATTGCTTGTCCATCAATAATTTGTCTGGAATGGGTCACTTGAAGTGCGTCGTGACTTATGAGCATATAGCAAAATTTGGTCATGTCTCATATTATATGCTTTCCCGCAGTGGATTGCCTACAGGGTCTGTGTGTTGGTTAGGCGGTGCTTTGAGGGATTAGCCCCATTGTATCTGCAAGAACTCTGTTTCCCCACCCCGGATGTCCAGCGTCGATATACTGTTCAGTTGGTGGACCAAACTGAGCTTCTCATTCATTTAAATCAAGTTCCTATTGCATACATGACTTCACTTCATTTTGAGATTCTGGCTGCCATTTCGTCCGCAATTTTGGTTTATTGGCACTGACTCCTATGTGATATTGATTCCATCGCATTCCTTGACCTTAAAAATGTTGAATTAAACTCTGAAATCATGTTTCCATTAGATATATGACTTCACTTATAGCCATTTTAAGATTCTGGCCGCCATTTTGTCCGCCATTTTGTCCGCCATTTTGGTTTTTCTGCAGTGCCTCAAATGAGACCTTGTTTCCATTGCTTTCCTTGACCTCTAAAATGCTGATTTAGGCTCTGAAATCATGTTTCCAATGCTTACATAACTTCACTTATAACCGTTTAAGCTTCTGGCCGCCATTTTGGCCGCCATTTTGATTTTATTTGCATTGCTGCTTGTGTGTCTTTGGTTCCATTGCATTCCTTGAAAACTATAATCGTAATTTAGAGTCTAAAATCGTGTTCCTATCACATACAATACTTAACTTATAGCCATGTAAAGCAACTGATCACCAATTTGTCCGCCATCTTGTTTTCACATGCAACCACAAAAATTGCAGCTTGCTAACCGCGATTTGCGTTTTCAGCGGTGTAAAATTAGTATAGAAACGCCTGCTAGGAATTTTTTTACATGATTTGCTTCTATCAGTGTCATTTTCAGATTCCGAGCCTGGTCTATATTGGCAAAACCTCTGAGGCGTCTTTTTTGGCCCACCTTGTATATTAATTGTTGTCCGATCTGTGTGTATCTTCACCAGGACTTCCCAGACAATGTATGGATTAAGTTCAGGTAGAGATTTGCTTGTCGCCAGTTTTTCCTGGGTGACTCTTCTTGCCTCCCTGTCTAATGTGTTATGTACGCACTAGATGATGTTCCTTGCAAGTGGTGCTGTGCACCTCACAACCTTTCATCTGATGAAGAGATTGAGAATTACGTAGTAAATAAACTTATGCTGTAGAAAACTGACGAGAAGCTTAATTATTATACCATCGATGGATATCAGGCAGCAGTAGTTCAGGCATGAAAAAATGCTATTGACCATTTGAAGTATACCATGATGGCAATGTGCTACATGCACATTGGACGATGCAGGTCTTCCATCTTTCTCTGTCCTGAGCAGCTCCGGCAGCCTTCTCCCACGTCAGTCCTCCGTCCATGAGGTCTTTTGAGAAGTGTCCCTCCAGTTCTTTCTTGGCCTTCCCCTCTTCTTTCACCACCCGCTTGGGGCCCAGTCCATTGCCTGCCTCG